>CM053622.1:660983665-661018488 GCA_028646595.1 Phalanger gymnotis
ATACACACTCAATTGGGTATCTTACCCCACAGGAAAGAAGGAGGAAGGAGATAAAAAGGGGGGACAATAGAAGGGAAGGCAGATAGGGGGAGGAGGTAATCAAAAGCAAACACTTTCAAAAAGGGACCGGGTCAAGGGAGAAAACTGGATAAAGGTGGAAAGGATAGGAAGGAGCAAAATATAGTTAGTCTTCCACAACATGAGTATTGTGGAAGGGTTTTACATAATGATACACATATGGCCTAGAGGGGAGAGAATTTGGAACTCAAAGTTTTAAAAGCAGATGTTGAAAAGAAAAAGTTTTTGCATGCAACTAGGAAATAAGATATACAGGCAATGGGGCATAGAAATCTATCTTGCCCTACAAGAAAGTAAGGGAAAAGGGGATGGAGGGGAGTGGGATGACAGAAGGGAGGGCTGACTGGGGAATGGGGCAATCATAATATATGCCATCTTGGAGTGGGCGAGAGGGTAGAAATGGGTGGAAAATTTGTAATTCAAACTCTTGTGAAAATCAATGCTGAAAACTAAAAATATTAAATAAATAAAAAAATTTAAAAAGGAAAGAAAAAGGGTAGAGAAGAAAGATTAGGACAATTTTGGGAAAGACTTCAAAAGCCAAACAAAGGAATTTATATTTGATCTTAAAGGCAATAGGGAGCCACTGAAGTTTATAGAGGAAGTGAGTGACATGGTCAGACCATGCTTAAGAAGGGAAGGTCCTCAGTTGAGAGTCAAGTGAAGGCAAAATAAAGGGTTTGAGGAGAGAAGAAAAGGTTCTAGTAGAATGTCTTCACATTTCTTCAGGAAATGTTTATTCAGTGAATGAATGAATGAAGTCACAGTTTTGGTACTGAACTCAGAAGCAATTGATCTTCAGGGGTGAGGGAGCAAGAGTCCATTTTGCTCAATGTTCTTCTGATGCTTTGTTTTTCAGTCATGTCTCTTTATGACCCCATTTGGGGTTTTCTTTGCAAAGATACTGGAGTGGTTTGCATTTCTTTTTCCAGCTCATTTTATAGATAAGTAAAACTGAGGTAAACAGGGTTAAGTGACTTGCCCAGGGTCACACAGTTAGTCAGTGTCTGAGGCCAGATTCAAACTTAGGAAGATGAGCTTCCTGACTCTAGTCCTGACTCTAGACCCTATCTCACCATCTTCTGGTGCTATTTGATACTATTAATAATTTTTTTATCATCATGATCAGGATATCTTTCAAAAAAAAAACAACCATCAATTTTCTATTTAGATTTCATTGGCACTAAATATTTTCAGCACTTGAGACAAGAAAGGTCAAAGAATTATGAAACTGTTAATCTAGGAGTCGATGTTATCAGTGATGATTACTGGAAATACTAGAAGTTTGAGGTGAGTGACTATCTATCCATTTACATTTACTGGTGTTTCAAAACAAATCTATTGCATTCTAATATTTAAGAATTTTAAAAACAACCAGAGGAAAAAATACACCACAGGTTCACAGTGGGCACAAAATTCCCAGTTTTAGCTCCATGCCAAGCTAATTTGACATTTAACTTATCATCAATATTGAGTTTATAAAGCAAATTCTCTTCTGGGTAAGTGTGGCATTTCATAAGATCTTTGATATACCCAATAATCTGACTGGAGTAATAATTTAAACCAGCTCTCATTTATGGGCAATAAAGGCTCAACACGAGAGTAGAAGTCATAGTGGGGAATAAACACGATACACTGTGATGATATTGAGAGCTGAAAATAATATCTTTAATTTTATAGAGCCAGTCATCTCAATGTGTCTATGTTTTGGAGAAGGGGGAGGATGTGCTTATGGGAACGATATGTTTATCTCAAGAAAGGGATTCATAATTTGGAACTCTAACTCAAGATCAGCCTGGTAAATGATTTCTTTAAAAATTCTACTTGTCCCACAAAATTGAGTTTTTTTAATTGCTCTCCCACATGCATTTCCAAATGCCCTCCCTTCCCCTTCCCACATTCTCTACCCACATATTCTACTTCTCTCCCATATCTCTCTAGGCTAGAAGAACAAAGGCATTTTCTTGCAGAGAATTTCCTCAGAGTTCCCTCACAAACACAGATTCCCGTGAAAGCCAAAACAAAAAAGAGAATAGAAAGGGCAGAGTATATTAAATTTATTTTCAACCCACTGCCTGGTTTTCATTAAGTTTGCTGTCTGATTCTTATTGTGCCCATGTCCTGATTTTTTTTTTTAGCCCTTGGCCATATGAGTCAATGCTTTTTTTCATGACTGATATAAACGTATATGAAATAAAATCAATTTACCCATCACTGTCAGATGGTTGCCTCTAAATTTTATTTTTTTATTCTCTTGTTCTTTATTTCCCCCCACCCCATCTCCTTATCTCTTTACTTACTTCACAAGGATACCATGAGCTGAGCTGTAATTAAGAATTTTTGCACTGGGGCAAAGAGGGAGCAGTGTGGGGGTGGGGGAAGGCGCGGGGGAGGGAGAGGGAGAGAGGGAGGGACAGGGAGAGAGGGAGAGGGAAGGAGGGAAAAGGAGGGGGAAGGAGTGAAAGGGAGTGGGGAGAGAGAGAGGAGAGAGACAGACAGACAGACAGACAGGCAGGCAGAGACAGAGTGAGATGGAGAGAGCTTGATTTAGAGGGAAAAGAAAAGGACAAAGGTATGCCCAGGAAAAAAAGAGGAAGACTCAGGACACAGCAAAGTTTCTATGCTGCTGAATGGCCAACCACTTCTGGGGAATAAGAGGGGGAGCAAGGGCTTGCCTTCCTGGGGAGGAAGAGCATCCCAGGACAATGCTGTCAACATCCTCAGGCAAAGCCCAACTTGCTCCACTCTAGTTAGAGCTCTGATCATGACAATGAATGAATGACACAAATGTCACTAATTTTTGCCCATACTCGGTAAAGATGAATCATTAGCCTCATGTTTTTTTCTGGATCCTTCTGTCTCAGAAGGAAAAAAAAAGGAGAATTCACAAACTCATTTGCATAAAGAGAATAGTCTCTTCCAAGTACTGGTCCCTTAAGGCACCTAGGTAATTAGAGCCTGGAACAGTTACTTTTTGCTAGAACAGGAAAGTTGCTTTGACTATGTCTGTCTACTGGTTGATTTTCCTGGCAAACCATCCTAGAAAAAAGACATCTTGTATCCCCAAACTGTGAGAAGTCTACATTAAAATATGAGTTGAGTAACACATACATTAATGCACACATATACACACATAGGTAGGGAGATTCCCAAGGGATGGCAACAATTACATGAAAGCACCTTGAGGACTAGAAGGAAAAACAGTAGGTAGGTAGAAAGTAGAAGAAAATGGCAAGTTCTTTATGTATCCGGGATGGGAAGCAAATGGTAGTGAGCAGGGGTTATAGATACAGGCATAGAATATTAGCACTAGAATTCAGTTACATAGACCAACCTTTTTCAAATTGTATTCCATGAAACTTTGTGGGTCTGTAGAGCTTTTGTTGTTTTCGTTTAATCTTTTTTTTCAGTCATGACCAACTCTTCATGACTGATTTTGGGATTCTTGGCAAAGATACTGGAGTGATTTACCATTTCCTTCTCCAGTTCATTTTATGGAAGTGTTTGAGGTCAAATTTGAACTCAGGTCTTCCTGAGTACAAGGCTGGTACCCTAGCTACTGCTTCACCTAGCAGAGCTATCCAGAGGCTTTTAAAAAGATAAAAATTGCAATGGTGGAAAAATGCACATGACAAACCTGTCTGTTTCACCATTTGTTGAACAACTTTACTGTGGACATATTCCAAAACTCTGTACTAAACCTTCTCTCTCTCCTCCTCTTCTTACTTCTTCTTCTTTTCCCTCTCCTCCCCCTCCTCCCTCTTCTTGTCTTCTTCACCTCTCCTCCTCCTCCTTCTCTTCTTCTTCTTCTTCTTCTTCTTCTTCTTCTTCTTCTTCTTCTTCTTCTTCTTCTCTTCTTCTTCCTCTCCCTCCCCTCCTCCTTTGTCCTTCTCTTCCTTCTCCTTCTTTTCCTCCTTTTCCTTCTCCTTCTATGTCTCACTACATTAGTCCCTAAAGGTTTGCATAATTATCACCTCTACGCAGTTGATATCCAGACCTATACATCCATCCCTACTTTCTCTCCTGAGCTTCAGTCCTACAACACCAGTCACTTGTCGAACATTTCAAATTAGATGTCTTGTAGACATTTAAATTCAACACATCCAAACAAAACTTATTATCTTTTCCCCAAAACTAATTTTCTTTCCAGATTTCTCTATTTCTGTCAGTCATCAGCATTCTTCTAGTTTTCCCAGTTCGATAATGTTAATGTTAACCACAACTCCTCATTTTGCCTCATCTCACATATATCCATTCAGTTCTCAAATCTTTCTCCTTCTCCTCATTCATACACTAAGGCTACTGTCTTGGTTCAGGCCCTCATCGACTCTTGCCAAGATTATTATTGTAACAGCCTCCTAACTGGTTTCTCTGACTCAAATTTCTTCTCTCCAGCTGATCCTACATGCAAATGCCCAAATAATTTTCTTAAGTACAGATCTGAGCACATCACCTCCCTACTCAATGAAATCCACTGGTTCACTATTGCTTCTGTATCAAATATAAATTGCCTCTAAATCAAATATAAATTCCTGTTTGGCTTTTAAATCCCTTCACAGCCTGAGCCCAAGCTATCCTTCTAGTCTCATTATATATTACTCTCATTTTTGCCCTCTACAGTCAAACCAGCCTGGTTTTCAGATCTGGAGTTCAAATCTGACTTCAGACACTTATTAGCCATGTGACCCTGGTCAAGTCACTTCACCTTGTTTGTCTCAGTTTCCTCATTTGTAAAATGAGCTAGAGAAGGAAATGGCAAACCACTCCAATATCCTTGCCCAGAAAACCCCAGATAGGATCACGAAGAATCATACAAGACTTAAAAAGCGATTCAACAACTCAAGAAAAACAATAAATTCTTGTTGATTAATTATTTATTGCACACAGTGTAACAGTGTGTGTTTAGCTGATGTTGAGAACAGATACGGTGTCAAAGGTGATCTTTTACCAAATGCTGTCTAGCAACAGTCAGTGAACATACTTAATAATGCAAACCAGTTTTTTATCAGTCTGTGGCTGGGTAAGAGTATGTAAAATATTGATGTCCACTTATATTCTTGTTCTTTTGTTTTTGTTTTGCTACAAGTTTCTTCTGTACCAATGTCCATTACAAGTAACTATATGAAAGCCCAAAGAGTCAAGAACTTGTAAAATTGCTGATAACTCAGACACCAAAAATGAAACAAACATACGTGGACCAAGTTCCAGGACCAAATGCTGAATACAGAAACAAACAAATATGAAAATAGCTATCTCTCAATTGTGTTTGAGTCCAGTAATCATGATATATAAAAGATCTGGGTTGTCGTTAGTGTGGGTATTTCCTCTACCTAGACAGATTACAACGTCTTCATCCTTTAATGGATAGTTTTATGAGGGGTACGCTTAAAACCAGCTGTCACCTGGTGGCTGACCATCTGATAATGAGCCATTCTGAATGTAGGTAACCTGGTACTTAGACAACAATTCATCTCCAACTCAATGCTTTAATACTTTCCAACATGATGGGACCGGCCACGACTTGGCCTCCACTGATACACTTTTGAGAACATAAGATTTCTTTATATCATGATGAAGTATTGGAGTAGAGCTTTAGATGAGGCAATTTGGGTTATGTTACCAAATTTTTCACAATAATGTCCTGATTCTGGCAAAATTTCACAGTCAGTTGTAATCTAAACGCAGCCAATATAAAAACAAAACTCTTTGAAATATCTAACAAAAAAAAATGAACTGAAAAAAATATTCACATGCCCTCCTCTCCCAAATAACCCAATTGATTTATGTAAGCATGGGGAAAATGAAAATAATTGCGAGGCATGTTAGAAGATGAGCTATCACATCCAATTCTGTTCCTAATTATAAAGCACTTATTGCTAATAAATAATCACATCCTTCTCATCAAGTGGTTTGTCACGTTGGTAGATATAGAATATAATTGATATGAAAATAATAGGTTTAAAAATAATAATGCACATTTCGATAGTGTCCTAAGGTTTGTAAAATCTGTTCCACACAACAGCCCTATGAAGTAGGTAGTGCAAGTATCATTATCCACATTTTACAGATCAATAAACTAAGTCTCTGAGACATTAAGCAACTTGTCTTGGTAACACATCTAGTAAGTGTCCTGAGAGAAGATTTAACCCCAGGTGCCTTTCCTCCAAGTTCTACTGTTCCATTATTCCATGATAACCATACACTTGCCTCAAAATTGACAAGGCATTACTCTTTCTAGATCATTAGGGTAATTTCCATTTCATGGAAAGAGCATGTTTTGGTCCTCTAGAATAAAGAAGCTTAATTTTAATATTAGCTCAGGATGATTGTACGAATGCTACTTAGGTGAATACCATGCAAAAGAAGACTTCCCAGGCTTCTAAGAGATCATTCAGCTCAAGACCACACCAGAAACACTGATTACCTAAAAAGAAGGCCCAAATGATCCGGTCCAATCTCGTCCAATCAAGAAATCTGATACTAATATGTCTCAGTCTATTCTGAAGGATTTCCTTGAGATCTTGCTGGAGAAAAGATTTCTTCTGCCTGGATTCCCCCTAAGTCTCAAAAACTTACCTTAATTACTGTAGAATTACCCTCTTGAACTCATTTGGCAATGATTAATAAACTCCCACCCACTTCTTCCTTTCTCATCCCAGTGATCCAGAACTACTGGCAGTCATACAAACCCTGTTCTCCATTCCCTACTGCCTGCTCACTTGTTCCCCCCACTCTGCAAGTCCCACTCGAAAGCTGCCCACCCTTTCCTTGTGTTCTCTGGAATAAATGATTCATAGGAAACAGACTTGCTTTCATCTTAAATCTTTTCCTTTACCATTTCTTTCATCTCTAGGCTCTCTCTGAGACCTGGCTCTTTCTTGATGATACAATCTTCTTGGCCACTTGTACATTCTCCTCTGCTCATTCATTGACGTGGGGGAGCTAGAATACTCCTTGTTCCACACTAGCATTTCCAGGCTTTCCCTCTCCCCCCATCACTCAGTAACACCTCCTCCTTTGAAGTTCATTCATTCTACATCTACCACCCAATCAGAATTCTGATAGCTGTTGTCTACTGACCTCCAGGACATTCCCCTTCTTTCCTCAATGACTTCGTTGCCTGGCTCACAGTCTTTCTTCTCCAAATCCTGCCTTCATACAAGGGGATTTCAAAATCCATATTGATACTCCCCCAAATACCCTCACCTCCCAGATTCTCAACTTCATCATTTCCCATGACCTACTCCCCTTGTACCCCTCCTTAGCTACACACAGAGATGGCCATAATCTCAGTTTTGTCATCACCTACCTACTGGTTGCTACTTCCACAGTGGTAAACTATGAAATTCCCTTATCTGATCACAATCTGTTGTCATTGCACCTCAACCTTGCAACCCCAACCCTATTTTTCATCCTCACCTTGATTTCTAATCCCTTAACCCCTTTATTCTAGGGGCCTATAGGCCATTATCCTTATACTAGATATATTTTCTTCTCTTTCCCATCTTGACCCCTTCATGAATCAGTTCATCGCTACACTGTCTTCTTCTCTTTAATCACTTGCCCCTTATCTTTTCACCAATTTTGCCTCACCCCTGAATTACTTCAGCCAACTGCTGCTTTCACTGATATTCATCTGCTGCCAAATAAAACTAAAGAAAATCATGAAACCATGCTGACTGGATCCACTAAAAATGTATGTTACGTACTTCAACAGGTCCTCACGGCAGTAAAGCAATCCTTTTATTCCTTTCTAATTGACTCCCTATCCCACTCCCTGCATTGGTTTTTCTAAACCTCTTTATCCCTCTTCAAATCTCCTGTGGCTCTATTTCCCCTCCCCCTCTCAGCTGATAACTTCACCTCATATTTGTGTATAAGATTTTCAGCCCTATCTATAATATTGCTAAATGTGACATCTCCATATTCAATGCATGTGTATGTATGTTTATGTATCATCCTCTCTGGGGGCTCTAGAACTGTCATTCCCAAGGCCCTTCCAGAGTGCTCCCCAATGATGATCAGCCAGACTTAATGAGCTTTTAGAAGAGATATTAACTGAGCACATAAGGCAAGGAGAGTTGTTACAAAACTCTCTCCTTGTACATACAAGATGCCTGGGCAGAGTGGGCTCAAACTGAGATAGAAAATACGGCCAAAGAGTAAACTCGTAGCTCCTGTCCTCATTACTGGATGTTCCATTTTTCTCCTTTGTGAAATCCTCATAAAGCTCTCTTTAGGTATAGCCCTCTGGTAGGCTCTGAGGATTGATACCTTTGTAGATTCCTGAAGCTGCCTTTCCATGGTGGGTCCTATTTGTCCAGTAGACACTACTAGCCCAACAGGTAAGCATCTTGTGATTAGACGTAGCTGGTTGCACAGCAGATGGAACAATGGACCCAGAATTAGAAAGACCTGAGCTCAAACCTGGCTTAGACACCTACTAGCTGTATGACCTTAGGCAAGTCATTTAACTTGTATTTTTCTCAGTTTTCTCAACTATAAAACTAAAGATAATAATAGCACCTACCCACACCCACCCTAGAGTTATTGCGAGGTTCAAATGAGATAATATTTGTTAAACGCACTTAGCACAGTGCTTACCGCATAGGAGGCACTTAATAAATGCTTATTCCCTTCCCTTTCCTCCTTCACTTCTCCCCTACCCCCTGCCCCCCCCCCAGCTATTAGAACTTCGTATCTTCGAAGTACACAGTGTCATCACCTTGTCGATGTGGTGGGTCGGAGGAGAGTAGGAGGAGGGAATAGTAAAGGGAAAGGAATAGGGAGAAAAAAATTCCCTCTCAGGAGTCATTCTTTGCTAGATTGGAGTATCACTCGACTGATTGGTTCTGAATCTACCCTGTTTTTATATATATCTCCCCTTTTCCCCAGGATGTAATTGATTCTCTTTAACTAATCACAACATATTTCCTCTGTAGATCATCTATTTTAATCCAATGACCTATGATCCTTTCAAATTGATTAAGAACTTGTGTACATCTGTTTTATTTTTGATTAATTCAATCAAGATGTCTGTGCCTTCCGATGTCATATTAATTAGGATGGGGAAACCTCAATCCTTAAATATATATGTAATTTTTTTAACAGATGTGAGATTTCATTGGTACCTCTAGGGAAGATACTCCAGAGATTAACTCCCTTTACCAAGGAAGACTGAAATACCTAGAACACTAAGATGTTAAATGATTTGCCAATGGTCACACAGACAGTAAGTGTCAGGGACAGGACTTGATCTCAAATACTCCTGATTCTGAGGCCAGCTCTCTAACCATTATACCACACTGCTGTGTGTGTGTATAACAGTCAGTTTGAGCATCCCTTTCCCCCTATAGAATATGGACATGAGCATTGATTGGCACCTGATCAAGAGAAAAACTGACAGATATTCATAATTTTCCAAAGACTTGGGTCCTGCTTGGTTTCCAATGACTGGTATCGCTCCCAAAATGATTGGCTAGCTGGGATTCAGAAAAATTGACTCAATATAAGAGTCATCCATCTGCAGTATAAGTGAAAGCAGCTCACCACTCTCGAGTCTACACAGCCTGGCCCCTTTCTGCCTTTCTAGTCTTCTTGCGCTTTACTTTCTTCCATAAACTCTACAAGGCAGGTACGCCGGCCTCCTTGTACAAGACACTCTGGCTTCCGGCTTTGTGCACCGTCACTGACTATCCCCCATATCTAGTATGTTCTCCTACCTAGCATACCCTCCCTCCTTGCTTCCAGGTCCTGGCTTTCCTTAAGTGTCATCAAAAACCCTACCTACTATAGCCTTTCTTAGTTACCCTTGAAACTAGTGCCTTCCCTCTGAGATTATCTCTAATTTACCATGAATATCTTATTTGCACATAGTTGCTTGCATGTTGTCTCCCCTGTTAGAATGTAGGCTTCTTGAGGGCAAACTATCGTTGTTTTTCTTTGTATTTCCAGCACTTAGGACAGTGCATGGCACATAGTAGGTGCTTAATAAATGCTTATTGACTTGACTTTTGCCTTTTTTTTCTTTTTCCCTTTTCAGAAAACAAACTAGTGCCCTCCCTTTGGAAAGTGGGGTTCAAGTTTGGAGGGGAGCAATAAGGGATATAACAGATGACCGTATGTGTCCTTCCCCTACAGAAACTGGTAGTGGCGACTTTGGGGCATCAGCATGAGGAAGTTGCATGAGATTACCCACACAGCCTAAGAAAGAAATAGACTTTCTCTACCCAAGAAAGGTCGATAGTAAGGGAATAGATAGATTTCCTACAGAAACAAATATCAGAAGCACATTTATGGGCCCTCTCAGCCCAAGAAAGAAGCTTGTGGACAATGTTACTGACCCCTAACTTTTTGTATAGAGGAGTGAGTATCTTAACCTCCCAATTAGGGTGATCTCAGAATCCATCTTTCTGTCCAGAGAAGATAGGCTTCCTGGGCAGTGCTAACCTTCAGGATTAGCCCATGGGCCACATCAAGTGTAAAAGTTCTCATGTTTGAGAGTTCAGAGAGCTAGCCTTCTATAGACAGAAGGCTTCCTAAATAGCATGCCCCCCAAAAAGGAAGAGGATTGTTCAAGTGGCCCCCAAGGCCAGACAAGCAGTGAAAGGGAGCTTTAAGTGGAGGAAGCAAAGGATGTGAACCTAGTAATCCCTCCTCTCCCCACCTCCATTATAATGAGTGAGTCAGATAGTGAAAGCCTGTGGGAAAGGGAGGTTGCCCCATAACACAAGGGCTTTCTAAGGGAATTTGATCACTAAGAAATTATAGCCATGAAAAAGATAGTGATATTAATGTAGGACTAAATTATTTTTCTACCTGAGGTAATTTCTGTTCATATGGCGCATACATGCATGGTAGCCCAGTAAAGTGACCCATTGGATCCAGAGTCAGGAAGATTTGAGATCAGATTTGACCTCAGACACTTACTAGCCACAAGCCACTTAACCCCCATCTACCTCATTTTCCTCATTGTGAGGACAAAACGAAATAATATTTCTAAAGCATTTTGCAAACCTTAAAGCGCTATGCAAATCCTAGCTAGCGGTTTTTAGTGATCGATTGAACACAATTTGTAACTTCAGAGAGGTATGTTTAGAGTACTTTGGTTTTCTTCAATTTGTCATTGGGTGCAAAGTGAAGGACATCGGAGGCAAAGTTTTGTTCCTTTCATTTGAAAGAAGTTTTGTTTTAATAAATTTGTAGAGCAACATATCGACTGATGCCTGACTGTGGAGGCTTTTGTAAAATAATAAAATACGAATTAATGGCATATTAAGTAAAGTATCGCATTTTCATCTCAACTTTCTCTGGAGTGTCCAGCAGCTAAAGGAAATGATTTTTCAGCTTTATACAATTGTGTATTAGGTAGATCATTAATCAGTTATTGAACTATGTCTACCCCTAGCTGCAATATTGCGCTCACCAGATTGTCAAACTGATAATTCCTAAAGCATTTTGAAACGGGCTCTGTGCTTATAATTCATCATAAAAAACAAAATTCCCTCCAGTGGGTCCTAATTTAACATATTCAATGGTGCATAGAGTTGAATGAATAAAAAAGTGAAGAATGAATGCAAATGTAATTCCTCTTTCATGTACATTGACAAGGTAAAAGTAGTTTTTCAATTACAATACAGCCATAAGATCCTTTCTTGGTGCTGAGTATTATATAGTCAACTTTAGCAAATTCAGTTCTACAAACATTCCTTAAAGACATACTGTGCTCTGAGCAATATGTCAGACACTGAGGAAGATACAAGGTTAAGATAAAAGGATAATGCCTGCCCTTATAAGCTTGAAATCTAGTAGGGAGACAAAACCCATGTCCAATCATGATAATTCGTGCATCACAGAGGCAAAACAATGCATTTTATGGAGCTGGAGGGGGAAAGATAGCAGGTATGGAAATCACTGGAAATCTTCACGGAGGAGGTGGCATTTGCAGATTCATGATATTTCGTGTGATGACCAAAACATTCACTGACTCATTCAATCACACTTCTGAAAATGCCATTATTTTAATTTTTTTTAAATCTCCATGTTCCAAGTGGAATCATTCAACAGCATGATCCAAATAAATCCCGTGGTCCATATATACTAATGGAAATTAATCTGTGCAAAACAAATCAAACTGGAGAAAATCCAAGCAAAATGGAAAGAACCATCATGTTGCTTGTTTTTTTCTTTTGAAATCTGATTTTTAAAAATTCATCTTTACAATAAAATGCTGGCAACAGAATTTCAGTGACATTTGCCATTTTCAAAATATTCATGGGCTGCCTTAGCTGCAATATTATTTTTAAATGTGTGCCCCAAGTCTGCAGCTTGACAGGGTAAAACTTCTTTATCCTCTTCTATCCTCTATTCCTTTGGGCACACGTGTATTTTTCAATTGTGTTACTAATATGGCCGGTTCACAGAGATCTTTGGTATGATGAGATTGGAGGAAGAAATGAAATGAGTTTAAGTGAACTTGGCCTCGAAGGTAAACGTAGATGCCAAAGAAATGTTTCCTTTTGCCAAGAGAAAGAATAGCTATTGCTTTGTGTGCAGAACTCGTAGAGACTACTAAAACCCATCTGAACAAGGGTATCGCCATTGTAGACATCCAGGAAACAAACATAACTGACAGTTTACTGCCCTTGACGTTGGCCAGAATGGTGTGTCCCTACTACAGAACGAGGGCTGTGCCTGTTCAAAAAGGGCAACGTGCTATATTGCAATGAATGTTGGCACTGGAGTTAGGAGACCTGAGTTACATAAAATATTGGCTGTGGTCCTGAGCAAATCACATGGTCTCTCTGAACCCTAACTTCCTTTGCTTGCAAGAATGTTGTGAAGAAAGAGATTTGAAAACATTAAACTATTATAAAAATGCAATTGGTTATTGTTACTTTAAAATAGACAGTTTCATGGTCTCCAAGAAGGCACATTGAACGATGCCTTCTATCAGTGGTGTGCTGGTAAATGTTTAACAACTGGCTCTCTGAAAATGCAGAACATACTTTTAAATTTATTCTGCGTTATTAATATTGTCTCCATCACTTTCTTAAGTCTAGACCAGGGCCGTCAAAAATATGGCCTGCAGGTCACATGTGGCCCGCCTTTGGGTTTTAATTTTCACGAGCAAAAAAATAAAAAAATAATTTCCATGGAATGCATATTAGATTTTTTTATTCTATTACTAATAAATAATCTCATTGATGTTAATTTTCTTCGGTGTTTTTAAGCAGTATTATGGACAGAATAAATTGCACAGAATTTTCAACCAATCTGTGAGGTGCATTCTGTCTGTAAGATGCAGACTAGTCAGTGTGCACCTACTTTTATACTGTTGTATTTATATTTTGTTGTTTTGTGTTTGCTTTCGCACTTCGTGCGTTCCCCGCTTTCTATTAGTGTACTGTATTTTTTATTCTGGGTGTGGCCCTCAAATGATTATTTTATTTTAATACGACCCTAAGACAACCTAAATTTGGACAGCCCTGGTCTAGACAATCAGCAAAACAATAAATCGAGCCCTGACTTATAGCTATTTGCCAATTTCTGTTATGTAAAAGCTCATGCTGAAAATTTAACAGTTCTTACAAGCACACCTCCTCCCTTTTATTCAGTATTCGGGTGTTTTCTATACAGTAGAGGCAGTGGGTGATTTTAAATTGTTGCTACTATACCCAGAGAATGTAGCAAAATAAGGAACATCATCTTCTGGTTTGAACATGCATTTCTTCCTGCTCTAACACTCAATTGCATGTGTAATCTCATCAGTCTGGGTGTCCCCCCAACCCCAATCTCCCCCACGATGCAGGTCACAGTCCACTTCTTTCTATGTGACCCTTGTCAAGGATCTCCCAGAATTTCGCCTAAGGGGTCCAACTAACGTACCAAGAGCCTTCCTCAATTTCTCCTGACCACTCAGGGACGCCAATGGAAGACTCAGGCTGTCCACTAGTGACCCTTCTTTCTCACAAAATGTTGTTCTGTCGTTTTCAGTCATGTCCAACTCTTCATTACCCCATTTGGGGTTTTTTTTGGCAAAGACACTGGAGTGATTTGCCATTTCCTTCTCCAGCTCATTTTACACATAAGGAAATGGAGGCAAACAGGATTAAATGACTTGCCCAAGGTCACACAGCTAGTAAGTGTCTGAGGTCAGATTTGAACTCAGGTCCTCCTGACTCTAGGTGTTGTACTCTCCTCCTTGCACCACCTAGCTGCCCTCTCATCAAAGTACCAGCCCTTGTTCTTTTACAGCCATACATTTACCTGATGTTATCCTTTAATTCGGTTCTTCTTGGAGGTTCTTTACTTGCCATATGGCGTATCCTGCTCGAACTCACCATTGTCCAGTAAGGAATACTCATTAATTTTCATAATACTATAGTGTCCTATGGCTCGTAGTCATATGGCAACAGTAAAAGGTTAGTTACAAAAAGATGGGCCTTTGTTTTGGTGGAAATATTGGAAGTCATTAAAGGAACTCTGCAATTTCCTGAAGGCAATCTGAGGGCATTAACTCTTGTGTCACCGGACCTGGGTTCAAATCCAACCTTTGAGACAAACTATTTGTTTGACCTTGGGCAAGTTATTTCACCTATAAAATGAGGAGTTTGGGCTAGATGGTTCTATAGCTACAGTTCTCTGATCTAGCCCATTTCCCTCCTCCTATTTAATAATAGGTCCAAATTCTCCATTTGTATTGTTAAAGATATAGATAGATTTGAAAGATAGATAGACAGACAGATAGATAGATAGATAGATAGATAGATAGATAGATAGATAGATAGATAGATAGATAACAGAATAAGTATAATAGATATTGGTTTATTTTAAAGGTCTATAAGTTGTCTATCCAACTGCATGTCCTCCACAAAGACCTCCTTTAATGCCTCAGAATGGTGGGGAGGTATCCTAGGATCTTAAATTATAGACCAGTGGAGCACACAATCTAGTAGGTTCTCCTATAGTAGGAAGGAATGAATGTGCTTATGGCTACATATTGAGAAGGAAGGAAGAAAGGAAGGAAGGAAGGAAGGAAGGAAGGAAGGAAGGAAGGAAGGAAGGAAGGAAGGAAGGAAGGAAGGAAGGAAGGAAGGAAGGAAAGATGGAAGGAAGGAAGGAAAGATGGAAGGATGGAAGGGGGAAGAGGGAAGGGAGGAAGGGAGGAAGGGGGGAAGGGGAGAAGGAAGGAACATCTTCAACCCTGTGATTTCCAATTTTAGTAAAATAGGCATTACCAAGTGTGATGCCAATCAGTGATTAAAGATCTTTCTCACCCATTCAGTAGGCTTCAGATGGGGCTAGTTAAAGGAAGCTTGATTAGAGGTTTGTTTATAGGCAGCCTCATACCCTTTACTTACTAGGCACTAAGCCCCAGGCCTACACCTTTTCACTGATTGGGTGTGAAGCCCTCGGTCCCTAAAAGGAGTATATATACTCAGAAAGTAGCCATTGTAAGATCAGAATTCAGCCCAAGGAGAAGGAGTAAGAACTCCAAGTCAACAGAGTTGTAGAGAGAGAGCAGAGTGGAAAGCAGAAATCAGGGAGCTGCAGAGACTAGAGAACTGAGTAAGGAGAGAACACAGGTAAGCAGACAGTTGGGATTCATGAGTGTTTATGGTAAGGCCCTAGCAGGGGGGAAGGTTACAAGATGATTTGGTTCCTTGCTATAATACTATGTTATAATTTCCTTGTTGTTACATTGAGGTGGACTTGTTGGTTTTGGAATATAATTACTGCTATGTCAGATTGGAGTTATTGGTCTTGGGGTTTGATTCTCTGGTGTCTAAATAAATGTTATATTTCCTCTGCCTTCTACCTAGAGAGTCTCTAATACTTTGTGATTCCAAACTATACAGGCATGTTCATGGGCATCTTCAAGATCATGAATCTTGCCTTACCAAGACACTGAGAGGAGGTGGTTTTTTAATTAACATTTCTTCCATTTCTCTTGGCCTGCTTTTATTGACTCTTTCAAAGTTAGAGGAACATTTCAACTAAAATGAAGATTTTAAGAATGGCTTTCATAGTGGAGACTAGATGACAGGAACACCTAACATGATAGGCAACATGTCTACCCAGTACTACCACATCAGGTACATAAGGGAAAAATGAAATGATTTGGCTATTTTGCCTACAAGACACCAAACATTAAGGTGATCAGCTGAATTTTTTCATTTTTAATCCATTAATTCAAACTTCTGATGTGTAGACAAAACCAGGGAATGGCAAGAAACAGCACATAGAAATATAACGAAGAATAGTAGGAATCATTCATTTGAATTATGTTAAAGTTTTCACACACAGCCAGTGGTAGAACTGAAAATCACGTGTATGGAGATGAGCAATGATTTGTAAATGGCAGTTGAAATGGCTGAAGGTAAGTGGAGGTGAGAAGAAGGCTGTGATCATTCATGCTGAGCATGCATAAAGTTCTTATGTAAAAAGGAAAGACATAGGCTGGCCTCTTTCAGAATGTGGAGATCAGGGGTTCTTTACCTATTTTGTGTCATGGCCTCCCTTTGACAATCTGGTTAATCCTATGAACACCTTCTCAGAATCATATTTTTAGATGTGTAATATCACAAGGAAATAAATTATATTGAAATATAGCTATCAAATCTTCAAAAACAAATTCATGGACCCCTTATGAAGGATTCCCACTATGGAATTAGGACCACAAATTAGTGACATTTTAAAGGAAAGAATGAAAACCAGATTTCAATCATGATTTGTTCATCGAAGGAAGAGAAATTACAAAGTAAGCACTTAATATAAAGACATTTCTGGATGCATTGTATGATTGGTAGTTAGAGCAAAAAACAAGTTAAAAGATGGCAGGTATTCTGGGCCAGGTCTAACTCAGGCTAGTCCAGAGGCTCAGGCTCAGGATTGGTGCTAAATATGATACTCATAGACCACCCAACATTTAACAAAAAGAAATTTACTTTAAAATAACACAAAAAGGATATTCAGCAAGGATATGACATTAATTTAGTTGGACATACCCCTTAAGCCTTCAAATTTGCCATTGACCCCATCAATGAGATATGTCAAGCTTAAAGAGATCCTAGTCCCCAGGCACTGGGTTTTTATACCTAGGCAACTGAAATTAAGTCATAATGATGGTTTTTTGCTTTTTAGAGAAAACTAGCCTAGCCTATGTGGGGTAGATGTTGCTCCTATGGTATCAGATTAACATAAAAAAAAAGTAAATTTAGAAAACATAAAAGATGTTGTAGGGGCTTTTTGTTTGTTTGCTTTTAAGGACATGACTTTTGATTCAACTGTAAAGTAGTATCAACATTAACTTTATCCTTCAACACTTTAAGGTTCTGTGATTTCCTGTGTGGATGCTCCTACCATTTTCCATGCCTTAATTTATGACTTCATGAGTTTCTGTGGCTGAAAAAAAAATTCATTTTGGGATTCTATCCTTCTGATGATGAACACTGAGATCTTGGCTAGGCCAGTTCTTGGGAAGTCATTTCCTTAGATCTATAGAACCTTCTAGAGTTTGTGCTCAGTTCAAGTAGCCTTTGAGAATCCAAGGACATCTGCTGCATCAGGGTAGGATCATAGCTTCCAAATCAGGAACAGAAGGTCAACTCAGGGGATATCCGAAATCAGATGAAGGCATGTAAAGAACTTTTCAAATCTTCAAGTACTATATAAATCCTAGATAGTATTATTATCTAGTCCAACCCCTTCATTTTACAAATAAGGAAACTGAGATTTCATTTCTGTGAAGACTCATTATTTTCATCAACAAAAATTGCTTACAAGTTAAAAAGACACAAACGTTGCCTTTTAGAAGCTGCCAAACTTAAAATCTAAAAAAGAGATCAATGCAACAAATTTTATTGTATCCCTATGGAGAATTGGAAAAGTCCCTTAAAGGACATTCTAGAAAGGAAGCAATTTTAAGCATTTTTCTTCTGGTGATGGCATTGCTATCCTCCCAGTCACCCATGCTTTTAACCCCAGAGTGGTCTTTGACCCTTTCCCTCATCTCCAGAGTCAATCAGTTACCAAGTTGCAATTTTTAAAAAATTTTTTATATTCATCCCTTATTTTTTTCCTCATCCCAACATCATTCTAAGTTAGGGCCTTACATTTCACCTGGACTATCGCAATAGCCTTCTAACTGGTCTCCTACCAATATTTTCATGCTTATCCAAACTGTGTAGGACATCTCCACCATTAGACTGGACCATCATTTTTCCCAGAAGGCAGACTTTTCCCTTCCAACCCACCCCACCATTAAAATAAACTCTTCTCTGTCCAGTCCCCTCAGGCCTTGCTGCATTTCCTCTCTCTACTTCATCCTTTACACAACTGTCAGAGGAAAATCATCACATCACTCTCCTGCTCAAAACCTGTAATTATCTCTCTACATCCATGAGTTGAAATACAAACTCCTTAGCATGGCATTCAAGGCCCTTCACAATTAGGGTAGAGCCTGCCCTTTCAACTTCATTTCACAGTACTCCCCTCCCTGTCCGTCATGGTCCAGCTTATGTGGACTACTAGTTTTTCCCTACTTGTCCTGCTCTCCTCCTCCCTGTACATTCACAATGAAGGAACAGTCTCTATCCTCCCAGCTCAGTGCACAGAAATCTTTCTCTCTCTTCAAGCCATAGCTCAGGTACCTCCTCCTCTGATTCCTCCCAGGGACAAATGACTTTTCTCTGCCTGAATCTTTTGCCTCTCCCTGTTAAACCTCTCCTACATCTTCATCCCATCTTAACTTGAATTATAGTTATGTACATGTCCCCTTCTGCCCCCTTAGAGTATAAGCTCTTTTGTGGCCACAGTTAAATTGTTTTCCCTTGTGCCTAGGATTTGTCGTTGCTGTTGAACCTACAATTTCATTGGGACAGGGCACTTCAGATGCGGGAGTGAGCTCCACCAAAGAGCATGTACAACTGTTCGGAGTTTTATGAGACCCTGACCTATCCAGAGTCACAATATGTGATGGAGATAGACTTCGAATCCAAGTCTTCCTGACTGGTTCTTTACCAATCAATTAACAACAACAACAATAATAATAACAGCTAATGTTTAGATAGTGCCCACCATGTGCCAGGCTCACCAGGTGCTAAGCGCCTTTTACAATGGTTATCTTATTTGATCCTCACAATAACGCTGGGAGTTAGTATGAACCCCATTTTACAGATAAGGAAACTGAGGCAAAAAGGGGTTAAGTGCCCGCAGCTATGAAGTGTCTGAGATGGAATTTAAACTCAGGTCTTTCTCATTCCAAGCCCAGAACTCTATCCACTGTGCTACCCAGCTTCCCCAATCAACAAGTATTTGTCAAATGCTTAGTCTATGGCTCACCTACAGGGGCTAAAAAGTCAACAGTCAGTCAATGAGTGTGTATTAAGTATTTATCATATACTAGGAATTCTTTAGTGTATAACAATATAATATGACATCACATGACAGAATATAACATGACACAATATAAGTGTGTATGTGTTTTGAAATTGAGCCAGAAGACATGGATATCCAACAAAATCAGAAGAGAAAAAGAATTGAAGTCTGATGAATAGTTTCTATGGATGGGACAGATAAAAGAAACACATCTTTGCACTTACTTGAAGGGGCTGTTGTTCCCATTTCCATTTTTTTTTTTTTTGCCATGTTTATAACATTGAGAGGCAGCATGGAGAAGTCACTAGAGGGCTGGTCTCAGAGTCGGGATGACCTGGGTTCAAATCCTGCCTCTGAAAGTCTAGTTATTTGATCCTGCACAAATAACTCCCCTTTTCAACATCCCAGGCAGCTCTAAGACTGTAACTTGCAGGTGTAGATTGGTAGAGGAAGTTTCCTCCCTGGGAGCTCCTTATGCTGATGAAATCACAATTCCATTCCACTCCCCCAAAAGGACTCAACATTAGCAGTTTTGTTTTCTTATACGAAGGACAATAAATATCTGATAACGTACATTATATACTCAGATGACACGGAAATGGTACCAGTCACAACTAAGCAGAAGAGTCTTTCGGTCAGTGATTGCTTGGAAACGCTTCTGACATACCTTACTTCTAGAAGCTTTCTTTCCTGTTGAGAAGAGCACCGCGCCTCGCTTCCAGCGCCTCTCCTATTTTATAACGAGCAATGTCTCGAGGCGCTGAAGAGTTCGCTGTTTATACTCAGGTGAAGAGGTGTGTCATAAATAAGGGAAACTAGACTTGGTTTTTATTGTCGTCATTTTTCACGTAGGCTGAGGAAAACCAGTGCTGCCTTGGGTGGATCAAAATGGTCTGTTCCACGGAACTGAAAATTTCTCTATCTATAATAACAATAACAAACCATATCTAAAACTCAAAGGGGCAGTTTCCTAGTATCTAGTACCTAGCAAAACTTGAAGGATAGGGCTACCCTTCCGTGCATCTCCATCTTAGTCTCCCACCAATGAGGGCCTTCCCTGCTGCTTCCGAAAAAAAAAAAAACCAAGTTTGGGAAGTAAATGAGAGGGCTGTCTCCCAACAAAAACTACACTAGGAACTCTAGTGACCAGCATTTTTTTTTTAATCTCAAGAGGAACTTTGTCTTTAAAGACAAAACTGCCCAAAAGAAACTAGAACTCGATTTAAAAAAAAAAACAGCTTCCACAGGTGTTCCAATTCTCATCACTGTTTGATTAATGAGGGTGGAAACTAAGGAAACAAGAATTTTAGATCTAAAACTGGAAGACGCCTTGAAAGCCATCTTGTCCAACCTACTTCTTTTATAGATGAAGAAACTGAGGCCCAGAGAAATCCAGGGAATCGCCCAAGGTCACGTCATCAGCAACAAAGTATAGAGAGATATACACATACATGTACATATGCATATATATGCACATACATGCACACAAACACGTATGTACATGTCTAGCTGTATATGTATATTTGTGTCCGTCTATATACACATATATTAAATGTACACAGTTTCTTGTATGTCACCATCCCCCTTTAGATTGAGAACTGGGACTATGTTTTTACTTTTCTTTGTTTCCCCAGTACTTAGTACAACATTTGGTACTTAGTAGGTATTTAATGTGTATGTGTGTATGTGTGTGCGCATGCCCTTTCATGTTTATATGTATATGTATACATGTATAGGTATGTTGTATATCTATGTGTGTGTCGTATGTATTGTGTACGTATGTATACATGGCGTGTGTGTGTGTATGTGTGTGTGTGTGTGTGTGTGTGTGTGTGTGAAGGAAGCTAGGTGGTGCAATGGATAAAGCACCAGAGTTCAAATCTAGCCCCAGACACTTAGTAGCTATATGACCCTGAGCAACTCAACCCCTATTTATCTCAGTTCCCCATCTGTAGAGAAGGAAAGGGCAAACCACTCTAGTATCCTTGCCAAGAAAACCCCATGGACTGTCCATGGGGGTCATGTAGAGTCGGACATGATTTAACGACTGAACAACAACAACATATCTCTATCTATATCTCTGTATTTCTATGTAGTAAATGATGGGTAATCAATCTCAAGTGGGAGGGATGACGGGGAGGGGAGACTGGGGAAGGCCTTTTATACAAGGTAGAATTTTAAACGAGTCTTGAAAGAAGCCAGGAGGTAAAGGCAATAAGGAAGAATCTTCCAAGCACAGGAGACAGCAGGTGATAAGAGCCAGAGTCAGGAGTCAGAGTATTTATTATGTGCTAGAAACAGCGGTGTCAACAGATCATAGGTACAGGGGAATGAAGTATGAGAATAGTGGAGAGGTAGGAAGGGACCAGATACAGAAGGACTTTCTTTAAAAGCCAAAACAGGAGATTTTTAAGATAGTAAGAGAAAGATCTGAGAACCAAAACAAGCTTTTCTGATTCCCGAGCCAAGTGTTCTTTACCAATGTACCACACTATGTCCTAGAACCATAGTGTCTATCGGGGTGGGGAACCTGCAGCCTTGAGGCCATATGTGGCCCTCTAGGTCCTCGAGTGCAGCCCTTTAACCGAATCCAACTTTGCATTTAGGGTTAGGGTTGGACACAATCAAAGGGCTGCACTCGAGGACCTAGAGGGCCACATGTTCCACAAGGTTCCCCCACTCTGGTATAGATCCTCTGAAGGGTCTCTGAAGCTTGACGTCTCCTGGTAATTGTGACTGATTAGCTTAGAGCTTATCACACTACTTCTGGTCACTATTTTTTTTTTTTTTTGCATCACAGAAACCCATGAGTTTTATCCTTCCCACATATCTACTATCTTGTTCCAATACAGTCAGGCTTTCATATCACCTGCTGACTACAGAAAGAGGCACTGCTTAGGTATTAAAATTGATGTGTGCATGTTAATACACTGTTAGAGAACGAACTCTTCCAATAAGTCATTATTTTGTTTTTCTGCAAAGTAAGAAGAACTACTGCTACCCAGCAGGGAAGAAAGGAATGACACAGAGTCATTGAGACCAGCAGAATGATCCTTCTATATCCCAAACAATCTCTTTCTCTCCATGTTAAGTAGTAAATATTTAAGTTGGTCTTCAGAAAACCGTCTTTGCAGAGAGCATTAGGAGAAATGGTACATGATTATTTAATCCCTGGTAGCTCTATAACTATGCATTATTTTGAGCAATAACTAACTTAGGGTTGGGTCAGAGACAATCGCCCTGCTTCCTGCCAAGTTCCTCATCTAAAGTCTAATGATACAGTAGGAAAAAAATTAAAGACAGAACAGTGATAGGGTAGACACTCTTCAGGCAGACTGGATTACTGGAGTGGCAGAAACTGGCATCTTGATCATGTTATGAAATTCAGACATGTGTCACTGTCACCTGTAATGGGGACAGTTTATAGTCATTTGTTTTGTGCAGATATATCTAGATGCGGCTACAGCTTATTAGGGCTGAAATCGAAGGCCCAGTAGAAAAAAATTTTAACTTCTCAGCTGCTTACCTGGGTAAAATAGCCAAATTCCAAATATATAAAGGCAATTTTAGAATTGGTAAATAGTCTGTTTGACCCCGAGGGCTGAAATAGGAATTAAGAGGCAGAAGTTGCTGACAGGCAAATTTTGATTTAAAGAAGAGAAAAGCTTAACAATTACTGTTCGGTTGTGTCCAACTCTCCATTACCCCATTTGGAGTTTTCTTGGCAAAGTTACCAGAGTGCTTTGCCATTTCCTTTGCCAGTTCATTTTGCAGATGAGGAAATTGAGGCAAATAGGATTAAGTGACTTGCCCAAGATCGTGCAACTGGCGGTCTGGAGTCAGACACTGTGCACTCAATCTACTGTGCCATGTAGCTGTCCCAGATTTTAATTTAATAAAAGGATTTTTTTTTTCAGAAGGGCAGCAACTATTTTTCTTTTCTTAAAATTGGAAATAGCATTTTATTTTTTTCCAATTACATGTAAAGATAGTTTTCTATGTTCATTTTTGTTATAAAATTTTGAGTTCCAAATTTTTCTCCCTCCCTCTCTCCCATCTTCCCTCCCCAAGACAGCAAGCAATCTGATATAGGTTATACATTCACAATCATGTAAACATATTTCCACATTAATCATGTTGTGAAAGAAGAAGCAGAACAAATGGGAAAAGGCATGAAAAACAAAAAAAAAAGTGAAAATAATATGCTTCAATCAACATTCAGATTCCATAGTTCTTTCTCTGGATGTGGATAGCATTTTCCATCATGAGTCTTTTGGTATTGCCTTGGATCATTGTATTGCTGAGAAGAACTAAGTCAGTCATGGTTGATCATCACACAATGTTGCTGTTACTGTGTACGGTGTTCTCCTGGTTCAACTCATTTCACTCAGCATCAGTTCATGTAAGTCTTTCCAGGTTTTTCTGAAATCTACCTGCTCATCATTTCTTATAGCACAATAGTATTCCATTATATTCATATGCCACAACTTGTTCAGCCATTCCCCAATTGAAGGGAATCCTCTCAATTTCTAATTCTTTGCTACCATAAAAAGAGCTGCTATAAATATTTTTGTACATGAAGACTCTTTTCCCTTCTTTTATGATCTCTTTGGGATACAGACCTAGAAGTGCTATTGCTGGATCAAAGGGTATGCACAGTTTGATTGCCCTTTGGGCATAGTTCCAAATTGCTCTCCAGAATGGCTAGACCAGTTCACAACTCCACCAACAATGCATTTGTGTCCCAATTTCCACACATCTTCTCCAACATTAATCGTTTTCCTAAGAAAGGAAAATCTTAACAACTATAGCTGTCCAAAGGTAGGAAAGAGCCATCCCAATTCTTAGTGGGTTCCCCTTAACTGGAGATTTTGTTGCAAAAGTTGGGATGACTACTTGTTCATATACCATACTTTGTATAGCCATTCTCCAATTCATGTGGACTCATTTTCCTTCCAATTCTTTGCTTCAAAAAAAAATGCTACCTTATACATTTTTGTAAGCATGGAACCTTTTGTCTTTGACCTCTTTGATATATATATATATGCCTAACAGCAGTTTCATGGGGTCAAAGGATATGTACAGTGTCTTCTGGGGCATAGTTCCAAATTACTACCCAAAGTGATTGGACTGATTCATAGCTCCACCAACAATGCCTCTCCTCTATCAGTCCCTCCAACAATAAACATTTCCCCCTTTAGTCATCTTTAAAAATTTGATAGGTGCAAGTTAGAGCCTTGGAGTTGTTTTAGTTTGCATTTCTCTTGTTAGTAATTTGGAGCATTTTTTCATTTAGTTAATAATATCCTGAATTTCTTCTTTTGAAAACTGCCTGTCCACATTAGAGGACCACTTTTCCAGGATGTTGTAGCAGGTATTTTTGTTCAGGGATAGGTTAGACTAGTTGGACTCTGAGGTCCTGTCCACCTCTGTGATTCTATGTAATTGTACAAGATATGGAACTGAGAAAAGGGGTGTAATATTTGGGGGGAAAAAAGATGATGCATATCCAATACATCAGAGTGAAAGAGTTTGGGAAGACCCAAGATGTAACAATAAGAATCATATCATAAAACCTACACAAAGCACCCAAATATTAATATTGAAATGTTTTTATTCTAAACTGACCCAGGAGATGCTATTAGACAATAGCAGCTACCTTACAGGGTTGTTGTAAGGACCCAGTAAGATGATACATACAAAAGACTTTTCAGATCTTAAAGTACTATTCAAATGCTTTTAACATTATACTATTAATTATTACAATATTACATAATATAATGATATTGTTCATATCACTATTATTACCAGACATAAATTTGAAACTGTGCCTTCAGGATTCAATGGTAGTGGTAGAATAAATGTTTTCACCATAGGACTTAGTTCCCAAAGACCCAGTGCCATGAGCGTCAGTGCTCTGGTCCTAGATAGCCTTAATATGGTTAAAAAAAAAAATGTGTTGCCTGGCACTGGTCTTGAAGAGTTATAACCGTCAGAAACCTCCAATCTGACAATGGCAGTAAATCTAAGCTCAATATTTCTGCCACTTAGGAACTAAGCAAGTCTTCACAGAGTAACTCTAGAAGACATCTCATTGTTCATTTTATGATCTCCCACACAAGAAAATGAATCCCAGGTCTCTTAATTTATTCTGGGAAGAAACACCAAGTTACAAGAAGGAATGGAGATATCAAAAGGAGAAAAGGAAGGAGATGAAGATTTCAGAATGTAAATAGGCAATTTCCTGAAGGATTTTCTGTATCTGTACAAAACAGGAAATGGGAGGAGTTCGGAGAGATGCAGAGTTTAACCCACCTCTAGAAAGACTGGTCTTATTCCCTTAGTGCTAAGTCACTGGTCTGACCTTCCAGGGGTGGCAAGCCCCTGTAACACTTCCCTCTAGTCTCAACAAAGAAATGCAAAGATTGTTGTTTACCCTGTAGGCCACTAGACATATGTCTAATTGCCTTCTTGGGTGGTCCGATTCAGGATGTAGGTAAAATCAAGAGAATAAAGCAGAAAAGATAAGATGGAGTGGGTCCAATGAACTATCAAACACTTGAGGGTGGTCTAATTTTCATTCAGCTCTCAAAAATTGCCAATTCATAAAATTGGAATTGGCTAATCTTTTTTTCCCCTCCCTTTCTGGTTAGGTTTATCTTCTCTAAACACTTTGCATGTAATCAGGCTAAAAAAGCATGTGTCCTCCTGACAGGACTGAGAAAATTGTGAAATAGACTGAGTTGGCCTTTATCACCTCTGCTTCACTCCTTTCTTCAAGGAGCCCACTGCCTTCATTACTATCCCCTAACTAAGGTGGACCTTGTTAGCATTCTACCTAACTCTTCCTTTTCCTGCAGCAGCCCCATTCTTCAGACCTTCAAAGCTTTTCAATCCTGTGTTATGTTGCTTTAAGGATATTCTCTGCTTAGACATCGACAAGTGAGCTCCTGTCATTTCTACCTATTGTGCTGCTTGAGTGAGGAATAACATGTATACTCTAGAACCAGATCCATCTACAGGATATGCCATCTTTGAGGGGGGGAAATCTACATATTTAATTATAAGCAGAAGTTCCATCCCCCTGACTTGTGCTGACTTGCCCAATACACAAAAAATCAGAATTCTCCCAGCAAAGACTCAGATCACTGCTCACCCTAGCAAAGAAGCCATGATGGAAAGAATGCTCGTTTCTGAAATTTGATGACAGTGAAACTGAATAGACGGACCAAATCTTTTTAAAACTATCTTTTATGGGTAAAAGAATTCTCAAAGTCCCAAACTTGAAAGAGAATCAAGAATTCACCCCTCCCCAAAACCACACTCCTCTTCCTCTATTGAGTCTCTTCAAAGGCAAACTCAATATTATAATTTTTTTCCCCTGTGCTTTTCCTTACAAACCCAAAGAAAGCAATACATTCAGGAATAATAAAGAGGGTTATTCAGTGATTTCAGATACTGGCATCATTCAACCTTCGGAAGTCTTTGTTAATTGTGCTTAGTATCTATAGTAATAAATTTAAAGACACACAAAACATTGGGATTCCACAGACACACTATACTATTGTCCCATTAAGTTGAAACAACGAGGCACTAGCCAGATTCTATCTCCAGAGCAACAGGGAAATGGCAACCCCAGTCAGGTGATTCTTTAAGCCAACAGGAAAAAAGAATTTTATATGCTCTATCATTTTAAAGGTTAAGATGTCAGTTGGTGAATTTGACATGAAATAAAACTCAGTACTATAAACAGAAGAATATATTTGCTATTTTACATCTAAGTCAAGAATCTTGATGCCTAGTTAAGCCATGGCAGAATGTGGCTTCTAATTTGAAGGGAGAAAAATGTCTTCCTTCAGACTACAAAACCAACTCCTGAAGTTATCAAATAATTTCCATAAGAACTGCTAGAATTTAAGATACCAGTGTTTCAATTGGTGGCACATGTATAATGTAACCTACTTAAGGAACCCATCCATACTTTCCACAAAAATACTTTTCCCAGCAATTGGCCTCAAAATCTTTCAATGTTCCACTTGATCTGTTACCGTGTTAATGTGTTTACAATCCTACAGTTTATATCCCATCCATGCTTACACATCCTGTTTGACTCTTATTCATGTCTCTTGTCCAGTTTTCCTAATACATTCATCACAGAAGATCCACTCACTATACTGGGGACCTTCCTATAGATAGCTATCTTGGCAAATCACTTAATCTCTTAGGATCTCAGTTTCCTCATCTGGCAAATGAGAAAGCTTGCCCTAGATGGTCTGAAAGGTCCCTCCGAAACTGAAATCCCATTATCCAAGATTCATTCTTTTAAGTCCCACAGGTCCTATTGCTTCTGCCTTACTTTGCTTACTTTTAGAATAGCTGTACCTTGCTTTTGTGCCTGGATGGCATCCTCCGGACAGAGCCCTCAGTGCTTGGTGGGTGAGAGGTGTGAGAGAATCTGACTCAATAGTCCTTTATCATGCAAAACAAATGTGAATAAGCTTTAAGATAACTTAATCTCAGAAACACTTAATATCTGAGTTGGATGGGAACTAAAAAGGCCATGTGAGTCCAACCACACCAGAACAATAATCCTTACTGTATAATGCCTGACAAGCGATCATCTTTGCCTGAAGGCTGTGAGTGGGAAGACACTACTACCCAACGTTATCTCTTTGCAACTTTCACCTATCGATCCTGGTTCTGTCCTCTAGGGATGAACAAAACAAGTCTAAACCTTCTTCCATATTATAGCCCTTCAGATACTTTAAAACAATAATCATGCCCTTTCTTCCCTGCTCCTCTCTGAATCTTCCCATTTCCCTAATAACCTCTACAGAGCACCTTCCTGCTATGAAGTTTGATATGTAACTCTGGATTGCCACCTTGGCTCCACCATTTCTCAGTGGAGAGAGCTGCCTGGTGCCAGTAACTCCAACCTGTCTCCTCTACCCCAAGCCTAAGCTTCTGTGACTTATTTTGATGGCTTAGAATGAGTATAAATAGTGATTATTTTCTGTTCCGGCCAAAAACTCTGAGGGTCTCCCTCTCTCAGATTGATATTTTTGTAATGGCAAATTAAGCCATCATTTGTCTCAGTTCTTACTAGCCCTTAGTCATAGAATGGGAGTTGCCTCAGAAAAGCTGAGGCCTGGGAAATACCTTAATTTAGAAAGGACAAAGTCATCCACTGCATGGCGGACTATTGCCAGTCATCTTCACATTTGCCTTGCCACTGGACTTCAATAACTGCGGAGGAGAGAGTGAGGCTGATGACTTTGTCCAACTCTGCCTCACTTAAATCCAATTCAAGTGCAGGTCAAGTCACCACCCTTTGGATGCCATTGGTTCTCTTCAAGAATAAAGGACCAATAGCAACAATAACGACAACCCCAAGTCTCTAAACTCTGCCTTCTGTGCTCTGCTCTTAGTCAATTCTCTTCTCTTCACTCTAATTACCTTGAAATGAAATAAAGTATTAATATGTGTTTTACTGTAATGGAAAGACTAGTAAACTTTTATTACAATATTCCCATCAGCAGAATTCTTTCTTTTATCTATATTTCAAAGAGTATTGTTCTAATAGTTGGTTTAACCACTTCTTAGTACAAAATATGAATTATACACTTCCATATGTATTAAGTACAATTCTGCCTCCATATTCCAATAAAGCCACTGAAAATTCACAGAGCTCACAAGAATTGGGGGAATTAAAACATTAAGGTTTTTATAAAAATATTAACTTGTTTATCATGGCCATCATATTTTAAATTCCTAATTAAACTATTAAAATCCACAAATCTTAGGATATGATGTAGAAAATGGGTACTTTAATTAATGTTTCCATGAGAACAGTCTTTTTTTTTTCAACTCAGACTTTGAAATAATTTAGCAGCTTTAAATTTTTTCCCAAAAGGAAAAAAAAAAGTAGGCTCAAAAAGGCCACAGTGATGTGAGCAGAGAGGCTTTGATGTTAATGCAGTGCTGCGTTGGGTTTTTTTTTTTTTTAAAGATGAGTTCAGACTTTATCTGTTGCTAATATTCTACCGGGGATAATTAAAACACTGCCAGGCAACTGGAGCTGTTTCTCTCCCTGTGTGCCAGGGGAAAGAGGCAGCTTTTTCCTTTCCATGAAAAGGGAGGGGCTTCAGAAATTCTGTGTGAACTGCTGTTCAAGCACAGCTAAAGAGTTTCTCTTTAAACTGTGAATCACAGAAGCCATGTGGCCCAAACCCAAGACTGGCCTCAAGCCAAATGTGAAGTGGATGAAGTTTGATCTCAATGCCTTCCATCCTTATTTTTGTGGTTCTTCTCCTTGGGCTGTTTCTTTCTTCACTGGTGTCTGGTAGCTTTCTTCTGTTCCAAAGGCTCTTGACTATATTGCCCCTACCCTTGTATGACCTCATAGGTAGTAATCTGTATTTTAGAGTCAGAGGGTTGAAAGTTGGAAGGGAACTTGGAGTCATTTTGTCCAACTTACAGATTAGACAAATGAGGCCTGGAGAAGCTGAATCTCTTGCCCATTGTCAGTAATTACAAGCAAAGCCAAGATTCTAATCCAAGATTCTTTCACTGCATTGAGCTTCTTCTAGACTTTTCCAGACCCCTTGCCTCCGATATGTGCCTGTTCAATGTCTATTATGGTACAGTGGAGGTAACACTAGGTCTTTAGTCAGAAGTCCTCAGTTCAAATCTCACCTCTAAGGCTAATGTGACTGATATTGGGCAAGTAACTTACCCAGATTTCAGGGTTTTTTTTTTAACCTTAAAATGACATTGAAATAGATAGTCAAAAACTACGGACATTTATTAAGCACCTACTGTGTTCCAGGCACTGTGCTATGTGCTAAGAATACAAAAAGAGAGAAAAGACAGTCTCTGAGGTCAAGAAGCTCATAATGTAATGGGGGGAGGGAGGAATCAACAAACAAATATGTATGCATAAGCTATATTCAGGTTAAACAGAAAATAATTAAAAGAGAGAAGGCACTGGAATTAAGGAGGGTTGGGAAAGGCCTCCTGAATAAGACGGGATTATAGTTGGGATTCGAAGGGAGCCCTTCTTCATCCTCCCTTCACCATTCTTTCATCCTGAGATAGAGACAGAGAGCATTACAGGCATGATGGAGAGCCAGAGAAAATGCCTGGTGCTGGGTGACAGAGTGTCCTGTTCAAGGAACACCAAAGGCACCATTGTCACTAGATCGAGGAGTTCATGGGGAAAGTATAATGTGTGAGAGTGACTCTGAAGGAGAGAGTAAGGCCTACAACTTTATATAGGTCTGCCTCACTTAAATTCAATTCACTCAAAAGTCAAGACTTTACCCTTATGATGTCATTGATTCTCTTCAAGAACTTAGGACAAATAACAACGAGGTGTGAGAAGATTGGAAACGTGGGGGAAGGTGGGAGTAGACAGGCTGGGGGGGACTGGGTTATGAAAAGCTTTGAACACCAAAGAGAAGATTTTTTATTTGATCTTGGAGGCAATAGGGAGCCATTGGAGTTTACTGAGGAGAAGGAGGGAAATTTCCTGGTCAGACCTGCACTTTGGCTCAATAGAGCACGGATTGGAGTGAAGATCAACTTGAATTAGGTTTTGTAGCCAGCTCAGTACGGACGCCCAGGGAAGTAAGAAGCAACCTTAAGGAGTGACCATCAGAACCTGGCTCAAAAGTAGTTGAGACAAGGACTCACTTGGCAGTCATACCACATCTGGATGTGAACTTGTCCAGATACTATTCAGAGACTGTGATGGTACAGGGGACAGTATACCTTGAGGTGTTAGAGAAAAAATGTTTGTATTTTGGTCATTGCTATATTTTTAAAGTAAATATCCCTTTGTAAAAGCTAATTGATGTAAAATGGTTAAATGAAACTTGAAATATGCTGGAAGGGAGCTTGAACCAATAGCATTAGAGAAGAGTTGCTCAAACCCCTCAGGGTACCCCTAGGACCCTGAAGAGCAGTATCTGGCCTCTCTCTGGAATAGTTGGCCAGAGAATGCTTGCTATATTTATTTATTTTTACATTGCAGTCATTCCAATATTTTATCCTGTCTCAGTGAAATTTTTGCAACAAAGAAAAATAGTCAGATACTACTAGTTTTGTGACCTTGGGCAAGTCATTTAACCTCTATGTGCCTCAGTTTCCTTATCTGTAAAATGAAGGGGTTGGTCTTGCTGGCTTTTAGACTTCCTTTCAACTCTAAATCTATAATCTTATGATACATGTTTTCATGAACTCAGCGTTGTCTATTCTTATAATATATTAAGTGGGGTCTTCAAAGTCTTAATACGTAAAAGTGAATAAAGAAGACCACAAAGAATGCTGAATGCCTTGATGTTTTCATGCAGATGATGAATGCCATTGACATTTTCGGGCAGAAAGGACTTTGGCATCCTTTAAATATCTTCAAATAGGTAATTAACTTCTTTACTTGTATAGGGTCAGGCTTATCCAAACATATACAGCAAAGCGTCAGGAGATTTGGTTTTAGTCACTGCTCTTCCACGAACTAGCCGTGTAACTTTGAGCAAGTCCCTTAATTCTCTGGGCCTCAATTTTATTGTTTGAAATATGAGAGGCTCCAATTGGATAATTTCTAAGGTCTCTTCTGGCAATAAAATTGCAGGTTAAAATTTTTTCAGGAGTTCAGGGCCGGTTATGATTTGATTAACTTTAGCACCCATGAAATAACATAGAACCTCAGATACTAATCAATTTAATTTAATTTATTTCCACAAGTCTTCATTAGTTGCATCTTATCTGGCTGACTGCAGGAAAGGCTAGATGAGATAATAGAGATGCAGCAGACTGTCAAAGAACTCATTCTAATAAGACTAAGATAAGATGTAGACATATGGAACAATTGAAGAACAGTATATAATGATGCTACAAATCAATTATTGAAATAACAGCTCATCTAGACCACTGGACCCAGTGTCAGAAGACCTGTGTTCTAATCTTAGCCTTGACACTTAACTGCATATGTGACCCTGAACAAGTCACTTGTCTAAATCTGTTTTCTCATCTGCAAAAAAAGAAAGACAGACAGAACAGGGAAGAAAAGAAAAGAATTGGGTATAACATCTTCCCCACCTATATTAGCTGTGAAAATCAATCAGACAAGCAACAAGCATTTATTAAGTGCCTACTGAATGCCAGTCATTGTGCCAGACACGGAGATATGAACACAAAAATCAAATAGTCCTCTCTTCATAGAGCTTACATTCTATTGCGGGAGAAAATATGAATAGTATAGTATATACAGCATATACATATAGATATGACATGTATAGTAGCAAGTACTGTATTTCACTGCATAATTGTTGCAGATTTCACGCCAATTATTTTTGCAAATAAGTGGGGTGTGACCATTATGTGAAGCTTTTAAAAATTATGCCGGTATTACTTAACAATCACTTATTACTAAACTGTCTGTGGTGCAAGATTAGGATGCATGGAATACTCATGAACATGCATTAAAATTGAATACTGACAATATGCATGGGCTGAGAATTCTAGGCTCGTGGTTCATAATTAACGAGAGATAAATGCGTATCCATATGCCACTGGTAAATCCATTGCTGCTCTGTTTATCTTTTAAGTAGCATGAGGAACAGAATTATGCCATGCCATGATTATGCGATGAAAGGTTATAAATGAATTTTTGGACTAAAAAAAAACCAGAATGTGATGATTTTGCAGTGGCGATGATTATGCAGTGAAATATGGTAAATACAGAATAGATACAGAATATATGGGGGCAGTGCAACAAATGTATGGGGGGGATAAGGAAAGATTGAATAATATAGGATCACATAGGAATGATATAGAAATACAGGCCTTTATAGCTAGAAAGGAGCTTAAAGGTCATTTAATCTAACCCCCATATTTTACAAATATGGAAACTGAGGCCAAGAGAGGTTAAGTATTAGCCCAAGGCCATCTGGCACTCAAAACCAGGTCCTCTGGCTTCCTATCCTGTGTTGTCCCACGTGAAAGCACTTTGCGAATTGGAACATAAAATATCACTTTATTTTCCCCCTCCCCACCCAATCTAAAAACAGAATCCAGCTGCATCAGCAAGGGCATATAGAGATGGGTCTATGGAAGGTTCTATCCAACTGGTGTAAAGAGCCTGATTCCACTGAGAATTTCCAAGATTCTATAGGAGCAGCCCTTTTGAAAGGCCAATGGTCCAGAATAGGTAGTGATTTTAAAGGGGTTTTGGCTTTCTAAAAGTTAAAGCAGTCATGAGTTACTGTTGTTGTCAAAGGACAGAGGGAAGGAGGTGGGAAGAAAAAGAGGGAAAGACAAAGAGAAAAAGAAATGTAGACAGACAGAGAGACAGAAAGATTTTATTTCTTTGTTTTTAATTTTAAAAACTCCATCCAGGGTCAGAGAGGTGAGCCTAGCTATTTTTCATTCCTTTCTCACAAATGCACTGGGAACACAAACAGGAGGAAGAAGGGGCTCCAATGCTCCCCTCTCCTCCTCCCAACACGGTCTTTGACACAGCCCTAGGTCTTTCTTTCCCTCAAATCTTTAGGGCCTACATAGGTAAGAAGAAAAGGGAGAAACTCCCACAAAAGGGAGCCTTGATGGTTTTAGAAAAGAACATGCATATATACTTTCTAAAGTATTAATTCAAAACCATATTGTACATTTATACAAATAGATGTAAATATTTATTTGCACATATGTAAGTGCATATACATACGCACATGCATGTTCTTTAATTTGCAATTTGCAATTTATCATTGGAAATTATTTGTAATTGAAAATAATTCAGATAGATCATGTGCTTTTTACTGAGTATAAAATTTGAAATCATCTCCTCCTCTGAAAAATTTTGAAGTTTTTCAAATAAGAGGAATCCAGTATAAAATAAAAATAGTGTTTGGATTTGTTTTTTTCAATTTTCAAAATTAGGAAACAAATTAAACATGACTTCAACTTCAAGGTCCAACAGTCTTTGGCATGTTAAGTTCTATTTTTAATGGTCACTTGTAATTTTTCCTTTTGTTCATTTTTCTTTGCTAAACTACATTTGAATAACTTTTAAAAATAGAAATCATAGCTGAAAATTATCAGACTGTATTCTTTCAAACATTCACTGGAGATGCACTATGACTCTTCATCCAAGATTCTATCTTGGGGCCAGCTTATACTTCAAAGTGTCCTATAATAAATGACCTTTATATTACAGTAACTACATTCCCGAGAATGAGATCCAAGACACATCTATTTGAGACTTTTTTTTTGCTAAGTCTGACAGAGTTCCACTTACCAGTAGAACGTTCTCTTATTCTAAATTATAGAGGCTTCATTGCTGATGTGTATTCTTCATTTTTTAATTGTTC
>CM053622.1:661018988-661043820 GCA_028646595.1 Phalanger gymnotis
CCTCACCAGCACTCCTTCTCCAAGAACCCCCAACCTGGACTGGACTTAGATCTTCAGCAGGCTCTTCACTCCTGCTCAAATCTGCCACTTAATTCCTCCCACCAGGTAGGCCTGGGGCTGTAGTTCTGTAGGTGCCCCACCTCTGCTGCCCCTTGGGGTGGTGGCCAAACCGCAAACTCCCTGTGCCCAGCAGCTTTTCCCACTATTCTTCTCTGTTGTCTTTGGTGTTTGTGGGTTGAGAAGTCTGGTAACTGCCACAGCTCACTGCTTCAGGGCGCTAGGGCATGCTCCGCCCAGCTCCTGGTCTCGTTGGTCCATGCCGCCCACGCTGGGCTCTGCTCCGCTCAGCTCCGCTCCCCTCTGCTCCCAGCTCCGTGCGGGATAGACCTTACCCAGAGACTATCCAGGCTGTCCTGGGCTAGAGCCCTGCTTCCCTCTGCTACTCTGTGGGTTCTGCAGTTCTAGAATTGGTTCAAAGCCATTTTTTATAGGTTTTTGGAGGGACTTGACAGGGAGCTTACCTAGTCCCTGCTTTCCAGCTGCCATCTTGTCTCCACCCCCTATTCTTCATTTTTAAGACCACAAAAATCACAGAATTTTGTAATTAGAAGGGGTCTTAGAGGTCATGCAGTCTGACCAATATTTGCACAAGAATCCCTCAGATAATATACCTGATAAGCAGTAATCCAGCCTTTCCTTACAAAGTTCTAATGCTGAGGAAACCTGCTAAAACCAGCCTATTTTATTGTTGGATGACTCTAATTGATAAGAAGTCTCTGCAAAGTCTAAATCTGTGGTTTTGTCATCTCCCCAATTCAAAAAGAAAACTACTTTATATTTCTTTCATGTATGTCTTACGTTTACTTTCGTATGTGCATGTTGTCTGCCCTGGTAGAATGTAAGCTCTCTGAAGGCATGGATTGTTTCATTTTTATCCTTGTATTCCTATCCCCTATCACAGTGTCCAGCACATGGTAGACACCTAATAAATGCTTGTTGAGCAATTCATCAATTAATCTGGAATAAGAGCTCCTTGACTTTTTTGGGCCACATCATCAGCACACCGTTGACTCATCTTGAGCTTGAGGTCTCCTGAAACACCCAGATCTTTTGCAGACAAACAACTTTCTAGATATGATTCACCCTCTAGTACTTGTGAAGTTGAGTTTTTTAACCCAAATGTGAAACTTTACATTTTTCCTTTCAAAGTTTCATTTTTTTCAATTCAGCCTGAAAGTCTAGCCTGCCAAAATCTTTTAAAATCTTGTCTTCCAGTGTTTTAGTCATCTCTCCCAACTTTTGTCATCTATAAATTTCATCAGTAAGCTATCTATGCCTTTATCTATGTTATTACTAAAAATGTGCAACAGCAGAGGATTGAGTACAGATCCTGGGAGCACTCCACTGGAGGCCTCCTTCGCAGTTGACATCAGTGCTATCTAGGCTAGCAACGTTGTTCTCTGCGGTGAAAACAGGATCTGATTAGGATCCACGGGACTTTCCACACTAAATAATCTGTATTCTACAAGTGTATGCCATTTTTCACAATTCGCTTGTTTCTGAAAATGTTGCTTATGAATAGAAATCTCGCAAGTCTAAATTTTAAAATTGTACTATATAGAAATCTATACTATGAAGAAATCATCCGGGAATCTAGGGTGATCAAGGAAGGCTTCATTAGAAGAGGTGGCATCTTATTTAGGCTTCAATGATTGGTAGGCCATGAACATTCCATGCGCCCCCCCCCCCCGCCCCAGCAAATCCCACAGCTCATCATTCCACAACTTTAATTATAATCAACTTTGAAGCAATAACCCCTAACTAATTCTTCTCCCAGAATCGTCACAAAGAGTGGATAGTGCTGGAATGAGTAGAAGTTTCAACACCATGGGGCAATAACTAAGTTTGTAGTTAGGAAACAAAACTGTCACATTATGTCAAACAAATGGAAAAGAACAAAATGAGTTTGGGAACCACTTTTTCCTCCAAACTTAGAAAGTATAGAACTAAAAATAAGGACTACTTTCTGTATAGGAAAACTGGGTTGTGTCCTCTAAATTTATCCTTTGAACCCTTCACTCATGTGCTTTTTTATCTTGTATAGCTGCCATACTATTCTCTTGGGAGGAAAAGAATCTTGCTTTGTCGCCTGGCCAAACCTTCAAAGCAAATTTAGACCTTTGTTTCACAGCTATTTCACCTTCACAAACTGCTGATCCAGTTTCTGCAAATCTAAAGAATCCTGACAGTGGGAGAGGGGGGCAGAATCTATTTCTTTGATTTCTAAGGTTACTTTTTCTGGGAAGATTCCCCTCCCCCCCCAACTCACAGTACATAGATTTTATCCATTTCTTTCATGGCAGCTTAAAATCACTGTACTATGACTTTTAGGACACCCTGTATAAAGCCCCCAATATGTAGCTGGATAGACCTGTATCTCGGGACTGGCTTCTTAGCTCACCAAATAACTTGTATTTATACAACCTTAGGTATATTCTGCTGCTTGGACATGAGCAGAACAGTAGCTTAATGGCTCAATCAATGCCAATGGAGGGTTCTCAGCATTGTTCATTTCATGAACATAGTTTTAAAGAATTAGAAACCAGAGCATTATGAGCAATGGAGTGTTTCTATTAACATGCCACAAATTCCCTAGTAAATTCCCAGTAAAAACTGATTTCTAATGAGAATTAAATGAGCCTCATTGAATGAGAATGAAATCTAGTCATCAGAAGCAACAAACAGCATTTCCTTTTTCTTATAGTGCTTCAATAAATGTTGAAAAAAAAAAGTATGGGTCTCCACCCTATGTAAAAATGCCAGGCATCATATTCACCAGACCTACACAGCCCTAGCTTTGTAGGAATCCGGAGTAGCAACATGTATCTTCAAGGTGTCATGGAACACTACCATGACCCTAAACCTTAAAACCAAGCAAATTCATTTCAATTTAGGAAAATACATACATACACACACATATATATGTATGCATGTATATATATATATGTATGTATGTGTGTATATATACTATATAAACATGCCATGTGACACTTTCAGGAGGAAAGGAGACACCAAATACTGACATGTGTGAATAGGTAACCTAACAGGGGCATGTTTCTCAAATAAATAAATAAATAAGCCCACACTGTCCCACATATACACTGATCCAGAAGTTCCCATGGAGCTGCTAGAATATATGGGTGAGCCCAGTTAAAAGTCATCTCGGGGCTAGAAACTCTAAGCATCACCCCGCAGCATCAAGTGTGAGCTCCATTGACCCCAGTCTCAATCTGAATAGATTCATTGATGTACCAGACCTGGCTCTGTTACCTCTAGCCCTGCTTATCCACTTCTCATCTTTTCTCTAACTCCCATCCCAGACAGGCTATGAATTTGATTCCTGCTTATCATCTTCTCGGCCTTCTCACTAATGACCCAGGATTACCTTACAGACTTTGCTTGCTCACAACTTCCCTTGAAGGACAGAAAAGCTCCTCTCCCACTCGCCATTGTCCCATTCCCCCAGGTAAAAGCTGTGGCTTGTAATTCAATTCAATTCAACAAACATTTATTAAGTGCCTATTTGGAGCTGGGCACAGGGCTTGCCAACCACTGAGTATTTACATTCGTTTGGAAGGGTGGGAAATCTGGAGGAGGAGGAATACAAGTACACAGTGCCATAGTGGGATAGACCTGATTGAAGTTCCCAGGACTCCAGTCTCAGGGAGCCTATGCACCTGCAGTACAGGGGTTCCTTTGGGAGAGGAACAGAAATTTCAGAGAAGGAAAGCCATGTGGAAGTGATGGTAATGGCAGCACGAGGTTTAGGGAAAGGTACAGCAGTGGTATAACTTTTTGCTGGCCACCAAGAGCAGTCTGAGGAGAGCTAAGAGAGTGAGAAATCATTGTACTTTGACTGAAACCGTGGGGACTTGTGGGCCTTCTGAATGGAGACCTGAATACTGTGTGTGAAGATGTTTCTAACCTTCAGACTGGCCATGCCAGAGACATTGCTACACATACTGTATGATCAGAGAAAGAGTCTTAGAAGAGGTGGTTTCCCCTATTATTTGCTTGAAGATAAGACCCTAATACCCATAGTGTGTATGCTAAAATTGTTTTTCCTGTTACTTTATTGTTTTAATTTTGCTTAAATGTTTTACTACTGCAATGCATGTTTCTTTTCTAGCACGGGACCTGGCACATAGTAGGTGCTTACTCCATATTTGTTGATTGATTGATTGACCTAATAGGCTAGCCCAATACTGAATTTAAGTGATCTTTGTAGTTCTCAGCTAAGCAGGGATGGGGTTTCCTGTCAAATGAAGTACATATCATCCCCAAAGCCCTCAGTGAGCCCAGGAGTGCAAATGAATGCCAAACTGAGTGAATGCAGGTTATATTTCATGGAGGTTTGGCCAGAATGATCAGAGTAACCCGTATGGCCCAGAACTGAAGATCAGGATTTATACAAATCAGGCTCAATCTTAGTGGAAATAGGATCATTATTCCTCTGTGAATTAGGGGCAAATTACCATGAAATCCACCCGATTATGGAAGGTCAAGATCTTCATGAAGGACTGCCGATTTGGGGGTTGCTTATGGACTGGAGCAAAAATGGACTTTGCGTATCATTGAGAACTTGTAACAAAGTATAAAATACTGGGTAAAGAATCCATGAAGGAGATGATACAGATTCCTAGGAGGCAAATCTCGACAGAGGGAAGGGCAGCAACCCTGATTTATGACAAGCCCCTAGGATTACATTTAGTCCATATAAAGTCTTTGGTTCTGGGTTATGGATTACTTGGGAAAACGATAAGTATAAGGTCATTTTAGAAGGGAAAGAGTACTAATGACTCGGGGAAGGCGGAGTATGGATCAAGAAAGATTTCCAAGAGGCGGCACCTAAGCTTGGGCCTTGAAGGACACTGGAAACTCTAAGAGGGAGAACTAAGGAAGACGTGCACTCCAGGCAGGGCAGCCAGGTGGTGCAGTGGATAGATGGCTAGGCCTGGAGTCAGGAAGACTCCTCTTCTTGAGTTCAAATCAGGCCTCAGGCTAGTTATGTGAACCTGGGCAAGTCACTTAAATTCTGCTTTCCTTAACCACTGAAGAAGGAATTGGCAAGTCACTCCAGTATCTCAGCCAAGAAAATCCCATGGACAGTATGGTTCATGAGGTCACAAAGAGTTGGACATGATTAAACAATAGCAAGCATTCCAGGAATGAGAGATGGCCTGTGCCACAGGGACAGAAGATAGAACACCAAACTTAGGGAACAGCTAGTTGGCCAATTTGGCTGGAACATAGAGAAGGGAAATAATATGAAATAAGCGATGAAAAGTAGGAAGGAGAAAGACTAGAGAGAATATAGGGAGCCACCACAGTTTTGGGGAAAGGAATAACATGGTCAGACTTCATTTTAGGAATATTCATTCAGTAGCTGTATCAAGGCTGGATTGGAGAGGGAGGAGACATGGACATTTTTATAATAGTCCAGATAAAAGGTAATGAAGGCCTGAAGTAGGGTAATAGAGGGTAAAGTTGTATATTGTGGGAGTGGGAGTATAGTGGAAAGAGTTCTGGGTTTGGGCTAAGATGACCTGGTTCAAATCTTGGTTCTGGAACTAACCCCCTTTAGCCTTAGAACAGTCATCTCACCTCTCTTATCATCAGCTTTCTCAACTGTAAAATGAGATGGTTAAACTGAGCTATAGAGGCAGCTAGGTGGCATAGTGGATAGAATGCTGGACCTGGAGTCAGAAAGACCTGAATTCAAATCCTGCCTCAGACACTTACTAGATGTGTGATGCTAGACAAGTCACTTAACCTCTCTTTCCTTTAGTTTCCTCATCTGTGAAATGGGGATAATAAAAGCATCTACATTCCAGAGTTGTGAGGCTCAAATGAGATAATAGTCATAAAGCACTTTGCAAACCTTAAAGTGCTATAGAAATGTCAGTTATTAGCCATTCTTAGACTATATGGCTTCTAATTTTTCTATTAGCCCTAAATGTTAGATCCTATAATAATATGAGGACGTATAGATTTGGATGTCCTCTGCTTATAGATATAATTGAACCTTTGAGAGCTAGTGTAGAGAGGGAAGAGAAGAAAGCCCAAGATAGAGCCCCCAGGAATTATCCACAGTAGGGAGGCAGGAGACAGGAAATGGATTGTGATCCAGCCATAAAGACTGGGGAGGACAAGGACAACAGTGTCACAGAAGTTCAAGGTATGGAGTGTGTCCAGTGACAGAAGGGATCCTAGAAGAGCACAAGGTCAACATTGTTAAAAGCTGCAGAGAAGAATAGCAGAATGACTGACAAGAGGCCACTGAATTTAATGTCTGAGAAATAGTTGATCACCTTGGATTTGCAAATGGGAGTGCATTGCAAAGTGGGCTCAAAAGTGAGTGGGAGGTGAGGAAATGGAAGCCACAAAGATCATGCCATCAAGCACCAGATGCAACGGGAGCATATTGGGCTAGGAAATCCTGAAATTCAATTGAAGGTAGCTATCTACACTGAGGGAGAAGACCTGATGAGCTGATATATTTCATGGCTAAGGTATACTTGGGCAAAGGGGATGGAGGATTGCAATGAATGATGGAAGATCCAGACCCTGTGACAGGATGCTCTCAGTAGTGGAACCCAGATGTGTGCCAAGGTCTCTAAACCATGTCATATGAGTATCAGCGTAAGGAATTGGGGATGCTTAACCCAGAGGAGAAAAAACTTAAGAAGGACATGATATCTGTCAGTAAGTAGTTCAAGGATTATAATGACCTGGAATCAGACTTGATTTAGTTGACTCTAGAGGTCAAAATTAGAGCAATTTCAGGAAGGCAGATTCTAGATCAATAGAAGGAAAAATTTCCTAACGCTTGGAGCTGTCCAAATACACCCCCAAATTACCTCAGGAAATAGGTTTCACTGGACACCTGATGACCTTCAGGATTACTGTGGCAGGGGATCCTGATTAGGAATTAGCTGGACTGCATGACCTAACTACAAGATTCTATGATATAGCAATCTTCAACAAAAAATGAGGTTACCTTACATGACCAATCATGGAAGGGAAAAACTTATACCCAATGATATTGTTCATATCCCTTTGGATGTTTATTCAAAAGAACACGTGGAGAGAGGGATGCCTTTGCTCCTTCCCTGGTGAAGCCTAGGATGCCTACACTGAATACCTCAGATACCAGGAGTTTCCTACGCTTGACTCAAAATGGCCAATACAGGTGGGCAGGATCTGGCCCCAACTGACGCCCATTGAGTGGAAGAGATGTTTGAAAGGCGATTTGTGTCTGTATTAAACATGGCACTCTGCCCAGGTCCCCAGGAAAATGGAAAGAAGAGGCTACTACTGTTACCTTAGCCCATTTCTTGTGGCAACATTTTGTTGGCCAACTGCTCTTGCTAATAATGAGGATGAACACCACTAGGTGCTCTGGTTCTAGCTTCTTGTCAACTCTGGAGCATTAGAGTGCTTCACTGAACACATACCAATCCAACAGGGAGTCCCAAGTTAGCTTTCAGCTTCAGTGGTCTGAATAAAAATAATAGTCCTTGTGGTCTGGTCTGGCAACCTATGAAACCTTACAGCTAGAATCATAGTAAGGAAAATAGACAGAAACCATGGCCCTGGGCATTTTCAGCTACCCTTTATTCCAATAGGGGTCAGGATATCATGATTATTGCTAGGTATGCTGGAAAAATTGTTTGGAGTCCAAGTACAGAAATTTATACTGTAAACAGCTCATCTAAGCAACTGTCATTCAGTCACCTCATCCCATCAAGTGAGCCTGGCCCAGAGTTTCACGGCCAATACCAAGATTTTGCAGATGTACTCTGCTGATGGGGATTTGCAACTATCTAGTACACACTGCCAGCACAGATGTGTAGAATCAGCGAAAGTGTTGCCAGGCAGGCATGGAAGTTGTCCCTAAGACAAACCCACAGAAAGTACAACCAAAACAGAAGAGTAGCAGGAAGAAGGAGAGCAAACTCACATCTTCCCTGTAACTTCTCTGAATAATCTAGAAAATGCACTAGACTGAGGCTTGATTGGGAAATACATGAAAAAAAAAATGACAAGGAGTCATTTTTTTTTTCCAGTGAAGTCTGGCACAGGGAGAGGACATAAGACAGAATAAGGGAATTAAAGGAGGTATTAGTTTTAATCAAAACAAACTCTAATTAAGGATATACAAAAATATTTATAGCAGCTCTTCTTCCTGTGGCAAAGAATTGGAAACTAATAGGGTGCCCATCAATTAGAGAACAACTGAAGAAGTTATGGGGTATAAATATGATGAAACATTATTGTGTTATAAGAAATGATGAAGGAGATGGGTTTCAGGGAAACTTGGGAAGACTTGTATGAACTGATGCAGAGTGAAGTGAGCTGAACCAGGAGAACAATTTACACAATGACAACAATATTGTAAAGATAAACATCTTTATAATATTTTGGAACTCTCATCAGCATAATTACCAATAAATACTCTAAATACCAAGAATGCAGAGGATTCATGAAAGAACTCATGGAGGATTCATGAAGAAACATGCTACCCTGGGAAGGAGAGGAAGGGAGAAAAAAAATTTAGAACTCAATATCTTATAAAAATGAATGTTGAAAATTATATTTACATATAATTGGGGAAAAAATACTATTAAATGGGGGGGTGGGAGGGAACATGCTACCCACCTCTTGACAGAGAGGAAATAAACTAAGAATACAGATAGGCATGTAATTTTGGGGGGTGGGGTACATGACCAATATGGAAATATGTTTTGTTTGACTATATGTCTTTGTAATATGAGTTTTGTTTTTCTTTCTATATTACTGGGGGTAAGGGAGAGTTTTTGTTGATTGAAAAAAATCAGATTTAATTTTTTTAAATGGTCCATGGACTACTAACAAACACTAGACCTACAAAGTAAGCCCCTGAAAGTACTAGTTCTGATTCCTGTTGTGATTGATTTCTCTGTGTCTGGATTCCTTGGATTTTGTTCCTGTTCTTATTTTCTGGTTGTTCATTTTGGGACCCTCTTATCTGACATCCTACCTGTGTAAATCTCAGGGAATATATAGCCTCTAGTATCTGGTAGGACTCCTCTACTGGTTCCAACAGAGATCTGCAAGTGTTCTTTAAAATCAACTCCTATCTAGCAAAAAGTTTACCTGGCCTTCTACCTTCCTCACTGGCCCAGTGCTATTAAAAATACAGATGAAGGATTCTACTTTTGGGATCATCCAGGCCTACACATTTTTAATATTCAAGACTAGTACCTTTAATCCTTGATCTGGAGGACCAACTACAGAGAGCTATGATATTCCCTAAATTGGATGGGAGTGGGTGAGTGGGAAGGGAGGTCAGAGAACTGAGCAAATATCTAATGAATTCACGATCTAAAGCCAATTTGAGTAGTGGAGGTAAAGAACAAAGGTCTGAAACAGAGGTCATCAACTGTGGTTGAAGATTTCAAAGTGAGTTGAGCCATAAAATAAAAATTCATTCCACAAACTGTGACTCCTAACCCTTGATATGAAGCCCTAGTTATATCTTACAGTCAGCAAAAAGTTTATACAAGAATGAAAATACACACACCCATGGCTCTATAAATAGAGAGTGACTAGGAAGCCTGCTCAAAGTCATACCAACACTGCTCAGCAGTCATGGATCATCCATCCGGCAGCTGTTCAGAAATGACAGCATGCCCATGACAATGGATATCCCACTAGTTTATCATTTTGAATTTTAATTTCATACTAGTCACGTAAGAATGCTTACTAAGACAATCTGTTTGCAGCCCTGGGCCTTCACACACTTGATTCATGCCAGAAACTAAAGAAGAACCACTTTCATATGTCCATGCAGCCTTACTCACAGTCACACATATAACTTAAAACCAATTTTTAAGAGGGAAACACTCCCAAGACAAAATGGTATTATTATTATTGGCATCTTCAAAGGCAATCATTTTATCCTGGGTAACCTGGCCCTAAATTCAATAAACAGTACAAACCCAGGAGGGCCATGTGAAGTTAATTTAACCAGAAGCGTTATCTCTTGGATCACAAATGCTTATATCAGTCTAACAGGATTATCTTCATTTTGCCCTATGGACAGCCACAAGGAAGATTTGTCTCTATGATATGGAATTGAAATCCAACAAGTAGCACTCTGAAACATGTAAAAGAAAATGAGCTTAAGGCAACTGGCTTCAAGCCGTAGAAACCAATGAAAATGAGATAGCTGTTTTCTGCAATAGTGACATTCGGATTTCTTTGTATTACTGTCAAGGTCTTTTTCACATTAACTGGTAACTCTGTGATCACTTTTTTTTGAAGGGGGATCAGGTAGTACGGGATGGGTGGTTCAGATCTGTGATTTTAAGGGACAGGAGACTCCCAGTTGGGAAACTCCCTCCTCCAAGGCAGAGGAGGGACTCATCTGTAATTAAAGGTCTTAAACCATTGCCTGGGGCAATATCAAGTCAAGTGACTTATCAAGTCACTTATCCAGTATGTGTCAGAGACAAGACTTGAACTCACATGTTCTCTACTTCAAGGCTAGCCCTCTAGATGCTACACATACTCCTTCTTTGCTTTTAAATAAATGGGAGAAAAAAGGGGGAAAAATAAATAAATAAATAGGTAGATAAATAAATAAAAGGGAAGGTTGGACCATCCTTCTCTGGCCTTCCTGTCTTTCTTTTCTCTCTTCTTTCCGTTCCTTCCTTCCTTCCTTCCTTCCGTCCTTCCTTCCTTCCTTCCTTCCTTCCTTCCTTCCTTCCTTCCTTCCTTTCTTTCTTTCTTTCTTTCTTTCTTTCTTTCTTTCTTTCTTTCTTTCTTTCTTTCTTTCTTTCTTTCTTTCTTTCTTTCCTTCTTCTCTTTCTCTCTTTCTTTCTTTCTCCCTTCCTTCCTTTCCATTTCCCTCTGAAGCTCATAGATTGGACCACAATAGGTCCCTGCCCAAACTCCATTTAATAGCTACATTTTGGGCCCTCCTGGCTCAGAGTGAATGTCAATGTAACTGTTTCTCTTTTGACTAGCAACCCTGAGGATCTCGCAGTTTGATTTTTTTTTCCTTTTTTCTAATTAAAGGGGCCATCCTTTGACTCACTTCTTAAAGAGGTTAATTTACTGAATGGGCATTACCTCACTCAAAGTGAGAACCTGAAAAGGCTTTAGCCTAAAAGGGTCAGGGGTCTCCCATTGCATCCTTGGCCATCTCTAGTTGTCCTGAGGAATATCAGGCCATTGGACCCAGATGGCCCTGGAGGAGAAAGTGAGGCTGGTGACCTTGCACAGTCCTCCCTTACTCAAATCCAAGTCAACTGAAAGTCATTATTTTCCTGATGTCATGGTCCTCTTTGAAAATGAAGAACACAATCTGGACCATCCTTCTAGGAAGAAGTTGATGAATGAATGGCATCTTGAAGAAGAAACAAAAATACCAGTGCATTATTAAACCAATAATTCATTATTGGGCCCCTGAAACCATTTTTTTCCTTTTGTCTATACAGCCAACAAGAGCTCTACTTTAGCGTAGTCATAATCTCCAGAGGATGGACAATCCAAGGCTCTCTCATTTTCTTTCTTTCTCAGTTGTGAGCACCTGAGAGTAAGCAGCTGGCCAGTGCTATGGAGCACTGGCCCCCACCCCCAACCTTGCCTCTCCAATTTTCTTTATTTTTCTTTACCTCTACTTTCCTGCTTCCCTTCTCTTGACCTTTCTTTTCTACTCTTCTAAAGTTTAAAATGGTAGCCACGTGGTAGAGTCACTCCAGGGTTGGGAGAGAACTAAGGAGGAGACTGGAGCAAGAAGAAAGAATCAGAGAGGGTTTCATCCCACTTTCACGTTCTTTGACAAGTTCTGAACAAGTGTAAAAACTGTCCAAATAATATCATATCATATTAAACAAATCTGGATTGTACTGCCTACTCAGGAAGTAGAAAATAATTCAAGATGATAAAAGGTTTTAATTCATTTCTAAAAGACTTTATAATTGGGTTATTCCCTTTAGAAAGGTTAACTGAATAGTCCAGGCACAGTTTACAAATAGAAAAGGGAGAGATATAAAGAGATTGAAAAGAACAATTAAATTTGGCCAAGACTTCTTGGAGGATTAGCAGGGGAACAAAAGCCACCGGAGCGTGTGCCTCATGCTCAGGGAACCATGGTAGCTGGGGTTCCTGTTTTTCAATAAGTTTATTTTTCTCCCCAAATTTTAAGGCTTCCTGTGCGAATTTTTTTCTCCTTAATATCTCTTCCTTTATTCTCTGTGCCTCCCAGGAGCACGGCGGGGGTTTAGCTCCTGCACGTGAAGCAGCCTGAGTTACTTATGCATTCTTCTCACTGAAGAAATAAGAAGGAAGGAATGGATCAATTAGGAGTCACCACCTTGCTAAAAGATAATGAATAATGGAGATTCTAATACATAATGAAGGTTGTTTGGGTCTATTATCCATTGCTGTCAATCAAATCTAGAAACTGTCTATTCATACTTAGGCCTGTCATTAAGCAGTCTCCTTATAATTCTTTCAATTTCTAGACTGTATGATGTGATACACTTTCAGGATAAAGATTTTCAGTGAACTTCCTTGTGTGGTTTTTTTTTTTAACTGCATTTTATTGATACCCTTTGTCTTTACATCACAGTCATTTCATGCAAACCCTCCAGACTAAACTGTCCCTTCTGTGACAAAGGAAAATGATTAAGCAAAAACATCCAGTGCAGGGGCCACATCTGACAATGTATATAATATTTTATCCCACTAGTCTCCTACTTCTCTATCATGAAAAGCCAGGCTGTATTTTCACCAAGAAAAGATGAACTCATTTTGTCAACTTTGGAACCCACTTAAATTTCAGATGTATTTCACTTTTAGGCTAAACCCAAGCATTTGGAATTTCAGTTCTTTTCCTTTAATATTCCAACAGAGCCTTGATCTCATCGATTGGGTAGTCTCTCCAGTAGAGCAGATTGTAACCAATCCATATGGTTTTTTCCTATGTAATTAATATCCAAGCACTCCCATAAATCCTTCCTAGAGCGTCTCCCCAATGCACTGAAGATTTTCTTGTAAAGTTTTGTTTTGCTTAACATCTCTTGAGCAACTAGGTCAGACCTCGAGCTGTCCTTCTGTTATCCTTTTCTCTTAACATGTGGTGGGCTTAGCTCTTTTTCTAGGCACACATTTCCCAGAAAATATCCCTTATGTCACTTTGTGAGTATATGTCATCGTTAGTAATATCCTTCAACCTTCTTATGCCTGACATGCACTTTTCTATTGCTCCTTGAGTCACTTATATTTTTGATTCTTTGGATGTTGTGATATTTCATGGTTCACAGCCTCAGTGTCAGAATAATAATATCAAAATCTTGGGTCCTTGTGTCAGATATGTTTAGGATTGTTGAAAGTGCTAAGCAGTTTCCTAACCGTGATCCAGCTTGTTCTCTCTCTCTTATTCTCCACCTATGGTTCTACATATAGATATAGATAGATATGCACACATACACATACATACATACTAATATGTGTGTACATATGTGTATATGTCTGTATATACATGTATATGTGTGTGCATATGCATATACATACTGACTGACTAACTTGATGCCCATTCAGCTACATATATGCCTGGGTAATTGACATTTTTATCCATTTGTTTTCTTTCTGTATGGATTGACAATGCAGTATTGTAGAGCCTGATGCTTAGTACGGTGGCATCTACAAAGAAAAGCACATTGGGAATCTCATTGTCTATAGAAAATCCCTTTTTCGTTTCAATCTGTAAAACATCCTCCTTGGCAGTAACAACACTGTTTGGGAAGCATATTTCTCACTTGATTTTGAAAATGAGAGGATCATTGAACGAAGTTATCTCTGTGATTATGTTAATCAATGAATACTGGATGATTTTAACATGAGAGTGGGAGATTTAGAGGAAAGTCTTGAAGGCTACATCTTGCTCTACTATCATTTTTTTAAATCAATAAACATAAAAGCATATTGTGTTCCCATATCTCTATTATGTTCTCCACATCCAGTCTGGGGTTACTGGCTAAGGCAGTACAGCTTTGCACAGGAGTCTACATAGGCATGCACTTGCCCACAGCTGTTAATTATGCCCTGGGCCTATTTAGGAGACATTGGGATATGTGCTCATCACTGCTATTTGTGAGAAATTTTGCAGATAGAAACTAGTCCTAGATATAGAAAGAGTTTCAAGAACCCAATGTTTGAAAGAGAAGAATCAGTAGGAAGAGTGATTTTATGTATGGGGGAAAATAGAAGAAGAGAATTAAAATGAGAAGTAACATATGTGAGAAAGAGTTCAGGAGATTGTAACATTGGTCATTTATTTGTAAGTTATTATTATAATCATTTCCTATTCATTCCTCTGCGGGATGTAGACTTCAGTTGTTATTCAGTCATTTTTCAGTTATGTCCCATTCTTCATGACTCCATTTGGGGTTTTCTTGGCAAAGATATAGGAGTGGTTTGTCATTTCCTTCTCCAACTCATTTTATAGATGAAAAAATTGAGGCAGGCAGGGTTAAGTGACTTGCCCAAGGTCACACAGCTAGTAAGTATCTGAGGCCAAGTTTGAACTCAGGTCCTCCTGACTCCAAGGCTGGTGCTCTATCTACTGTGCCACCTAGCTTCCCACCCTCCCCACCTTTTTTTTTTTGTATTTTTTTTCCTTGTTATTCCTCTTCCATACAATGATACCAGTATTTGGTAAGCAGTAATTAGAAAGACTAGTTATATTTCTACTTGCCAGTTTCTGTGTCTCTGTAGCTCCAGGATAGGAAAAGAACTTGTCAGAAGAGTTTTGAAGGAAACCTGGACCACAGGGCATGCATAAAATCAAAATGACTTCGAATGAGAGGTTCCTAACAAGCTACACCTTTCAGTCAATTGTGCAGTGGTAAAAAGTATAGCCCACTAGTCAGCCTATTCCCTGCTCAGATTCTCATCAAGGTTCAATTCTGTTCAGGGGTGGTAAAACACAATTCCTACTCAAAGCTTTTGGTTCTCTTCAAAACAGATCAAATTGTGTCCTGAATGGCTCTTCTACGGAATTTGAATTCTATTGAAATGTCTTTCTGCCTATTTTAATGTCACTAGGATTAAGGATCTGGAAGGGAGGGGCGTAGTGGGAAAAAGAGGAAAGGAAATATGATGAAAAGCCTTCTATAAGCACATAAAGAGAAAATACGAAGTTTCTCTCTAAATCCCCATAGAGAGTTGAAACTAACTGTCAGAACTGGGCTATACCCAGGAGCCGCAAACAAGCTTTGTTTACAAGTCAGAAACTATAATAATTCCCCAATGATTAAACTTCCCTTGCTTACATAAGATGGATCAAACAAGTCGCTGATCACAATCTTTCCCAAACAGGGGGTCTGAGGAGGGTTCTAAGAGAGTAAGACCTGTGCAATGGAACTAAGAGTGACCAAATATAGATATTGTAATTTACTTACACTTTCTCCTTGTTTCACGTATGTAGATTTTATCTTCCCAGATGAACCGGAAGCTTCTTGAGACTGTATCATTCATAATCTTGTACGTTGCTATATATATGGTAGACTAAATGCTTAAGTGAATTATTCAAATCATCCTTTCTAATGAGGGGAGATGACATACCCCTATAGCATTTCGTCAGTGGATGGATTTGAAAAACTATTTATTAGGTGCTTTCTATATGCCAAACACCATGCTAAGCACTGAAAATGCAAATTAATAAAAAGAGAGTCCCTGATCTCAAAGAGTTAGCTCACCTTCTAAGGCGATGAAGGGATAATTGGGGGAAAAAAAGAGTTCACCTGTAGGATGGATTGAAAGTCCTGTAGAAGTGCAACAGAGGGGGCAGCTAGGTGGCGCAGTGAGTAGAGCACCGGCCCTGGAGTCAGGAGGACCTGAGTTCAAATGCGACTTCAGACACTTGCCACATGTACTAGTTATGTGACCTTGGGCAAGTCATTTAACCCCAATTGCCCTGCCCCACCCCAAAAAAAGAAGTGCAATAGAAGGGCAGATGGCAAGGCCTAGGGCACCTTAGGGTATACCAGCAGGTCAGATTATAGTTCACAGGAGTTTGGGGAGCTTGGTGGCATCCCCTAACAGGGGAAGGTGTCAAAGTCCAGAGTGTCAGGAAAGGAGCTGGGTTAGAAGTGAGCATGGCTGGCCTGGGTATTTTCTCAAATGGAGGTGCTGGGCAGGAAGTCACCAATGAGAATAGGGGGCTGAAGAGGAAAGGGTATAAAATCTGGAAAGTCAGGAGTAGAACTGGACAAGTGGACAAAGGATAAGTAAACACCTACCTACCCTCAATGAACTGAAGTTCCTAAAATTAGATAAAAAAAAAAAAGACAAAAACCAACCCACCACAGATTGTCACTGAAAGAACTGACAAATGATAGCTGAGCTACTAGTCTAATAGCTGAAAAATCATGTTAGAGGTACTACTGGATTGGAAAAAATGCAAATGCTATGCCAGTTTTCAAAACAAAGAACAAACTAAATTCTTCAAAGTAAGGCATATGCACCTGCCTTCAATTCCCAACACAATTCTCCAGGATGCTATAGGAAGGGAAGGTTTGTCAGTCCTTGGAAAGTGAGCTCTACCCAGTGATGCCTGGGAGCCTGCATTGGTTAATCAAGAACAGGGGTTGCCAGAATAACCTCATTCCCTTTTTGGACAAATTTACTAGATCAGGGCCAGAGGAGTGGGGGGGGGGGTGGACCACTAGCAGGGGCTCCCTTCCCCCTTACCTTATTTTTTCCCCTACCCTGATGACACCCCAGGCCACCCACACCTCATAGGGGCAGTATGGTGTCAAAAATAACACTTGTAAGAGCTGAGAATCACAAACTACAAGACTTCCACTGGGGCAGAGCAGGGAAATGGTGGCAAATATTTAACAACATTCTCTCCCCCCAAAATAAAAGTACTCTGGATACACTTTTAAGTTTAACATGCATGATTAACATTTTCTCCATTCGTTTCTTAAATCTCAACAATCAACAAACAAGAAATCAAACCCTGATTTGTAGCACTTGCCAATTTCTGAGGTGTAAGTGCTTACACTGAAAGTTTAACAACAGGCTCACAAGCTGGTTAGATTTGGCTTCAGCATACCCCTGGGTAGAGAGCTATTAGGCTTTTACAATCTGCCCTGCTGCTGTGTCCTAAAGTTCTCTAGGACCTTCCAAATTCCCTGCCACTAAGTTCCCCAAACTCCTATGAATGTTATCTGACCTGGTACCCTAAGTCACCCTAGGCTTTGCCATCTGCCCTTCCATTGCACTTCTTTGGGGCCTTTCAATCCACCCTACAGGTGGCCTCTTCTTTATGTGTTGTCTCTGCCCCCATCATCCCCTTAGAAGGGGAGCTCCTGGTGAGGAGACAGAGACAGGGACAGAGAAGTAGTAGTAATGGTTGAAGTAACCGTTGACAAGGCTACCTGGAGCAGTAGTCTGTTCCTTTACCACTATTGGATCGGGGAGGCGGAGATTTAGAATCCAACCTTTTCTCCCTCTCCCCATCAGTGAGATTTTTTTTGATCTTCAGCTACACTTGTGGCTGTTTGACCCTTGCCATCAAACACCATGGCCAGCAGTGTCACCAACAAAACTGACCCCTGTTCCACGAACTCCCGTGTCTTCATTGGGAATCTCAACACTCTGGTTGTTAAGAAGATTGATGCTGAAGCTATCTTCTCAAAGTATGGGAAGGTCATGGGCTGCTCAGTTCATAAGGGTTTTGCCTTTGTTCAGTATGTTAATGAGCGAAATGCCCATGCTGCTGTGGCAGGAGAGGATGGCAGAATGATCGCTGGCCAGGTACTAGATATAAATCTGGCTGCAAAGCCAAAAGCGAACCGAGGAAAAGCAGGTGTGAAGCGTTCTGCAGCGATGTACAGCTCTTCCTTTGACTGGATTATGATTTTCAATGAGATTATTATGACAGGATGTACAGTTCCCCAACCCGTGTACCACCTCCTCCTCCCATTACTCGTGCAGCGGTGCCCTCCAAATGCCAGCATGTATCAGGAAACACTTCCTGCAGAGGCAAAAGTAACTAATTCCAAGAGTGGGCAGCGGGGCTCTTCATCCAAATCTGGCAAATTGAGAGGCGATGATCATCAGACAATTAGGGAGTTGACCCAGATAAAACAGAAAGTGGATTCTCTATTGGAGAGCCTGGAAAACATTGAGAAAGAACAAAGCAAACAAACAGTAGAGATGAAGAACAAGTCAGAAGAGTAGCAGAGCAGCAACTCCCTGAAGAAGATGAGACTAATGTGAAGATGGAGTCTGGGTGGGGGGGCGGTATGCAGATGACTCTGCTGAGGAGGAGCACCTACTGGGTGATGATGACAATGAAGATGGGGAGGGGGATGACCAGCCAGAGTTGATCAAGGATCATGAAAAAGAAGCTGAAGGAGAGGATGACAGAGACAGTGCCAATGGCGAGGATGACTCTTAAGCATATGTCGGGGTTTGAGAACTCTCATCCTATTATTTCTTTACCTAGGCACTTGTCTTTGATCAAACTTTTCACCAGATCCTCTCCCATAGTATCTTCCAGCACATGTTCATGTTGTACCCAACTTTATCCTTCCTGTGCTCATTAATGCTGCCCTGCACCATCCGTTTGCCACTTCTTTCAATTCTTCTAGTAGTTATATTAAGTCTCCTGTAATTTTGCTCTTTTAATTTTGAGACCTCTTTATGACTTAACAATAAAAAGGATGTATGGTTGTTATCAGCTGTCTCCAAAGGAATCCCTTGTTATGCACGGAGTAAGCGCAATTCTCTGTTCAATTCAAACATGAGACTGGGAGCTACTTCCAAAAGTGAAAAGGCAATCTCATTTAATTCAGTTGCCTGTGTCTGAGAACTTTGAGTGTCTTCTCCTCTACCTAGGATTACATTGTGGGGACACAAAAATGTAACAATGATTTTTTTTGTGTGTGCGAATGACAGTTGTCAGTAGAAATGCATAAAGAGGTACATTCACAAGAGGAATTAGTGTGTGCTTATATTTTTTCTAAACAGACTTTATTTTCTAAAGTTGATATTGTGGGTTATTCATGTGAAACAGCCTGATGTTTGGAACTTTTTTCTCAAAATAAAAAAAATATTAAACCAGGAAAAAAAAAAGAAGGTGAGCTCCTTAAAATCAGGGACTCTTTTCTTAAAATTAGTTTGTATTTTCAGTGCTTAGCATGGTGTTTGGCATATAGTAAGTGCTTAATAAATCCTTTTTCATCCATTCACCAAGGAAATGCTGTAGACACAATCCATCTGGATTTCATAGAATTATTTAATAGTCTTTTGTAGCATTCCTGTAACCATGATAGCAAGAGATAGGCTCCATAATGATATGATAAGGTAGATTCAAAACCTTTCCAATGATCTAAGCTTTCTTCAAGTCAACATTTTTATTTATAACTTGGGTGAGGGCACAGACGGTGTGATTGCTATAGCTATGTGTGACATGAAGCTGGATGGAATAGCTTCCCTGTTTGATGACAGGATCAAGACCTCAAAAGATACCCAGAGGCTAGCCCTGATCTAATAAGATCGTATTATCAGATCTAATGAGATTACATTTCACAGAGATAAAAATAAAATTCTACATGATTTCAAAAGGTCAAATGTACAAGTAAAGAACTGGGGGTGGGGGTGGGGACAGTAGATTGTGTGAAAAACAAACAAACCTGAATGTAGGTGGATCAACTTTAATATAGCTGGTGTGTCCCAAAAGCTAATGTGTGTTATAGCCTTCCACTAGAATATGAACCACTGAACTCTGCTCTGATTAGACCACCTATGGAATATTGTGTTTCATTTTGGAAGTTACTCTTTAGGAAAAGCAGTGATAAGCTGGACAATGTCACGGATCATAAAATCATAGATTTAGAGTTGGAAGGAGCTCTATGGTCTAACCCCCTCATTTTACAGAGAAGGAACTGAAGCCAAGAGACATTAAGTGACTTACCCAGGTCACACAGCTGTCCGAATCAGGATTTGAACCCAGGCCTTCCTGACTCCATAGAACTCTATCCACTACTCGATGCCACCTTTCAATGTACAAATGAGAAGAAGCCAAATAGTGAAGGGTCTATGTAGAAGAGTTCATGAGTTAAGATCAGATAAGGCTCCAACAATTTTAGAGTAGATTAGCTGTGAGAGTCTTGAATTTCTTCCCATTTTTTCCCCATTTTGTGTTGCTCTTGAGGTCCTGGGGGACCTCACGTGGCATGTCTGTGTTTCCCCAGGTGTTTGCACGTTATCCATGGTAAGGTACTATGCTTTTCAGGAGCTAGGACACAAAGTACACCAAAGAGAGGACGTATCTATCTGAGTGCTGATGACATGTATTGAACATTCGAGCAAAGAGACACATATCTGAACCTTCGGGCCTGAGTTCAGTACTTTGTCGCCTGGAAATATTGATCAGAAGTCTGCGTCCCATGTCCCAAATAAACCAATCCTAAGAAAGCCGTATGTCCCTCTCTAGGTATCAAGGTGAACTGGTTAGGAAAGGAATTATAAGAGCTACAAATGGCGACCACCCATGTTGTGTGCCTCAGTAGGAATGATCTTGGCAATTGATTGCCATTGGTCCCTCCCCTTCTACCACAGCAGTGGTTCCCCTTCTGCTAGATCCCACTATAATTCCCTCTCTCATTTTTTAGGTTGGAAGGATGAGATGTTTTTGGCCACTATAAACTGTCTTTTAAGGCAAAACTTTGCACCTTTGCAGCTGATGAAATGAAAGTGGTCTTTATTATTGGAAAACTAGGTTGGGAAATGGGAGTAAAGATTCTACGTGATCAAGTCCTATTAATAAAAAAAAAAATGAATTGCTGCATTAGTCTTGTACCAAGACTAAATTGCTTGTAATTTTTGGATACATGGATAGCAAGACAGAGTCTACAGTATGTTCCATTAGACTAATAGACCCCCTAATTTAATATGTTAACAACCTTTAGGAACTGGGAACTATCTTTGACTTGGAGGAGACAACACTAATTGAGATTTTCAGAAGAGATTTAAACAATAGTCTCAAAGATAGATTAGCAGGGCATACAAGATTTAGATCTAGATTACATCATAGTATGGCTGAGCAATAGATTAGAGGAATGAAAAAGAAGTTGGAATTTTGTGGGACACCGCAAGTCAATCAGGGAAAGAGCAAGAAAACCTGGAAGCCTGTCAGAGGCCCAAGTCAACTAAGGTTTAAGAGAATGGAGCACAGTTCAGGCTTGTTTTAAGCATGACAAGCCCTACCACCTGCCCTGGCATTGCAGTTGAAGTCTCTGTAGGCAGAGGGTGCCAGTTTAAGTGTAAGGAAATGTCTGGCTGGGAATGGAGAAAGAATTTTGGCTAGGGTAACAGAACCCACCAGAAAGTTGGAGAGAAGCCCCTCTATCATCCTTCTCTCAGAAGAGATCCGATGGTACTTTAGGGAAGGGATCACTAGAAAATGCAAAGTCCTAATAGACTTTGGTACCTCAGAGACTTTGAGTTGGGTGAAAAAATGGGGAGTTCCTCTCCACTGAAAAATCAGGTCATCTGAATATGTAAAAGGTGACATTTAGGGTAAGGTCTATTTTGGTAGAGAAACAATCACCTCATTTGTCAGGCAAAAATCAGGGTCAAACAAGGTTTTTTTTTTTTGGAGGGCACAATTTTTCTCCGCATTTGCCACCAACTGTACTGCTTTTAGACTTCTTTGGAACTCTCCATTCTATCTCCTTTTCTAGGAAATTTGTCATTGGGAAATCTCATTATGCTGCAAGATAGAATGTGGCTAGTATGTCTCATCTGTTCACTCTACTGCTCTGATTGGACCCTTTGACCCATAGCCATGGGCTCCAAGGCTTTTATTAAAGGAAGGAACTCAGCAAATTCTTCTCCCCATTTCCCACCCAGTTACATTACTTTCCAACTTCTTTGAAATTTTCCATCATGCCCTTTCTCTCCTAGACTTCCTCATTTTTTAGCTTCTTTTTGTGTGTTGCCTTCTCCCATTAGATGGTAAGTTCTTTGTGGGCAAGGACTGTGTTTTTATTTATATTTGTGTCCCCAGCACTTAGCACAGTGCCTAGCACATAGGAGGTAAACATTTATTGACAGACTGATGGTTGTGGAGTTCAGTTACCATCATTATGACAACACAAAGCTCATATTCAATAGGACATAGGTTGATTTAATTAAACTGTCAAGAACCGTCTCAACTAGATTTGGAAGCATCCAAACAGTCTCCCAGAATTACTTGCTACAATTATGCTCAAAAGAGCCCAGATACTCCTGGAGTACTGGCATTTGCAATGGATGTTTATATTTGATCAAAAGAGAGGGGATAAGTTTACCTGGATTATGACTACCAATTGATCTCTGTCCTAGGATATCTTCATCCTCTATGTGGATTTCCCCACTAATTGAGCAAGAGGGGCAAAATACTTAAAGGTCATTGAGCTCAGCCTCCTAATTTACAGATGAGGTCACTGAGACTCAGAAAGATTAACTGACTTGCCTGGGGTCATACAGCTAATAAGTGTTTGAAGAAGGAGTCAAGCCCAGTTTAACTCCAAGTTTAGCGTCCTATCCAATATACTTATGCTATAGTCAGGAAACTGTAAAGAAGTTCATTCTTTTTGATGTGCTGCAGGGCTACCACATTTCTTTATCTCTGATAAGGGGGACCTGCGGTTTTACTGATAGACTCTGAGGGGGCATTGCTATGCACTCAAATCAAAGAGGGCTCACAGTTATCAATTACCTTCAAGGAAGGGGTACATTACCCTTTTTGTGTCATTGATCCCTCTGGCAATCTGGTGAAATCTATGGACTCCTCAAAATAATTTTTGATTTGTTGAAGGAATACTAAATTTCAGTTAGACATTAGTGAAAATGAAAATGTAATTTTTGAATCTATCCACAGACCTCAGGTTAAGCACCCCTGTTCTAGTATTTGGTACTTGAGGCATGGCTGGGAAATTGGATCCCTGAAGGCGTTGAGTATAGAGTGAGCATATAGGGCTCATTTTGTGGCTTTGGTGATTGAGTTCATGCCAAGAGTAGTGGCATGAGTAGGCAGGATGAAAGAGAATATGACATATTGAGAGTTGGTAGGACCAAGTCTAAGTATAAATCCGCATCAGTTTTGTGGATGTCTAAGAGTACAGATCCCAAAGGGTTAGTGTTTTCACTGGAGTTCACCTTGACTTAGGGAAAAATAGAAAGAGAATTATAGGATTATAATAGTATACAAAGACAGTCTGTCCCAGTTTGTATGTTTAGTTGGCAAGATTTTTGTGTGCTAAATACAATTATCTTCCCCATTAAGTGACTCCAGTTCTGGGGATATGATGACAGCTGCTGTCTGAATGGACAATGGTGCTGTGCTGAGACCCCAGCAACCTCCCCATTTCCCCTCAGGGTGATGACTGGGTCAGAAAAGAACACAGTACCAAAGAGCTCTGGAAGACATGCTCTTCCCATAGAGGAATAACTGGACTTTGAGAAGGAAGCAATTGCTTGGGTTTGGAAGAATGATAGTGTATATCCACAGGAACTTTTGGGAGAAAGGTATCTGGGGCATGAGTCTGAGATAGGATGAAGAATCCACAAAGATTTGGCAAAACCAGTAGTGATTATGTACTTCTGATGGTTAATGTAGGAACAAATGATACTGTCAGAGGAAACTAAAAAGCCTTAGGAAGGAGTATAAATTGCTGGCCAAGAATTTGAGGACTTTAGGGGTACACAAGTAGTACTTTTAGTACAGTTGTCAATCAAAGGCAAGAACTTCAGAGGAGGAAAGCAGATTTTGGAAATGTACAACTGATTAAGAGTATGTTATCTGAGAATGGAATTTGAATTTCTGGATAAAGTCTTAACATATAGGGATTATAGGTTCTGATAGAGTACCTCCAACAAGCCCTTATAAAAATATGTTTACATGGAGTTTTGCACACCTAATCAAAAGGATTTTAAAAGGGTAGAGGGAAGGAAATGCTGCCTACTTTTATACGCCTAACTAGAATAACACAACAAAGGAAGAAGAACAACATAGATGCCCAGTACTTCACAAGAGGGAAAAAAAATCCAAGAAAGAAGCGAACAAAAAACAAAACAACAAAGCAACCATGGCTAGCAATGAATTCCAAGCACAACAAAAAAGTGTTTTTAAGATAATTGTTGAAAATAAGAGACTCAAAGTAAGGGTAGAACAATTTTGTGGGTAGATGGAATGATGATGATGGACAATGTTAAGAAGACAGAACTAATTTAGCTTTTCTCTGCCAAGAGGAATTATCTCTGGCATAGAAAGGACAGGACAAAAATGGCTAATCAAGAATTAAACTCAAAGATAAGTAAGGATTTACAAAGAGACAACCATCTCCTCTTGATGAGTTCTGGTCACTAGGGCAATACAAACTACATCCCACAGTACTGAAAGAACTGGCAGTCTTGATTACTAAGCCACTGTCATTGATGTTCAAAAGATCATAGAATATAGGAGAGATACTGCAAGACAGGAGAAGGGCAAGTGTCCAGTTTTTTTTTTAAATTTATTTTTAATATGTTTAGTTTTCAGCATTGATTTTCACATGCGTTTGAATTACAGATTTTCTCCCCTTTTCCACCCCCCACCCCCACTCCAAGATGGCGTACACTCTGGTTGCCCTGTTCCCCAGTCTGCCCTCCCCTCTGTCACCCCATTCCCCTCCCATCCCCCTTTCCCTTACTTTCTTGTAGGGCAAGATAAATCTCTATG
>CM053622.1:661044320-661068456 GCA_028646595.1 Phalanger gymnotis
CCTGCTTCCCTCTGCCACTTTGTGGGTTCTGCAGTTCTAGAATTGGTTCAGAGCCATTTTTTTATAGGTTTTTGGAGGGACTTGGTGGGGAGCTCACGCCAGTTACTGCTTTCCAGTCGCCATCTTGGCTCCGCCCCCCGCAAGTGTCCAGTTTTAACAAAAGGGAAGAGAGAGATGTCTAAAAACCAATGACTATAATGTCTATACCTGGAAAAGTGCTAGAATGTATCATTTAAAAAGTAGCTAGTGAACATTTAGAAAATGAAGTTGTTATCACAAAGAGTCAGCATGATTTCATCAAGAACAGGTTATGCCAGACTAACCTCATTTCCTTTTTAATTTTTCAAGTGGGTAACTTATAAACACAGATCAAGGGAATCCTATAGATAGAGTACCTGGATTTCAGGAAATCCTTTTTAAAAAATGTCTCCTGATATCTTTGTGAATCAGATGGAGAGCTGTGGGAAAGACAACAGTAGCCTTGTGGGAATTTGGAATTGGTTGAATGGTCACATTAAAAGAGTAGTCATTGTTGGGTCAATGTGAACTTGGAGGAAGGGCTCTAATAGTGCCACATGTATCTGTCCTTGGTGCCTGTTGTTTGGCATTTTTAGTAATGCTTTGGGTAAAAACTATAGATGGCACACCTATCAAATTTACAAATTACACTGATCTTGGAGGGATACCTGACTCTATGATGGAGTCAGGATCCAAAAAGCTCTTGTTCATGAGAGAATGATGGATTGTAATCTGACTCTACTACTTAAAAGCTGTGTGATCTTAGGCAAATCATTCAATTACACAAGGCCTCAGTTTCTTTAGGGAAGATTAGATAATCTTTGAGGTCCCTGTCATTATTACATCCTATAGTCTTACATTGGGGTAGGACATTAGACCAAATCTAATAAGATGACATTTAATTGGAATAAATGTAAAGTACTACATTCAGGTTTTTTTTAATGAGCTTCACAAATAAAATATGGAAGAGTGATAGCTGGACAGTATTTTGTCCACAAAAGATAATGGGGTTTCAATGGACTACGAGATTAAAATGAGTCAGTGCAATATGGTAGCCCCAAAAGGTAATGCTGTTTTAGGCTGTGTTAGGAGATTGTCCAGGATTGGAGAGATGATGGCCTTGCCTTCCTCTGACCTCTTTAGATCACATCTGAAGTATTTTGTTCAGTTCTAGGCACGATAGTTTAGGAAGGACATTGCATTGACAAGCTGGAAGATATCTAGAGGCAGTAGTCAGGTTGGTTAAGGGCATTGAGATCATTTCATTTGAGGATCGATTGAAGCCAAGATGTATATGTTCATCCTGAAGAAGGTGAGAAAAGACAATGGGGGAGCATAATTGTCTTCAAGTACTTGAAGGGCTATCACACAGAAAAGGAATCGAGTTAGCCTTCTTTGACCCCAGAGGACAGAATTAGGAATGACAGGTGAAATTCACAGGTAGATCAATTTGAGCTTGATATAAGGAAAATCTTCCTAACAGAATTATCCAAAAGTTGGAGGGGGGGGGGGGGGGGGGGAAGCCACTTAAGCTAATGGATTCCCCTTCAATAGAATCTTCAAGTGATGCTTGCGTATAGGGTATCCTGAATCAGGGATTCTTAAATATGAGTTGGATTAGATGGCCTTTGAGAGCCTTTCAGCAAATTCTTTTAAAAAGTGTCTCTGAAATTCTGTCATTTTGACTGTATGTGTCTACAATGTCTGGTGTAGTTATTAAAGACTTCCAAAAAATGACTGCCTGAAATCACTATCTGCTGTCCCTTTTTTCAGATATCCTCGAAAAGATCCAGCAGTCCCACATTTATGTGATAAATATATCCAGACATTGCCCTAGAGCCTCATTGCTTCTGCTGTTGAGGATTTTGCCTGGCATTGATGATGTCTCCATTTATAAGATGTAAAAGTCTTCATTTCCCACTGCTTAAGACTTAGTTTGGGCATTGATCACATCTTGAAAATGTGGGAATTCCTTTCCTTATCCCAGATTATTCTCTTGACACAATTTTGAAGATGATTGGTTCATTCACAACCAGTTCATATATGTGGGCTATGCACTTGGACTTGGCCTTTTAAAAGCATAGCAGAAACTTAGGGGAACAGAAGAATGAGAGAACAAGAGCTAGGAGGTTTGACAGAGAGAAGACAGACCTTGGACTTGGTTCACCAAAGGGAACTTTGTACAGTCAAGTGGTTCTTCCAGGTAATCACGTGATCTAGAGAACCATTCATATTAGGGAAGCATTTGGACTGTAGGATCTTGTGCTTTAGGAAATTATGCTCTCCAGGGAACCATTTGTACCAGGTGATGGTACCATTTATACCAGATAATGGACATTTGATGGAATCAGCAGACAAGTGACAAGTTATTCCTTTGACAAGTCTGAGTTGTAGGAATACAAATCAGAAGCAGTGGAATGCAAGAAATGCCAGAGGTGTTCCTAGACCAAGCATTCTGCACCCAGTGAAGGAATTTCTAGGCTAAACCGAGGAGTCTTTTGACAAAACAGTGGTTAGTATGATATAGAAGTGGAAAGCTGAACCTTGCCCTTCATTGGTACTATGACTTATTTGGACTGTGCAGGTCCAGAAGAAGGTGTTAACTCTCTATTAACTGAATATTTTCTCTATTTTGGGACACCCTTCCAGGATAATATAATGACTATGGATGAGTACATAGGTACCTATCGAGATATAGTTTACTACAGGAGAGAGTTACTTAACTCTAACATTGCTAAGTGCTTTACCCTCTTGGGGGATAGGGTGTGGAACTTGAACCCCAGCGCGGTACTATATGTCTACAGATCTGACTAAGTCTCTAGGAGGTGAAGGCCCACCAAAGGATGAAAGGAAGTTGTCTTACTTATTTATCGATTCAGATGTAAGTCCTTTGCATTTTTTTTTTCAGGTTAAAAAATGTGTCTCACATTCAATGCTATATTAGTCTAACTCTTGGCATGGGAGCTTAGGGTTCTTTCCCTTTTTTGTGGAGACCTAAACATAAGCTGTATTCTGTTGTTATTAGGAGAAATTCTGGGTGGTGACAGAAGCCAGAGAGTATGGTTAGTGAGAAGCAGTGAGGACTGAATCCAGTAAACTCAGAGCCATGGACCATGGGTTTCAATTATATTAAACTGAAATTACAAATGTTTTATACTTGTGAAAATTAGGGCCAGGGATAAACAGAACACCATCTTTCAACTAAATTTGAACACTATCCTCTGAGTTATATCATGTGGACTAGGCCAATACCAGTCCAATGTCCTGGCAATACTGAAGTTCCTGCTAACTCTCTCAATTAATTTGTTATTGCTTATCTTATAATGTTTTGATTTTTATGTCATAAGCAGAGATGTTGCGGCACTATGGCTGGTACTATTAGAGATGGGCACCTTTTCTCAGCCTTGGGATTTTGAATTGAGAATCATGGAGGAAAATAGAGAACTTTCCAGGAACACAAGGCATTCACACATCTGTCCACAATCATTCCCCACTCCTCTCCCTTTTGCCCCATTCCAAGGCTTTAAAAAGAATGTCAAGATGTTCTATTGACTCTAGTCAAATAGACTCTGGAAATAGCTTCATTCCAGGTCACATGTGAAACCTTGCCTTCTCCCTGGTAGATATTTCAGAGATGCACCATTTATCTACCTTGGTAGTCTGGCAGTGATACAAGCTGAACAGCATGCAGCACAGAAAGCTTTGACCTGGTCATGTAGGCAAGGCCTAGGGGGAAGCACAGTATGGATATCCCTATCTTGGAACTAGGCTAGTTTTACTGGGTCTCACTTACCTGCACAAAAACTTTCCTAAGCCTTTGATGAGCTTAATTTTGTTCATTTGGATAGCATCTGGCATTTGAATCCAGTAAAATATGAAATGAAGTATCGCAGGGCTTGGAAAATATACTTAGTATTCCACATTTCTTATCCAAAACCTACAGATTGTCTAGAATTCCTGAAACAACAATTCAAGTGGCCAATTTCCATTTTCGTTATATCATAGGTGGAATATGAGATAAGAGAAATTCTAGATTGTAAACTTAGCCACTGGGACACTGATAGGAACAACAGCTATATACTTGAGGCAGTAAGCGGCTGTCCATAGCTATTAATTATCCTCTAGTCCAACCCAATATAAAAAGCACTCCGCATAAGGCTATGCAAATTGTGCTAAATGCTAAGGATACAAAGACAAAAGAAAAAACAATTGCTGCCCTTCCCAAGCTTACGTTCTCCTGGGAAAATGCCCGATAGGATAGTCAAGAAGCATAAAGGTTGCAAAGTAATATGGTAATAAAGTGATATCCAACCCACTGGATATAGGGAGAAGACCATAGATAGACAGTTAGCTTTGTGTGAATTAATTATTCAGGAGAGTGAGTAGTGTGAAGAGAGACTGATTGCAATAAGGAGTAAGAAGAGGATTTGGTCAGTCTGTGTTTTGAAGAGAGTAAATACTAGGGCCAGAGCAGAGGTTAACAATGAACCCTGAAGCAAGTAGCACTGTGTGTGGGAGTCAGGGCATGAAGGCATTGGGCTATGATGTCTGTTTTTATAGCTATTTTATTTCTTTGGAGTCTTGAGATTTTACTGTGTCATTTAAGGCTATTAAGACATCATTTGCTGTTAGGAACATTACTTAGCAAGTATATTTCTTAATTTGACATTAGTCCAGAATTCTCAACCTAAGCCACTCTTTGAAATAACTCATGATTAAATATTGGTTAGAAGTAGCTAATTGATTGTTTCTATATTTATTAGACTTGTTAGATCAATAATTGGCTATTAATTTGGAGCATGTAAGTAGTCTGCAGAATATTGCCAGGAAGTGCGTCCATATCAGTGGCATAAAAGTCGTCATCAAGAAAATGTATGACTGGAAAAAGAGGTTGAAAGGATGACAGGTGAAGAGACCATGGATGATAGTTTTAGAACTAAAGAGGACCTTAGAAGTCATCAATTCCAACCCCCTCCTGTTATTATTTTTAATTAAATGTTATTGTTATATTTATTTTATTCTTTTCCTCCTACTCCACTCCCACCCTACAACTGAGAATGCAAGAAAAACAAAACTCATTATAAATATGTGTAGTCAAGCAAAACAAATTCTTACCAGGGCCATGTCAAGAAAAATATGTCTCTGAGTTCATCACCTCACTATCAGGAAATTGGTAGGATATTTGATCTTGAGTCTTCTGGAATTACAATTGGTTATTGTTTTTATCAGACATTTCTAAGTCTTTGAAAGTTGTTTGTCTTTACAATATTACCATTACTGAATAAATTGTTCTTCTGGTTCCATTCATCTCACTCTCTATTAGTTCATACAAGGCTTCCCATATTTCTCTGAACCTATCCCCTTCATCATTTCTTATAGCAGAATAATATTCTATCACATACATATAGCGTAACTTATTCAGCCCTTCCCCAATTGTCAGTTTCCTATTCTTTGCCACCACTATAAATATTTTATACAGTTAGGTCCTTTGACTCTTTCTTTGATCTCTTTGTGGGATAGACCTAGTCATGGGATTGCAGGGTCAAAGGGTCCCAAGCACAAGCTTTTTGGGCATGTTGCCAATTTGTATTCCAGAATGGCTGGACCAATTTACATGCCCACCAATAGTGCATTAAAGTACCTGCTTTCCTACAACACCTCCAGCATTTGTCTTTTTCCTTTTTTGTTAACTTTTCCAAGCTTGTGGGAGAGAGAGTAGAACCTCAGAATTATTTTAATTGGAATTTCTCTAATAATTAGTGATTTAGAGCATTTTTAAATGATTATTGATAGCTTGGATTTCTTCCTCTGAAAGCTGTCTATTCATATCTTTTGACTACTTACCAGTTATTAAGCCACCCCCTATTGCCCATTTTATAAAAGACCCAGAGAGGTTATGCATTAGCTAGGGATCTCACAGCTAGTAAGCCTCTGAGGCGGCATGTGAGCCCAATTCTTCTTGACTTCAAGTCCACAATTTTCATCCACGATACCATACTGCATGGGGCAGCTAGGTGACTCAGTGAGTACAGCACCGGCTCTGGAGTCAGGAGGACCTGAGTTCAAATCCAGCCTCGGACACTTGACACACTTACTAGCTGTGTGATCTTCGGCAAGTCACTTAACCCCAATTGCCCTACCTTCTCCCCCCCCCAAAAAATCCTCATAATACCATATTGCATCTTTTGTGATATGTGTATATCTACAAATTTGGGGGAAAAAAAAGAAAGGAAAGCCTCCTGTGCCTTGGGTAGATTCTCTGTGGAGAATGCATGGGAAGACATGGCCAAGAATCACGCTGAACAAGAGGTACAGATAGGTCTGTATCATTTGGGGGAGTGCCCACATAGATAATGCATGGGACCCATCAAAGTATTATACTACAGAACAACACAATAGAATGAAAGGTCACATGGTATAGTGGAAGGAGCGATGGCTAGAGACGTGTAAACATGATTTCTCAGATTTCTAAGATATGTGACTTTCTGCAAATTATTTAACCTTTCTGAGTCTCCGTTTACTCATCTGTAAAACTAGAATATTAATATTTGTAGTATCTTACCTCCCTCGTGGGGTTACTGTGAAGAAAATGCTTTTTATAAACTTTAAAGCACTAAAGAAATAGAAATGATTATTGTGTCAGAAAAAGACAAAAATCCAGAACATATAGAAATGAGGAAAATGTGCATGAAATGATGCTAAATTAGGAAACCGAATCAGAACAGCACATTCTTTGATTAAGTCCTACATAAAAATAAAAGCGAAAAGCTCTCATTCATTGAAAGGATAAGAGGAAAGCAGAATAGAAAGAAGGGGACAGAGAACAAATGAAAAGCTATTTTTAATTTGCTAAAATGGATGGATTTTCTTTTCATCAAAATATTAATAATTTGGAATTTGTGGTTTTGTGATGCTTTTAAGATTTTTATTGTGCAACAGTGAAGATTGTTTTTAAGTTCTGTAATAAGAATTATTTTTTTTTCTAAAAACTGAAAGATTTTTGCCCATAGCCAGATGAATTGAAGGAATATAAATTTCTTTTTCCATAATGTTAACATTTTTACAGACCTGGCTTCCAGTGACTGAATCCATTCCCCTGAATGGGAAAGTCTGAGATCAGTGACTCACTCCTCATGGGGGCAACTGCCTCATTGTTCCTCGAATTGGAACCCCTGGGGAGTAATTGATCTAAAATGATATGTTCTCTTATGCAGGTATGGACAGTGCACAAGTTAATGGTTTTCATCACTACGAAAAATGACTCTTCCACTAAGTGCCTGTGTGACCTCAGGTTAAGTCACTTAATCTCTTTGGGTCTCAGTTTCCTCCTTTATGCAATGAGGAAGCTAGGCTCAATGATTTTGTACTATAAACCTTTAATCTTAGCAACCCTAAAAAAATCAGAATATATTTACCTCTAGAGGTTGTGTTCAAAGTGGAGGTGAGATACAATTGAACTAGTAAGATTAGTAGCGTACCATACTTCAGATTTCTTAATAGGTTAAGTAAGCTTTTGTGAGCTGGCTAAGGCACCTAATCATAACATGTCACATTGTTTCTAAGAGAAACTACTAAGAGTTCCAAGCAACCAACTTAGAAATGGTGCTTTGGGAATACAACCTGCTTTAAACTGTGGACTGCCTGTACTCACTAATCCACATGATTTGCTGTCTTGTCACCCTTGGAAGATTTTCTACATGACACTTGGTCTTAACTAAAAGATCAAAAAGCAATCCTTTTAACAATTGTTATTATTAAAACTTATATCAGGATCATAAAATCGGAAATTTATGATTGGAAGGCACCTTAGTGTTTTTAAAGGGTAGGACTAGAGGATCTCTAAAGTGTTATCCAATGCTAAATCTGGTGGAGAACCTATAGCCTGGAGGCCACATGTGGCCTTCCAGGTCATCAAGTATGGCTCTTTGAATCCAAACTTCACAGAACTTGTATAACCCTGTGTAGAGCAATTAATCTCCCTGAGTCTCAGTTATCTTATCTGTAAAAGGAGGGATTGGGCCCAAGCACCTCTAATATCTCCTTCAAGTCCTAGCAAATCCTCCAAACCTACACCTATTCCTTCCTTGGTTTTGTGATTCAAAATAAGGGAGCCATCTCCAGACCTCCCTATCCATATCCTGGCACAGGACCCAGATGGAGGAGGAGAAAGTGAGGCTGGTGCACAGCCCTCCCTCACTTAAATCCAATTCCATGCCAAGTTATGGCATCACCTTCCTAATGTCATGGTCCAAGGACAGACAACAATAACAACAATTCCAATAGACCAAGTGGGGCTTGGCCTGGGATCTGTTGTTGGCCAGTCGAGGAGAGCCAGAGGGAATTGAGTTTAAGGCGTGGTCCTTAAGAAAAAAAGCTTTCAGCAAAATTTGCATTCCTTTGGGCAGAGCACCCACAGGTAAGGATATGAGAGAGAGAGAGTGAGAGAGAGAGAGAGAGAGAGACAGAGACAGAGACAGACAGAGAGAGACAGAGAGAGAGAAAAAAAAAGAAGAAAAGAAAGAAAGAAAAAAGAAAGCCCACCCCAGCTTGGTCATTGTTTGGGCTCTAATTGGCTCAGAGTGAACATAAATAGCAATTGTTTCTGTTTTGGCCAGAAACTTTAAGAGTCTTCCTCTCCCGGATTGATTTTACTATTCTCTGCCTCATTTATTACCTGGCCCTAATTATTGAATGGACTTTGCCTCAGTCAAACTGAGATCTGTTAAAGACCTTAGCTTAAAAAGGCTAAGGTCTCTTACTGCATTCAGGGCCATCTCCAGTCATCCCGATCTATTATCTGGCCATTGAACCCAGATGGCTACAGAGGAGAAAGTAAGGCTGGTGACTTTGCACAGCCGTCTCTCACTTAAATTCAATTTACTTGCATGTAATGGCATCACCTCCCTGAAGTTGTGGTCCTCTTGGAGAGCAAAGGACAAACAACAGCAACAATGAAATAGACTATATTCGTCCAAAGGGAAGATAGGACAGAAGAGACAGGCAGGACAGTTCTTTGAGAACGCCCTTCAGAAAAGGGAGGAGAATTTTCCTTGTTGCCGATTAGCTCAGCACCATGCAGAGGAAATAGTTCTGACTCTGGAGTCTAAACACCTGGGTTCAAATCCTGACTCTGTGTGACCTTAGACAAGTCACAACATCCCTGGTCCTCATTTGTACAATGAAGGGGGAGGGGTTGGACTAGAAGACCTCTGAACTTGCAGCTCTAGATCTGAGATCCAATGAGCCTATTCTGAATTTCTGCTGAATTAAACAAAACCTGTCATTATACTGTCCCTCCCCACCTTCCAAAGAAGTTCTTTCCTATTCTAAGTCTTACGTATACCCCTTTCTATAATTTCTAGACCTGCCTTAGGTTTGGTCTCCTGGAATAATTCAGAATAAATCCATTTCTCTTGTCTACATGACAATTCTTTAACTATTTGAAGTTATCTTATCCCACCTTCTTCTCTTTCCCAGGCTAAATATCTCTAGTTATTCCAAGCTTTCCTCATAGAACTGATTATTCAGAAACCTCATCATATCAATTGCCCTCCTCTGGATGCACTCTGGTTTGTTAATATTCCCATTAAAATCAGGCAATCATAATTTAGCACAATATCATAGATGCAGTCTGAGCGCATCTGTTGTTGAGTCGTTTCAGTTGTATCTGACTCCTCAGGACCTATTTGGGGTTTTCTTGGTAAATATACTGAAGCAGTTTACTGTTTCCTTCTCTAGCTCATTTTATAGTGGAGGAAACTGAGGCAAATGGTTAAGTGACTTGCCCAGGGTCACACAGCTAGTAAATGTCTAAGACTGAATTTGAATTCAGGAAGAAGAGTCTTCCTGACTCCAGAGCTGGCACTCTATCCACTGTACCACCTAGCTGCCCTCTGAGCACTATAGGCCATGCCTATAATACAGTACCAATTACTTCCTTCTTTAATCTTGACCCCACACTTCTATTAATAGGAATAGGGACTAGACCTGTAATTTCATTGGCATAGGAAACACCTGGGTGAGGAAACTCACCCAAATGACATTTGCAGAGTAGCAACTTCTCTGTGACTTACAAGTCTTAGAAAGTTGTCTAGAGCACTGAGAAAGTAAGGGACTTACCCAGGGCCACACAATCATTATGCATCAAAGGTGGGACTTGAAGACAGGTCTTCCTGGTATTTGAGGCCAGTTCTCTATCCACTATGCCAAGGTGCCTGTCTGCACAGCAAGGAACCATGTGTATGTTGCAGCAACTGAAATCTATTCATTCATATTATGATTACCATGAACTATATACATATAAATACATGTCTAAATGAAAAGATGGAACCCACTAGAGAGGATAGACAGCTGCTTGATACTCTTCAGAAAAGGAAAGAGTTTCTTTTATTAATCATATAATAAGAGTTTGAGAGCTGATTAGCATTCTGGGGTTTGTAATCAAAAAAGACAAGCATTCCCCGCCCTAAGAATGATTTACAACTGTCCCAGTCTTTGAGCTGAAAGGTAGACCTAAGACCAGGAATTTTTAAAAGCATATACATTATTTGTAAGACACAGACAAAAGCAGAAGAAATAGGCACTTCAAGAGCTGAGCAGCAGCAGTGGGGAGACAGAATCTATAATCCTACCTTGGACATAATGAGCTAAGCTGGAAAAAAATTGGTTATATAGGGGCAATAGACAAAAAGGAAAACTGAAAGGAGAAAGTGAAAGGAAGGCTGAACTAAAGCACAGAAGGGTGAAATCAAAGAGGGCTACTGGCACCCTTTAGGAATCTTGGAACAGAATTCTCAGGCTGAAGCTACGGTTATATCCACATTTTTAAAAGCTGAGGGAAGGTTTGTTCTTACCCCAACATCCTCTCCCAATGTTCTGTAACAAGTACTGTAATATACTCTGCTCGTTTCTTTTACTTAAACATTTTCTATATCACAATTTTTGCTTCAAACATAAAAATGACGAGGTTTAACTAGAAACAAATATAATTTTAACTAGGGCAGAGAGCCAAACTTGCCTAAATGTTATTTGTTTGTTGTTGTTGATGTTGTCATTCAGTTGTTTTACTTGTGTCTTCTTGGCCCCATTTTGGGTTTTCCTGGCAAAGATACTGGAGTGGTTTTCCATTTCCTGCTCCAGCTCATTCAGCAGATGAGAAAACTGAGGAAAACAGGATTAATTGACTTAGTAAGTGTCTGGGTCCAGATTTGAACTCACAAAGATGAATCTTCCTGATTCTAAGCCCAGCACTCTGTCAACCGTGCCACCTAGCTGCCTGAATGTTACAAATTTCCCTAATTGGGGCCTCTGAGCCATTTTTTTTTTTGGTCTGGCATAAATTCTATGAAACAGCAGAGAAAGGAACCATTTGGACTTGAGATATTGCCCTTATCCTAAAAAGTGGATAAATTGTTTTAGCAAGACATGACTTATTAAGACCCTGGAAAGGGAGTAGGAAAAAGAGGGTAGTGATTAGAGAAAAGATCACACCCTGAACAATCCACTAAGGAAGAGACAGGAAAGACCTGGAAGGATTCAGCTCAAGTAGATAATAAAGAGCAGAAAGGATTAATTACTGCTTAGCTAACTATGTTCTCCATAAAAACACTCATTCTGAACTGTATTACAATAGCTTATTATAATACATTTTTCATTTTATTGACTGGCGTTTACGGCAAACTAAAACTCTCATATCTATTTTATATGAACTATTGTCAAGTCAGGTCTCCCCTATACCATTCCTGTACAATTGATTTTTAAAAATCTAAGAGTAGAACTTTGTATTTATTGCTATTAAGTTTCCTGTAATTCAAGAGTTCTTAACCTTTTTTGTGCTTTGGACCCCTTTAGTCAGTCTGGTGAAACCTTAGAAGGGGTTCTTCTCATAATAATGATTTGAAATAATCAAACTTTCAGTTTGGACCTTAGTGATAATAAAGATGTAATTTTTCCCATTAAAGTTTATAGAATCTTAGAAATTTATCTTTGGGGCCCAGGTTAAGAACCTCTGCTCTTGATCTCATTTCACCATTTAAGCCTGCTGAGCTATTTGTCCATCTTAAATCTACGACCCATATTTTAACCCTGTCTCCCAGATTTTGCCGTCTGAAATTTCCCTAAGTATGTCCTCTATGTCTTTATTTCACTCTAGTGACTCTAACAATAAGTAACATTTATGTAGCACTTACTGTCCCAGGTACTATGCTAAGCGCTTTACAATTATTGCTTTATTTGATCCTCATTGATAGCCCTGGCAGGTAAATGCTATTATGAACCACATTTTACAGATGAAGACACTGAGACATAGCTTAAGTGACTTGCCCAGGGTCACACAGCTTATACGTATCTGAGGGTGAATTTGAACTCAGGTTTTCTTGACTCCAGGCTCAGAACTGTACCACCCAGTTACACCTGAGAACTAGCCGAGAGCTGAGGACTGGCACCTATAAGTTTAGATTATCTCTCTAAATAGGGTAGGAATAGTACTTTGAGCTAAAAGGAAGAAAGAGAGCATAGGTGATGACAGCGAAAAGTTTTTGAGGAGGAGAATAGAATGAGTGCCCAAAGTATAAGGTCTCAGATTTGCAATTAAGTAGGAGAATAAATCAGCTGCTACAAGGGTAGGAAGAGGGTGGAGTGGTGGAAAGCTTAAAGAGAGGAAAAGACTTGCAAAAGTCATTATAGCGAATGAGATATAAAGTCAGGCAGAGTTCAATTTGAACTGAATCCATTGAAACAGTAAGAACAACCTACCTGATTTTCCATAGCTTGATATATGGATGAAAACATTGGAAAGAGAAGCTATGATAGCCACTGTCCTTTCTGTGGGGTATAGGTGGGAAGGCAGAAAGAAGATTTGCTTTTTCCAGACACACTGTCCCTAAGATACTTTTGGTGAATCAGAGAAAGCGGCTCAGAAGAGGAGGGCAGGGCAGTGTCAGCATGAGGGCTAATCTGACAGTTCTCTCCTGAGGATGACTTTCTCTCATATACACCTCGTGAAAAGCATGTATAGGTACACTTAAACCTTTTAGGCTGTCAGTGGAGAACACAAGAAGGAACTCTGCTAATTGGGTTCATGGCTAGTGCCTCCTTGGGCAGGAAAATGGAAAATCTACTAGCAAATGGGCATTAACATTTGCTACCATTTGTAATACAGTTGTACTCACAATAGCACTAAACGGTGGGCAGGAAGATGTGAGTTCAAGTCCTGCCTCAGACACTCACTGGCTGTGTGATTTGGGGCAAGTCACTTAGTCTCTCTCAGGCTTAGTTTCCTCATTTGTAAAGTAGAGATAATAATAGTATCTGCTTTACAGGGTTGTTGTGAGGATCAAATGAAATAACATGTAAAGCATATTGCCTTAACCTTAAAGATACAATGGAAGCATCTAGGTGCTATAGTGGATAAAGTGCTGGGCCAGAAGTCAGTTCAAATCTGACTTCAAACACTTACCACCTGTGTGACCCTGGGCAAGTCACTTAACCCTGTTTGCCTCACTTTCCTCATCTGTAAAACGATCTGGAGAAAGAAATGGCAAACTGCTCTAGTACCGTTGCCAAGAAAACCCCAAATGGGGTCACAAAGAGTCAGCTGAACTATAGCAATAAAAGCACTATGCAAATGCTAGCTATTATCATCATTCTCCAAAAGTGTTTTTGTTTTATCCTTATTGTACTTAAAAGTCCTTGGCACTCTTTTTCCACCTCATACGGATAATGTCAGTGGTAGTTCAACAAAAAAAAAAGTAAGTGACTTTTTTTGTTGTTGCCCAAGAGGTAATCAGACTGTAAAATCTAGAAGGGACGATGGGATCGTCAGTCTAGAGCAGCAATGGATCTTAGAGGCCATCTAGTCCAACCTTTTCATTTAAATATAGTAGGAGATAGCAGGGCCATCTCCAGTCCTCCCAATCTTTATCAGGCCACTAGACCCAGATGGCTCCAGAGGAGAAAGTGAGGCCGGTGACTTTGCACAGCCCTGCCTCACTTAAATCCAAATCACCTGCAAGTCATGGCATCACCATCTTGATGTCATGGTCCCCTTCAAGAACAAAGGGCAAACAACAACATTAGGAAATGGGCTTTTAGGTGCATGTTTAGCCTGATGTACTGAAGGGGCATTCTGACTGTTCTGGTCCATACAGGATTTCCTTTTGGTTTCTGAGTTTGAAGGAAGCATGCACACAAAAAATCCTAATGACTTGGCCTTGTTCTCTTTCTGGCCTGGCTACTTTGAGTGAAGGGACAATAACTATATTGCAAGCCCCTAGGTATGGAGCAAGTGGTTTTGGTGGTAGCAGATTCTTGCTGCCAGCTGACTATCTGGCCTTCTGAGTCAACATAAATCCACAAGCACATGGCCCTGCGGTCCCTGCTGTGTATATTCTATGCTGCCTTAAATGAAAAAGTATTAGAGATGGGGTAGACTAGGCTGTGACCTTGTATACTTAAATAAGTCAGGAGAGCAACAGAAACCAGAGTCCATGCCTGTGTCTGTAGGCAGCTGAGCCCAATGGAGCACAATGCCCAAAGTGGCTACAAGCAAGGCAGCAGTACTTTTTGTCTATCACCTATGCAGCATTTGGAAGTAAGCTTGGTAGGTAGAATGCTTCATACCAATAACTTTGTTTAAACACCCCCTTCCCAGGCACAAAGGTGGTCTAGGAAAGAATGTGCTCCAGGTTCAAGAGGAATGTGACTGTACTTTTGTCTTTGCTAAATGTTTTCAATAAATATCCCTTTCGTCTCAGGGACTGAGGAGAGGAGGAGAGAAGGAAGGGATAGATTTTGGAACTGAAAACTTAAAACGTTTAAAATTGTTTTAACATGTAATTGGAGAAAAAATAAAATATTATTCAAAATATATTTTTAAAATACCCCTTTTGTAAAAGTCAATTGATGTTAATTGGTTAAATGATAATGAGGTGCTGATCGGTTATAGAGATAATATTGAGGAGTTAATAACTGGCACTGGTTAGATGATACTGAAGAGATAATTTGGTGGTTGATATTTGGAGGAACACACTAGAAGGGGGCTTGAGTGAATAACATTAGAGAAGGACTCTGACCCCTTAGAGCTACCCCTGGATACGGTGGTTAGTTGTTAAAGAGGGAGAGGTAGCCCGACTTGCTCTAGGGAACCCAGCTCTTTGGTGGGAGTGGGAGTTGAATGGAGTATCCCTAGTGTATATATGGACTACTTAACAAAGAGGAGAGGAAGCCTAGTAAAAGGAATTGGCTTATTCAAGGTCACTCAATATGTTAATGTTTGACTAGACCCCAGGTCTTCTGAATCCCACTCTAATGGTATTATTATTCATGGCCCATCTTTATGATAATGGCTACATTTCCTGATTGTGGTAACGACACTTTAAAATGCAAGAGGGAGAAAAGTACTGTCTTAAGCAAGTTCCTTAAAACTAAGAAATAAGATCTTTGGATAAATTAGCTAGCTGCAAATCAGAAGGGATGCCTTGATTCATTTATACTCATTGAACAAGTATTTATTGAGTACCTGCAGCTAGGTGATATAGCGGATAACAGTTTAAACTTGACATACCTGAGATCCTTGCAAATTCGCTTGCTGAACCCAGAAGTCCCTCCAAACTACTACAATAAACTGATTATTAATAACTACTTGGAGAGGTTCAGAGCTTCCCCTCCTCTAAAGTCCTAAGTTCAGTTTTTCTTCAGAAAGACATTATTGATAATGAGATTGTATGGACTCTTCTTATGCTGGTCACACCCCACCCAAGCTTACAAGGAATTTGATCTAAAGTGGGGAACCTCATTGTATTCTATTCAACCTTGGGTGAAGAGAGATCATTTTGTTTAGATAGCCCAAGGACGGGAGTGGTCTGGTATAGAGACATTTTCTCTGTCAAGAAGTGAAATGATGATAGAGTGACATCAGCCCCTGTTGGAAGGGTATATAACCGTGCAGCCTGACCCCAAGGGTGAGCTCAGTTACAACTGCAGCTCCCATGCATTCATATGCATGCTTGCCTCCTTTGAGAGAAATAAACACACATACAGCCTGATTCTGTTTCTTTCTTAGACCTAACTCTGAAGGTTGATATAGTGTGGAGGGTTTGGATGAAATCCAGGAACCCCAAGACTGGTGTTCTCAGACAGGGTCATTGAGAGGAGTACCCCTCAAGAACCAGTGTACTGGAGAGGGTCGAGGCTGTCTGGAATGAATTCATGGACTCAAGCATTCTTTAATTGAAGGTAGCAGAGATTTATTATGCTTTTCAGCAGGCAAGAGTTCTTAGGGAACCTTACAGGGGGGCACGTAAAGTTTATATAGGTTAAACTATAATAAAAAATATGCCAAATGTGCTAATTAGGTGATTCAGGGTGGGATTATGGAATGGTTAAGGAGCGGTCAGTTCTTAAAGGAACATGCACTTTTTGTATCTACTGCACAGGTATTTTACCCAGAGTTTACTGGGAAATAACCCGAGGTGGTGGGGGTGCTACATCAAGGTATAGTTTTAGGCCTGAAACATCACTAAGTCAACTAACAGTCAGGGATGACTGAGAAATATCCAGGCTGCTCCCATCAATGTCTTATTAGACAAGATAAACGTAAAGGAGTATACATATGTCTAGGTCTAGCATCCATGTAATAGGTCAGTGAGCAGTAAATGTCTCTATGAGCCAGTACACAGCCAGTTCAGCCAGTACACAGCTGGTTCAAACTAGTAAATTGTATAGGTACAGCTGGCTATTGTATCAGGAAGAGAGATAAGCGTTTTGCTAGGGCATGCTGTTCTGTTTTGCTAGAGAGAAACTGCTAAGGACAGGGTTTTGAGGCTAGGAGAGATGTGATTTTGGAACTGGATGTGGTTTTGGTCCTGGTGTTCAAGCACAGCCACCCAACCACCCCATCAATAGCTAACCTTTACCAAAATGTGCACTATTGGTTTCAAAGACAGCAGAAGTTGAATAATTCAATCAACAAGCACCTACTTACTTACTAGGTGCTAGGTATTGTACTAGGGGCTGGGAATTCAAAGACAAAGTCAAACAGTCCTGCCTCTGAGGAGATTACAATGTAGCTATAGGAGACCTGCAAACGCCTAGAGATATTTACAAAATATACAATGATAATTTTGGGAGGAAAGCGGTAACAACTAAAGGGATAAGGAAAAGCTTCATGTAGGAGAAAGCTCTTGATCTGAGCCTCGAATAGGAGGAGAAGAGATGGCACATTCTAAGCATGGGTGATAACCAGTGCAAAGCCATGGAGATAAGATATTGAGCTCAAGGATGAAGAAAACAAAGAAGGTCAGTTCAGACAAACTGTAGTGTGCAGGAAGGAGGATAATATAGAATAACAAGATAATACAGAATAAGAATATAGAATAAATTGCAGGAAAGAGGGAATAAGCATTTATACGGTATCTACTATGTGGGTTGGGGTGAGATTGCATGACAAATTTTTAATCCCAGAGAAGATAGGGAGTCAGTGGAGTGACATGGTTAGATTTAGGCTAGAGGAAAATCACTTTCACGGCTACATGGATGGTGAATTGGAGTAAGAAATACTTACGGCAGGGAGACCAAATTGGAAGCTAGCCTAGGCAAGAAGTGATAAAGGCCTGAATGAGGGTGGTAGTAATGTGAAAACAGGAGTGATGGGACAGATGTTGGGAAGGTAGAAACAATATGATCTGGCAGTTGATTGGATAAATGGGGGGAAGGAGAATGAACGGTGGAAGTAACAAGCAAGTTGAACACCTGGGTTATTGGAAGGCAAGTGATGCCTTGACTGAAACAGGAAAGTATGAAAGAAAAGAGTGTTTATATTTGCTCAAATCCATCCCCATTATTAGAAAAACAACTCAAAGTATATGCCCTTTCTGTAGAGCTAGTGGTAGAGCCAATTCTATCTAAGAAGGAATAGTTTTGGTTTGGTTTGATTTGGTTTTAATACCAGTTCTCCCTGTCTCACCTAATCCGGAAGTCCAGGACTTGATCCCACTCTGATTTGACCTGCTCTGTTTCCAACTTGGGCTATTTTGCCCCTCCTTAGACAATCTATTCCTCCCCCTCTCCCCTGCTCCCCTGTTCTCATCACATTAATGCTGAAATTAGTGCAGACACCCCACCATATCCAGAAAGAAAGTCAATATAGTTACCACAAAATACATACTAAGAATTACATCATTCTGAATAATCAGGTAAAAACACTTATCAAAAAAGTAACACTGGAATATGTCTACTTGGAGAGATAATCACCGTTTGATTTTGAAAGCAGATAAGTGTTCATATATGAATTAGTTTGAGACTATTTTCTAAATCAGTGGCCCTATGTCAAATGCTGTTACTAATGATTTTGGAATATCAAAAGCTCTAGCAAGAAGACATTATAATCAGTTAGGCATATATATGAATCACAAACATGTAAATTAGGCAGGAAGCTGATAGAAAGAATGACTGACATGTTGAGCCGATGCCAAGCTAAAGAGGATGATCAGTTCTTTACATTGTTATCTTGTGAAACTGTTAGTCTTTGCTTCCTTAGTGGGCTCCAATTGGCATACTGAAGCTAACTGGATGTTCCAGGTCCGGAAATACAATCATGGAATTCAGGCATATTGACAGTTGCCTAACAGGCCTTTCTGATTCAAGAAATGAGACAGAGATGACTGCTCCAATAGTCAGGCCCCAAGCATTCTACAGCTGTGATCATTGTAATGTAAATAAATAGTATAGTGTACAGCAAACTTACAGAGCAAATAAGAATCTTTGGAGACATCTTTCATTGATTGCGTGTTCTCTGCTCATCTTTAGTATAATGAGCAATCTGTTCATTACCAGTCAGTACTGCTCCTCATTCATTGAATTAAGACAATGTATAATTCAGTTTATTTGGACAGTTTGGATCAATCAATCATCCAGAATTTACTCACTATTTACTATGTGCTGAGGACTGAACTAGGCACCGTGGGTGTTCCAAAGAAACAATGGGTACCATCCCTGTTCAGAAAGAGCTGAATCTAATAAATCCTAATGTTCAAATGAATTATCTTTTCATTGATTGGGGGTGTGGTACATATATTAGGTATGATTTCTTTTGTTTTACAGGTAGGAAAGAGATTCATGTTTTCACCCTTACTGAGATTATTGTGGTTAAGGGATGATAATCAAAGCCAACTGTCCACTGCTCCTGACCGATATCTCATTGTGGCATGCGGGAGACCCTGGGTTCTTGGAGGAAATGGGAGAGGGACAGAGTCTAGCAGATAGTACCAAACTGAAAAGGTTTTGAGAGTATGGGACCATTTGTAGATTGTTGTTTGAGGAACAGCTATATTTTGAGAGGCTCATTACCTGAAGACTGGCCAGTATGACATTATTTTTGGGGGGGCTACGACTCTACCTATTTGACCTTGAGCAAGTGACTTTACCTCTCTGGGTCTTGGTTTCTCCTCTGTAATATGAGGGTGTTTGATTAAATGACCTCTAAAGTCATTTTCAGCTTTAGAACTCTGATCCTCTAAGACTGAGTTAAAGTCTGGAGGGATACCTGTATCGACAAAGGCATGTTTTTATTTTCTAGCAATATTAAAGTATCTAAGGTAATAATAACAATTGTATTAAAGGCATAGCCCTCCTAAGGTTTCTCCAACCAATGACATTTCACAATACCATTGCCAGTTATATGATAACCAAGCCCCACCCTAAGGTTAGTACTCCACTGTGATGTCCTCCAGCCAACTCTGGAGTCCAGTGTAAATCCACCCTGATCTCCAGCCCATGTCTTTGTTCTTGACTTGGGTTACTAAATATCACAGAAAGATATGAAATACTTTATCCAAATAGCTCTTGCTCTTATCAATAGCAGCCCCATTCACAAACAAAAAGTATTTAATTAATTGTTCCACCTAGCTGCTTTTAAAACATAAAGCGAAAGACCAGAAAAAAAAATACTGAGGTTTCTAACACTTTAAATATTACTTGACAAGTTTAAAGTCACTCCTCAATGATTGCCCTAGTCCTCTGCCCTATTAAAAAAAAGGGGATGGTGGTAGTGGTATTTGAATCCTGAATCCCAAGATTCCAATTCTAATCAATTGCCCTCCCCCTTCCAACATTGAATTAGGACTCAGTATTTTTCCATTGCTGATATGGATTTTTCCCCATTGTTAGTATGTAGTTTACCTTCCCTACCTATGGACAATATTCCTTCCTTCCTTCCTTCCTTCCTTCCTTCCTTCCTTCCTTCCTTCCTTCCTTCCTTCCTTCCTTCCTTCCTTCCTTCCTTCCTCCCTTCTTCCTTCTTTCCTTCCCATTTCCCTCTGAAGCTCATAGATTGGACCACACGTTCAGCAGCACAATTTCCATTCACTTTTGCAAACTGGGTCACTTTTAACTTGAATTCAGCACTGTACAAAAATCTTTTCTGAACAATTTCTGGGCAGAACGTGGCAAAACGTAACCTAATATACTGGTAACAAATGCAAAACAATGAGCACAAAGACAACAAGCACGAAAAAGCAGGAAATGCAAGTAAAAAAATCTACAGCCATTGTATAAGATGCACCCAGGTTTTAGACCCCAAATTTTTTGAAAAAAGGGTATGTCTTATACATAGGGAAATATGGAAAATGCTATTACTGAACTGTTTTATTTATTTTTGTCAAATGTGTGCTTTTAAATATCTTATGTTTTACATTCATTGCTTTTGTGTTGTATGTAAGGTGGATTTTAATGTATGTAAGGTGGATTTTGGTGTAAGTAAGGTGGACTTTGTTATTCTTTTTTAGATAATAGTTCCCAGGACCATAGATACTAATTCCCAGGATCCATGGCCATAACAACCTCTAGTTCCTAGGCTCATGGCTTGTAAACATCTCCAGCATCATATTATATAATCTTGTAAAATATAAACATTTGTGCTTAAAGTCATAAAGATGTACTGCACGTGCACTATGCTGAATCAACATGATATTGCTAAAGTTAATGTAAGCTTATGAAGTTACTCCTTGACAAAATGCCTTCTTTTTCTGTTACCCTATAAATCAAATGGGCACTAGTCAGTAAGTGGGGAATAGGAATGCACAAGGGGAATGTGCATGTGTGCTTCTCTCAATTGGCCCCCATTTTGGGTTGAGGGGAATGCACAAACTGAAATGCTGTGCCTTCCTTGATCAGCCTCCATCAAGGCTCGGGGGAATTTGTTAATGTGTGTTAGTCTCTACTGGCCCCTATCAAGACTTAGGGAGTTGTAGCTCCTACTATATTCTCTCCTCCGCCTTTGAGAAGAGTAACTAGGGAATGTTAGTAAGAGCTAGTGCTCCCATTACCTCTTTGAGAAGATTAGAATATAGTAATATTTATTTATTAGAATATAGTAATATTATTTAACTCCTCATTATATCTCTGATCCTGTCCTTCTGGCTGCCCAGATCAGGAGTGAACCTGCTAGTGCTAGAAGCTCCCCAACAACTGGTGTAGTTGGTGTTATCTGTATGACACTTGTGAAAAATGACTTTACTAACCACCTTGATTTGCTTGAGCTTCCTCCTTACTATTCAGAAGAGGCTGGATTGACCTGGGAATCAGAATCAGCCAATCAGGAGGCAAACTGAGCATCCCTTAAGTTTGACACATCAGAGATCCTTCGCAGTGTTCCCTTGCTAAACCTGAAACTCTCTCTGCTGTGCTGGCAACCGCAGAACTGATTTAAGCTGGTTCATATCAGCTCTAATGGACAGAACTAGCACAAACAACCTAGTTCTCAGACATTGGGGACTTTTCAGCCTTACTCTCTTCCATGTTCCATGTAGGTATCTCATGATCTCTTGAAACGGCCCCTCCCTGGGAAATGGAAATTGAACTCAAGGGACTGCAGCAGTACCTGATTGGGCCATGACGTGGCCATTGCCACCCAGCTATATGCTTTCTTTTTGTCTTTATAATCTGTGTAGCCTAACCCCAAAGCAAACTCGGCTCTGACTGCAGCTCCATATGCATGCCGCCAGCTTGAGAAAAATAAAACATGTATACAACCTAATTCTGTTTGTCTTTCTTAGATCAAACTCTGGAGTTGACAGTGTATAAGAATAAATTACCTGTCTGACACTAGATGCATGTTGTACATTTAGACCCTTTATCTACTTAGTGTTTTGGGGAGGTCCTAGAAGTGATCTCTAAATAAAATCATACTGAGGCCATTGGTGTGGGGACTTAACGAATTGAAGAGTATGAGAAAGAGGAAGCCAAGCTCCCCTAGGGGTGAACCTGGCCCAGCCACAATCCTGAGTCCACATCAGGGAAGGATGTATGCCTTTCCTTTGGGCCCGGCCTTGATTCTTCTTAAGGTTAGAGTCTGAAATAAAGTAATGAAGAAGAGGTAGACTAGCAGCAGTAGGGAGATGAGAAAAAGAAAAAATATAAACTTTCCCAGCGCTACTTTTGTGTCCTATGAATTCTTAAACTACCCACCCAACATCTGTATGTTCTGAAAATATGTCCAGAAAGATGTTACTGGTGGAACATGTAGAGGAGATGGCATTTTTAAAAGCAGATTTAATGACAGTTGTCTGTCTTTAACCAGGCTTTACATAAGGGAACAATTGAAGTAAGAATCCAACATCTTTTTGGGTAAAGCACAGAAATGCCTGAGCCTAAAGATAATAATAAGATAGTAAGATAATAAGATAAATTTATAGTCATAGGGACCTTAGGAGCTGGACCTCAGGGGCCATCCCTGCTTCAAGGCAAGAAGGTAAATGTTTTATATTTGTCTGAAGGGTACCCATGCACTCAGCCCTTTGTTGAGAACCTACAGGGAACCCCTCTGAACTACCAGTGATTGGGCAGCCTCCAAGATAACTGCTGAATGAGAGTCAACAGAACTGACTTAATGGAAGAGCAAATTCTCCCAGTGGTCAATAAAAGTGAAATGTGAAATGGTTCGATTGATTTTCTTCCTATTCCTTTCTGCTTTCCCTTGGATTTCTGGCCAGAATGTAGGAAGAGGGGAGAGGGTATATTTCTCTTTTTTCCTGCTCTACCCCAGTGTTGAAGAAACTCAAAGACATTAGCTCTACCCAAGTTTTGTGTTGGAAACTTTCCTGGATTAATTCTAGGTGGAGATAGCCAGACAAAGAAATGGAAAATGATCCTTTTTGGTGGGTGGGAATCAAGCCCCAAATTCATGTAAGATCATATCCTATTGGGGCGGGGTCCTGAGCCTCCTAATTGCATAATCAATTAAAATTATTAATTGGATGTCTATTAAATTTAAAATACTTCAAGATACTTTGAAAGAGTACCACTGGCTTGAGAGTCAGAGAAAGTAGGTATAAAAACTGGGGTTGGGACCCAGTACCTGTGTGACCTTTGGCCAAGTAATTTCACTTCTCTGTTTCCTTTTCAATAAAATGGGGAGATCAGATTTGATCCCCCTAGGGTTCCCTCCAGTTTTAAATTTGTTGTTGGAGATGCAAAGAAATAAATCACGGGGTCTGTGACTTCAAGGAACTTACAGTCTAGGGAAGCTAAACATCTGCATGAGATTTAAATAACAGTGTAAGAGATAAATATCTGCTCCATGCAGCAATACAAAATGTATTAAAGTGATAAATACCTGCTCCATGCAGCAATATAAAATGTAGTGGAATAAGATTAATTGCCAGAGAGATACAAGGAAGGAATATTGAATTAGGAGTCAGGAGACCTGGTTTTTAAGTCACCATTTTGCCGCTAACTCCTTCATAGGCAAAGTCATTTAACTGTCCTTGCTTTCAGATTCTGTGAAAGCAAAGAGGCCAGCCTAGACAATCTATCTCCAAGGCCCTTTTGTTGGGCCTGCTGTAGACACAGATAATAACTACTGATACTACAGAAGGTCAGAAGGAGAGATTACTGTAGGCTTGGCTGGTAAGAAGTATATTAAGCAGGAGAAAGGAATTGAGCTGGGTATTAAAAGGATGAATAAAATTGACTTGGAAGACTTGGGCACGTTTCTGTAATCTGTAAAATGGGGGGCTAGACCAGATAGCCTCTAAGGCAGAGGTTCTTAAGCTTCTTGGTGCCATGGACCTCTTTGGAAGTCTGATGATGGCTTTGGACCCCTTTTCAGAATCATATTTTTTTT
>CM053622.1:661068956-661097342 GCA_028646595.1 Phalanger gymnotis
GGTATGACTGCTTGTAGACTAAAGAGTTCTATGTTCCACGCTTGGGCAGATGTGCTGCCTCACCAGCACTCCTCCTTCCCCAAGAACCCCCTACCCTGACTGGGCTTAAATCTTCAGCAGGCTCTTCACTCCTGCTCTGATCAGCCACTTAATTCCTCCCACCAGGTGGGCCTGGGGCGAGAAGCAACTGCAGCTGTAGTTCTAAAGCTGCCCCACCTCCGCTGCCCCAGGGGTGGTGGCTGAACGGCAAACTCAGTCCTGTAGCTTTTCCCACTAGCCTTCTCTGTTGTCTTTGCTCTTTGTGGGTTGAGAGGTCTGGTGGATGCCACAGCTCAGTAATTCAGGATGCTAGGGCACTCTCCCCTCGTCTCCTGGTCTGGTAGGTCGGCGTCTGGTCTGTTCGGGCAGTGCGCTCTGGGCTCAGCTCCACTCCCCTCAGCTGGGGGCTGGGAGCTCCGTGTGGGACAGACCTTATCCAGAGACCATCTAGGCTGTCCTGGGCTGGAGCCCTGCTTCCCTCTGCCATTTTGTGGGTTCTGCAGCTCTAGAATTGGTTCAGAGCCATTTTTTTATAGGTTTTTGGAGGGACTTGGTGGGGACCTCACGCCAGTCACTGCTTCCTGGCTGCCATCTTGGCTCCGCCGCCCCTGAATTCCCAGAATCATGTTTTTAAATGCATAAAATAAAATACATAGGATTACAAAGGAAGTCAATTATATTGAAATAATGATCTAGTGTAATTTTTTTTCCCCATCTAAGTCAATGACTCCCTTGTCTGTGAATCACAGGTTAAGAACCCCTGCTCCAAGACTTCAAATTCTATAGCCCTATGTTAGCAAAAGCACTTATAGTAATACTTCACAATCAATGAATCAACAGGTATTTATTCAGCATTTATGTGTCAGGCACCGTTGTAGGTGCTGAGACTACAAAGACAAAGACAAAAAAAGAAATATTCTCCATCCCCAGGGAGCTTACACTAAAGTCACATTAATGTGGGAACATCTTTCGCTGGTGTAGAATGTAGTCCCTCCATGCAATTAGGCCCCTTGGGTATTACTTTCAGTGGTCTATGCTGCTTTACACTAAAGACAAAAGAAGAATAATTCTACACACATTCATTCAACCCTGATCTTTTTCTCAGGTACAAAATTAAAGAGAGGCCACTCCTTCCTCCCCTTCTTGCGTCACCTCTTTTAATATCTCCAAGCTCTTGTACCATCTCCTGTCTTGTTTCCCCTGGGATCATGGTGACAGAGTAAAACCTTCCAGGTAGAGGTACGGCAGGAAGAAAGAAAGTGAAGGCCTGTTTGGGGAACAGGTAGGAGCCTTGTTTTCCAGACCATGGCTACAGATAGATACTTTTGCTACTTTTTGTTTCTTCCTTCCTATGCCCCTCACTCCCTCAAGGACAAGACAGTAGAGAAGCTTGTAACTATGATATTAACTTTGTATCATATTGTAACAGCAGTACTAGGAAATAGCCATTCTGTTCTATTCTGCACGGATACCATTTGATCGATTCCTTTGCATGTCCTGATCCTAAGTCTGGAGGATAAGAGAATGTGGACATCTAAGGATGGTATGGGGACAATGGAAGGGGTGAGGCGGCATCACACCGTATAGCAAATTGGTTGTGATGGCACCGTTTCTCCGTATAGCCTGGCGGAAACCTCTGTTAGGGAAGTATAGAATCATACTTTCATGGGTCCAAATACCCTACACCCCTTTCTGCTCTTTATATTTTGCCCCAGTCAGTATGGTAAGGGTGACCACAGCCTTGGATTAAATGAAGGGCTGGAGGTGGTCCTGTTGGTGAGAGCTTCACAAAATATGTCCAAGAATTCCTGCTGAATATATTGCCAAACTGAAAGCTTCTTTAAATAGTCCTCAATACCTGGAGGGGGAAGAGATGGAAAGTGATGGGAGGAAGTTCTGACTGTCAGGAGGCTGGGGAACTTGAGATTATAGTCAGGCTACAGGCTCAGGAATATGCATGAAGCCTAGTAAACAGTTAATCTTACTTTCCTGCCTTTCTCACTCCTTTTTTCCTCTGCCACTGGTTTTCTGTAGAAACTTGATCCATCTGCTTCCATCTCTGCCTCCACCCCATGGGAAGGTTTGGTGTATTCCTAGCCAATCTGTTAAAGCAGGAAGGCTACTTACTCTAAGTAGGCTGATATTTTCTGCTCTAATCAGAAACAAACTGGACTGCATGATAAATTACAGTGAAGGGACATTGAGGAACTTATAAAAAATTAGTGATTGCTTCTGATATTTAAAATCCAATAGATATGGATGATTAGTGGGGAAATGATTCACTGACTGCAGAATGCTTTGAAATACTAAGATAAGGCATCAAGCCGTTAGACTATGGAGTGCCACATAATCATAGATTTTTGAGCTGGAAGGGGCCTCAGAGATCATCTAAGTCCAATTTCCTTATCTATAGATTAAAAAGCAAAAAACAAAAAAAAAAACTTTAGTTTCAGATGTTAAATGTCTTGCCCAAGCTCTCAAAAGAAATAATTAGCACAGTCAGGATTCAAACCCTGTCTTCTGGGTTCCACTGCTCATCCCACTGCAACTGGCTACATTTTAACTGAATGTGTGTGTGCATTGCACGTGGAGGCTTCTCAGGGAAAAGCAGATTTTAGTAAATGCCGCTTTTTGATAATGAAAGCAATAACAACATGACTTCTCCTAGGCTCACCTGCCTTTTATAATGTTAGGTGGCGTAGTGGATCAAACCTGGAGCTGAAGACCTGTGTTCAAATTTGATCTCAGACACTCACTAGATATGTGACCTTGGGAACTTTGTAGCCTCTGTGCCTCATCTGTAAAATGGAGATGATATAGCACCTACCTCCCAGGGTTCCAGAGAGGACCAAATGAGATAACGTGCCTGGCACAGTGCCTGGCATATAGTAAGCATTATATCAATGTTGTTGTGGTTATTAAAGTGCTTTGCAAACCTTAAATGCTAGCTGTTATTAGCGTTGTTTTAATAACGCGGGAGTCACCCCAAAGTCCTAAGCAAGCAGCTTGGCAGCACCAGAAGCAGGGAGCTTCTCTGTCCTAGCAACCACCGATCGCTAGGGTCAGGCGTGGCTTGTGAGTCTGGAGAGGAAGGCTCGTCAAGTGCGCCCCCTCTGGAGAGGGAACTACAATTCCCGTGATGCTAGAGGGTGGTCTCCGTAGTGACGCAGTCGGTGTTGGTGGCTGGTAGGGAGTGGGGCAGTGGGATGCAGGGAGGGTGAGGGGAGGCGGAGTGGGGCGGCAGAACTCTTCTCGGTGTTCCCTACTCCAGACTCAGGCTGCCGCCGCCGCCCGCCGGAGCCGCCATGTTGGTTTGAGAGGCGATGACAGGAGGTGGCTGCTGCGTCTCAGGCTGAAAAGTGGAGGCGCAGCAGCTGGGGGAGGAGGAGGAGAGAGCGCTGAGAAGAAACCGGAACCGGGCTGTGGAGAGGGGGAGAATTGCTCCCGGCGGCGTCCGGCCTTGATCCGCCTGACTGAGGGCTAGAGGGACGGGGGAGGAGGGAAGAGGAGACGAGGACGAAAAAGAGAGAGGGAGGAGAAAAGAGTCCTGACAAGCTGGAGACGATGACTCCCGAGACTCGGCTTGGTCGCTGCTGCTGCCGCCTGTGGGCGACCTGGACGGCCGCCTAATCCTCTGGGGAGTGCGGGGTTTCCTGTCCCGCCTGGTCCGGCCCCCTCCTCGCTTGCACCTCTTCCCCTCCCCCACCTTCCTCCTCTCCCTGGGCTTTCGGTTCTGCCACTCACAAGTTAAAGATTCTTTCTGCCTCAGTTCCTGAATCCCCCCCCCCCAAAGTTGAACTGCTACGTCCCACCCTCTCCCCCCTGCCAGAGATATTCCCTCCTTTCCCCTCCCCCGCAGGGTTTTTCCATCTCCGAGTCTCTCCGTCCGGGAGTTGTGCGTGTTTCTGGGTGCTCTGGGACTGGTCCGGCTCTCCAGCTATTTCTTACTCTGCATGTGTATCTACATAGTTATCTATGTACACATCGGGACATTTTTTCTCCTGCTTAATGAGGACTTGACTCGGGAGCCACTGTGAATCATTCTCTGGGCTGGGAAAGGAGGAAGGAAGATTTAACCCCCTCCCACCCCGCTTCATGTCCATGTCTCATTCGGTTTGGTCTACCTGGCACGGTTGGTACTGTTGCTGCTGCTGCTGCTGACAGGGATCTGCTGCCATCTCTGGAGTTTTGCTCTTGACACGGCTAAAGACAGTTCCTGTGGATTTTTCTTTTTTTTTTTTCCGTCAGAATCTCAACCAATCCAACAATCTTTTTCTTAAAACAAGTTTCTTTTAAAAGCACGTAACATAAGTCAAAATTGGTAGAGGAGCTATTTCCGTGGCTTTTTGAAGATCTCTGTATTTTTGTTTGATCATCAGGGCATAAATCAAACAGCAAGATGTCCAGCAATGTTCCGGCTGATATGGTAAGTGAAGGATGTATTGTTATTATTTGTTTAAGATGATATTTTAGTCTTATTTACTCAGGAAGGGTATTGGGTGCAAAGGGGATATTTGATGGAAATAGTTGGGAAACCACAGCGTCTGGTGATCTAGAGCACTAAAGTTGCAGTCTATGATTTTTTTCCCCCTTTTCTACCGGTATTTTTGTTTAGAGAATCATAAAAAAAAAAATTGCAGAAGTAGGGAGCTTTAGTAAAAAAAAAACCACGATCTTCCTATTTCCTCCAGAACCAAATGTAAGAAACTCTTCTACCTTAATGCTTCTGAAATTGTCAGTGACACTCGGTAGAGCCGGAGAATTGAATTTCATGTATTGGATAGAAATTGATCATTAGAAAAATAAAATCTCGCCTTTAGAATACAATAAGATCATTAATGCAGTAGCTGCAAACTTGACATTTTTCCAAGGACAGTGAAGTACTACTACTTCTTGGTTAAAATTGTATTACGATCTAAATTACATTTGTAGTTATCTTCCCCCATCTCCCCAGTTTTCCGGTTAATATGTGTCTAGATAAGAGGAATGTTAAACTGTTAAGGAAATCTCACAAAATAGGACGGTCATAATGTTAGAAATTGACATCAGTTTTCCACGACTTCCTGTAAGTGTATCAAATGTTTGATGTTATTAACATCCTTGGACTTAAAAAATAGACAAACCATACATTATTGAATTTCGCCATATGTTTAGTATTTGAAACAAAACTATTCTTGTTTATTGATGCTTTTGTTTTAAAGGTTAAGGTTGTGACTTTGTTGACTAACTAGAATGGCTGTGTAAGCTTACAATGTGGGTTTTTTGGTGTGAAATTACATGCCTTCTGCAATAATAAAGTCAAGTATGGAAAAAGCCTAAAATAATCTCATTTAAAATAGATTTGTAGTCAATATAGATGAGATAACCTTGTTGTTTGAAGTGTAGTAGTTTTTAGTTGTTTATTGTATCCCTATAGAAAATTGAACCCATTAAGAGCCAAGAGATAAATGATTACACAGCAGGAAACTGCATTGGCAATTTTTTTTAAATGGAATGAAAAATAATTTAGTACATGTCGACATTTATTTTGCGCTTATCTCGATTTGTCAGTTAACGTGATGTATAAATGCAGAATAAATGTAAGTTCCTGCTTAGTTGGCCTCAGATGGTAACCTCTCTTTTCCAAGCTTCAAAAAGGTCCCTGCATTCTCCTTTAATTTCTCTCTCACCACCACGCACACATCCTAAACTCACACATGACTAAAGCTCTTTTCTCTGATTAAGGATGCCAGGACATGTTATCTTTCACTCTCCTGAAGTTGACTAGAGGGGTCTCTAGGTAGTGCTGTTTAGTGCTTTTTCTCTTGTTTGGTGGTGAGTACTCTTTTGGTCTGGGGAGCTATTAGAACTCCAGCAAAAGGTTTTGTCTTCAGAATTACCCTTAAAAAAATTTTTTTTTTGTATTGAAAGCCCCAAGTTTTCTTTATTTTGTCACAAAAGCCATATTGAAATAAACATGCAATCACAATAATGTTGATATTACCTAGGCCTGGTAATTACAGTTGGTGAAAAACTGGAATGTGCATAGCTTCATGTATAATAGTGTCCCTGTTACAGATGATTTGGGAATATTGTTTTCTGGTCAGAGATAGGGAATGGAAGCTGCAGATCAAATACGGGGATTTGGAAGGAAGACTATAGAAATTAATTTACTTTTCTGCCGCATTGCTACATCAGTTTTTACATTTATAAATTAAACTTAGCACAATTTATCTTTTTTAGATTGACATTGTTGTAAAGGCCTTGGTCTTCTCCAGTGCTTTGAGATCCTTTGATTAAAAAGAATGTGCAACAAGGGCAAAGCAATGTTATGTAATATTCATGTAACACCTTGATGTAGATGTTTTTGAATAGGCACTACGGTCCAGTCCAAATTAACTTGTTCCGAAGTTTGTTTTTCTAATTGTTTTAGGGTTCTTGACATTTTACCATGTCATTTAGAGCTGCTAAGATTCTATTTGTTGTTAGAAACATAGAACATTACTTAAATATATTCTTTAATTTAACATTAGTCCAGGATTCACAATCCCAAGTTACTTTCAGAAATCATGTATAAATATTGGCTAGAAGTTGTAGATTGATTACTTCCAGATTTGCTAGACTTGTTGGATAAATAATTTACTGTTTATGTTTACGTTGATTATTCAAAACCAGTGGAAGCTATTTTCACACATTTTTTATTAGACTGAAATTAAAAGCTAAAACTATACCTCTGAAACTAAATTGTTTTATTGCAACAAAATTCCTAAATTGATTAGCATGTGTATGTTACATTCCAGTAAGTTTTTAAGCATGTATCACACTAGTCAGCACACTTCAGTTTCATTTGACCAAATTTTAAGAATTCCAAATATGCAAAATTCCAATATTAGAGTCAGAATACTACTTAGAAGGTAACTTCATTATTCTTACATTGTTGTAGTGAGTGCTTGTTATCTGAGAAAATACTCTTGGGGACAGAGTGGAGCTGTGGAGCTCTATGTTTCATCAATTGATTATTCATTCTTAAAGTTCAGTAGTCATTGTTAAATACTCTGATCTTTTAAAAACATCTTTTTTTTTTAAAAAAAAAGGTTATGGTTGTGACTATGAGACTTAAAATACGTTTAAGTCTTGATTTTGTATTTTTGTAAATCTTGTACTTATTTTTAATTTAATTTTTTTGCTCGCCACATGGTATTCCCATTTTTCCAGCAAAAACTGAAGGTTGGTTCTTGCACTAGATCTGTGATCCTATGAGAAAAGTGGGTTAATGTTTTTTTGGTCACTTTCTATTGTGGTTTTGGCACTTTTAAAATCATTAGTACTAATGATTTTATCTTAGTATTACCTAAAATATTTTGAGTCATTTATCTCATTTGACTCTCACAACAACTTTGTAAAATGTGCTAATACAATTATCCCCATTTTACATATGCAGATATTCAAACTCAGAGTTTAAGATTATTAGGCTAATTTTATCACTATTACTTTTACTTAGTTTTATCAGTTTTTATTTACTTAAAATGTTTTTAGATACTGGGTCCATTGACTAAATAAGTTCTAGCACTTTAATTTTAAATTAAATGCTGAAAACTTGGCTAAGCAACTTGTTTTTAAAAAAAGTTTGAATTAAACACAAAAATCAGCATGATAATTTAGAAGTGAATCATAAAAGTATTTCACATTTTAAATCAATTCACAGTATACAGCTCTTAGTGGGGAAATTCAGTGCTTCACTCTGGTTGTTCTTAATGATAGCTTGAATTATTTTGATGACTGGGTCAAGTCAGCATAAGACTATTTACTGTCTGTCAGAAAGAACGTCAGTGGCATAGACAGGAATGTAATTCATCTTTTTGGAGTGGTGGGAGGAGTTCTCCAGCAAAAAATTATTCGTATTTTCAAACAGAAGTTTTTGTATGCTGGTTTTGAACTACTGGGTGAATCACTGGACTACAATCCCATTTTTTTTCTTTTTGGAATTAGATTTGGTGCAAGTCTGTCCTTTTAAAGATCCTTCTGTAGAATAGCAACTGTCTGCCTGTAAGAGGAGTTGGGTATTAATGAAAGAATTCTGGTAAAGTATTTTTGTATCTTTGAAGAAAAGTACCATATAAAGTGTCATTTTTATTACTCATAGAGGCTGGCCAGATGTAACAAAATTCTGTTTTCCATGTTAACTCTGGTGTGATATAATATGAAATTAATTTGAATTTACAATATTATTTGGGGCTTTGTGCTTTATTTTTTTTAAGTTGTGATTTTTGGTTCTATTTCTATTTCGTGTATAGAATAATTGGAGCCCTCTGGTGGACAAAATGTTATTGCTGTGTAAATGAGTAAACCTGAGATCTATGCTATTTTTTGGATAAAACACCTGCATCTAAAATATTTAACTAAAACAGGATATTGCTAGACATTAATGAAAGTTTTTTTAATCCGATCTTTTTAATCTCTTTTCTAAAGCTTAGTTGAAAATAGCTGATTCAGAGTATACATAAAGAAAACACCAGTTCATTTGTATAAAGAAATTGATCTGTAGGAATAGGGCATTTTTAAATACCAGGTAGCCATGGTAATTAAGACACAGAATTAAAAGTTTTTACCTCCTTCTCTCCCCTCCCTATCTCAAGCTTTAAGGTTTTATAAAGGGTAGACTGCCTATAAATATAAGTGGTTTAATAAGTAATGTTAGTAAATAGTGTTAGTTTAACATAATTGCTTATAGTTTTACATTTTTTATAATGTTTAGGGTTTTAGAAACATTTTATATATTTTGGATTATTATTAGTAAAAGATGGTAAATGTTCATTTCTCATTAACAGACTTAATTTAAAAGACTTGCTTATGGTGGCATGGCTAGTGAGTTGCAGCTGAGACTGGAATTGGTCTTCTAAGTTGAGTACTCTGCCAATCACATCAGGATTTACTAGAATTGTATGTAGCGAGACCTCAAAAATTATCTATTTTCTTTAAGATTAAAATATTTTCTTTGCTACTAGTGAGAAAGATGAGCATTTCCCCCATTATAATGTTGATATTCACTATAGAGTATAAAACTATGTTCATGTTATCAGACTATCATAAAGGAAACATCTTCTTTTGGATCATAGGAACATAGACATAAGACATGGAAGGAACCCCAGTGTTTCACTAATGAAGAAACAGAGGCACATACAGGTTAATGGCCTGACCAAGTTACGCAGGGAGAGAAAGTATCAGAGTCTGGATTTGAACTCAGGATTTTTGACTCCAGATCCCAGTCTTAACATTTAGAACTTGAAGCATAACTGAAAACTTCAAATGGATTTTAAGAGACTGAAATATGGTCTTTTGATTCTTTAAAATAATTTTCTTCCTAGGCAAGAAAAAGACAGAAATTGTATATATATTAAAACGTCAACTGTATGAAGCCCTTGGAGTTCCAGTCATTCTAAATAACTGAGTTATTCAGAGAACTGGAGACTTATTCCTTTTAAGTAGCCATACTTTAAAAACCCAACATTCTGCATGGAAGTCTTTCTAAATGTTATACTGAACATAAATTTCTTGATGATTCAGGGTTGTTATAATTAGGAACATAAAAATTTTACTGAGCTGTTATATGTATTACATGATATACCTTCAGGGCTGTTGAGGTGGATAGGACTGTTTATACCTATGCTAAATGGTTTCGGAACATGTGCTTTTTGAAATCATGAAGGTTTTTTTTTTTATAATTTTTCTTTCTCCTCCCTTAGTATCCATTATGGCTTCTACTGCTTGTAAGCATGTTTGTCTATAGTAGCAGCTCTCATATCCAATTTGTTGCTTCTCAATCTTCTGTGGATTTCAAATTATAAATAAGTTTTTGTCAAAACTAAGAAAAAATAGATTCTTAGCTCCTGTAAGTATATGAGGATCAATGTGTGGATTTTAAAAATATATATGTTTTGGATTCTGAGGGCTTATTATTATCATCATCATTATTATTATTGGGGTTTTTGTTGTGTTAGCAGAATTTCGATAGTTAAGGTATAATTTGTGTTTTGGTGGGAAAATAGGCTGATTTTTATTAAAAGTTGGGCCTTTTTTAAATCAAAGAGATTTAACTTATTGGAACATTGGATTCCTTTCATCTTGCATCTCTCAGTACTTCAATGACTTGGTATTTAATCAGTATGCATATTCCTTCCACATATGCAGATCATAGCCCTTCTATAATTTAATAAAAAGATCTTTGAGAGTTGCTGAAGCCAACTTGGTTATGAGCCTTTCCAGGCTTAGTGTGACCAGTACTCCAATGTCCAATATACTGGGCTTATTCTTTTATCTTTCTTTACATCTATAGCTGTATCTATAACATAGAAGCAGTTTTGAACGACTATTCTAGAGTGATTTTTTTTTTTTGACATGGGAACTCCCTTTCCTTTCCTATAGTGAGTTGGGATTTCCCTCTCTCATACTCTTCCATTGTTTGGGTTACTTTTTAAAATTCCTGCTTAGTCTCTGATTCTCACCTTGATGGGATAGAGTCTGTAGTGACATAACTGGTAGCAGGAAGTGGAGGAAGGAGGTAAGGATAAACCCCACAGGTGATCTTTCTTCATCCCCAATTAGGTTAACTTACCCAGCCCCAAAGATTATTATTTCCAGTTCTTGGTCCAGTATTTCATCATGTTTCCAGGTATCCTGTATCCACCCCTATCTTAACCTTTAACTCAGAACCATTATTCCTATCTGTAATTACACTAAAGAAATGTACAGAACAGTCTGATTTTTCTCCCCTGAAATTTAGATAAATTTAATTTAGTACTTTTGTGTATAGACACCTATACAATTAAGTATCTTAGACTTTTCTTTTTCCGCACAGGGTCTAAGTAGAAAGAAAAAAGAGATGTGGAAGAATAGTGAAATAAGTGGTTCTTGGCAGGAGGGGCCATCAGAATGTTTTAATTGTTCACTCTTTGTTACAAGATGGTAACTTTCCCCCCACCCCCGAAAAAAAAAAACAAAACAACAACTCAAAAAGGCTGTGTGGGAGATAGCGTTTTGTTCTGTGGTGAGCTAGAGGACAAATCTTGGTCGGAAGCAGCAGGTGGTGTCAGTAAAAAGGGAAGTTGGCAAGCTGGTCACTGAGGCTAGGGGAGGAAAAGAAAGGAAGTAACTGGGAAGTTTGCCAGAATTAAAAAATATTCCTAGTTTATGTAGATAGAAACCCATCAACTACTATGGGCTTTTATTCTAACTCTGTACAGGTCTTTTCCAGAACATGGGCTTCATAAAATCATAGAATGTATTTTGATCATGGAGAAGGTGAGGAGTGGGGAAATCTCCAGTTATTCTGTAGCTGAAGAATGGTGAAGGAGATTAATCAACCAAGCATCAATCTCCAAGCGCTTTAGCCACTTCTGTGCTAAGTAGTGGATACAAAGGAAGGCAGAAACATAGTCTTAACTCTTAAGGAGCTCACATTTTAATGGCAGAGACTTTATGCAAAAAGCTATGTACATAGGAGATATATATGTATATGTGGCTTTATGTGTTGGGTCTCCCTCTTTGGAAATATAAAGTCGTTTTCCAATAAAAACCATTGTTCAGCTTCCAGAAACATTTACTAAGTGCCTAGTGGGTGCAGAGCTAAAAGTTCACTACTGAATTGGGTTGATACTCAGTGAAGAATTTGTGGAAAAACATACAAGAATGGTTTGAGATGGGAAAATGTGGATAGGTTGTGATTTTGCAGTAAATACATTGATGAGATAGATTTGTTGGAGGGGGAAAGATTTCAAAGATTAAGTAAGACAATCTTTATTCTCATATAATTCATCTAGTAGGGCATGAGCTCTTTTTTTTTCTTTTTAAAATTTGTTTTATTTAATTTTAGTTTTCAACATTCACTTTTTTAAGATTTTGAATTCTAAATTTTTCTCCCATCCCTCCACTCCTCCCTCCCCAAGACAGCATGCAATCTAGTAAAGGCTATATATTGTACAATCATATTAAATATATTTCTACATTAGTCATGTTGTGAAAGAAGAATCAAAGCAAAAGGGAAAAACCATGAGAAAGAAAAACCAAAAAAAAAAACCAAACAAAAAAGAGAAAATAGTATGCTTTGATTGGCATTCAGACTCCATAGTCCTTTCTCTGGATTGCATTTTCCATCATGAGTCTTTTGGAATTATCCTAGATCATTGTTTTGCTGAGAAGAGCTAGTCTAACAAAGTCAGTTATCACATAATGTTGCTGTTGCTGTGTAGAATGTTCTCCTAGTTCTGCTTACTTCACTCAGCATCAGTTCATGCAAGTCTTTCCAGGTTTTTCTGAAATCTACCTGCTCACCATTTCTTATGGAACAATAGTATTCCATTACATTCATGTACCACAACTTGTTCAGCCATTCCCTAAGTGATGAGCATTCCCTCAATTTTTAACATTTTGCCACCACAAAAACAGCTGGTATAAATATTTTTGTATAAATGAGTCCTTTTCCCTTTTTTATGATCCTTTGGGATACAGACCTAGTATTGGTATTTTTTGGATCAAAGGTTAGGGCATGAGCTCTTAATCTTTTTTTTTTTTTTATCATGGATCCCTCTTTAGAACCATGCTTTTAAATGATTGAAGGAAATGCTAGATTTCAAATTAGAAGTTAGTAAAAATGAAGATGTAATTTTTTTCCCATCTAAGTTCAAGGTTAGGAACTCTTGTAATAGAGGAATGGGAACTATAATGTGTTTAAGTTCAGTATAAAGTTTTGGGAGGTAGGAAAGGAGAGTGAGGAAAGATCCTTGTTAATTGGATGGGAATAGGAAAGACTTAATTGAAAACATAAATTATTGAGTTAGGTTGTAAAAGATGAATAGGATTTCCAGCAGCTAGGTGGCGCACTGGGTAGAATGTCAGTCTTGGAGTCAGGAAGACTCATCTTCCTGAGATTAAATCCAGCCTAAGACACTTCCTTAGCTATGTGACACTAGGCAAGTCATTGAACCGTGTTTGCCTCAGTTTCCTCATTTATAAAATAAACTGGAGAAGGAAATGGCAAACCAGTATCTTTGCCAAGAAAACCCCAAATGACAAAGAGTTGGATGTGATTGAAAAATGACTGAATAATAACAAGGATTTCAAAGAAATAAATAATGTATTCCAGGTATAGAAAATGGTAAGAGCAAAGATATGGCACAAAGTGGAATGTGTGTGGGAATAGTGGGTGGATAGCATAGTTTAGCTACAATGTACCTCATATGGTGGGGGAGTAGTGTGGGGTAAGACTTGGTAGTGTTAGAGTTGGTAGGATGAGAGTTAGGGTGGTATTAATGAAGAGACTTGAATGCCAGGCTTTTCATGATCAGATTTGTGTGTTAGGAAATTAATCTAGTAACAACATAAAAGATGAATTGGAGGGGAAATAGAACGAGAGGAAGAGAGAGTTTGACCAGGTTCCTAACATTATAGCGTTTACAATCCAGAATAACACTATAACTAAATTACATTCTGGATTAAATAGGCTTTTGGAGTTAGCTTCTAAACCTAACTACTCCATATAACATTGTTTCTGTGGGAGAATGTATTCAGAGTACCAGCATAGGTGACTTAGGTCCAAACTTAGTAGAATATAACCTATTCTTAAATTGGGAACTACCACTAATAATATATCAACTCTCCTAAGTCTACCTTAATAAATGTAAAAACTTTTAAGAAGTACAATACCAGTACTTGGCAATTTATATAAATTATAACATTTAACTTATGAAAGACTTAGCAGTGGGTTTCCATGACATTTTAATCATCTGTAATCTTTACAACATTGTTATGTGGGTTTGGCAATTTTTTACATAAATTTATTTTAATTTTGTACCTTTTAAGATAAGTCAAGTAAAATTAGCATATGGGCATTCTTCTAAGACTATGCTATAGGAAGAAAATGTTCCTTCTGTTAAAGAAAACTTTCAAAGTTGGGTAGTCTGTTGTGTCTTCTTTTCTCTGGATAGTTAAATTTGCCTGGCAATTCATTTTGGGCTGATAGAATCTTAACTGATGATATACAAATTATTTTTTTACTTTCTTGCCAAAATGTGATTTTTGCTATCAGTATAGCCATTTGGTTATTCTTATCTTAGAAAGAGGGATGATCACCTGGCATCCTGAACAATGTGAAATCAGAGAAGAAACTTATCTCCTGCCTGACACTGTTGTTTGTGGTTCTCTTCATATTTCTTAGGGTTAAGCATTTCTTTTTAGTCCCTGCAAATTGTGTTGGGGCAACTGCCATGACATTAAGCTGGTTTTTTTTGAAGTTCCATTGTGACTCCCCCATGTGATAGTCCTTTAGCAGGTGGGCTTTCATATTCATTTTAAGAAATTGACTATCTACTTTTTGAATAAGCACAAATGATTTAAGCTCTTTAAAGGCTTTTATACTAAATTATATTATTCAGTGTCTCGAAGATTGCTGTTTAATATGTAATTATCCCTCTAAGATTCACTAGCTTAAACATTTAAACTCCTCTTCGATCCTTTCTTGTACTTATGTAATAATTTTTATCTTTATTTCACTTTCATGTTCTATCTTTTGTTATAGGCATTTTTGTTATTTTTTTCTACTGTACCTCCATGAGGAAAGAAGCTACATTTTCTTTTTTTCTGTACACTTCAACACCTAGCCCAATATCTTTCACATATAATATGTTCCATAATTTTTAATTGATCTAATGTAAAAATCTCTTTATTTCTTAACAAAGCGTATATTCCAAAAATGTCATTCTATCTTGCACATTGCCATAAGACTGGTAAACAAAATACTGTGTTCCTTATGGTATTTCCCTACTTGTTATTTAGTCACATTCAACTCTTTGTGACCCCCATTTGGGGTTTTCTTGGCAGAGACACTGGAGAGATTTACCATTTCTTTCTCTAGTTCATTTTTCAGATGAGGAAACTGAGGCAGACAGAGTTAAGTGATTTGCCCAGAGTCACTCAGATAGTAAGGATCTGAGACTGGATTTCAACTCATGAAGATGAGTCTTCCTGATCCCAAGCCCAGTGTTCTATACACTGCTTACCTAGCTACATCATTTCCCTACTTAACACCACACAATGGTTGTTTATTAATAATGGAATAAAATATAACTTATCATTCAGGGCTCTCCTTCAAATAACTTCACTTTACCTGTCCAACTTAGCTTTCTCTTCTGCCTAATACAGATCCTCCCTTTCATTCAAGCCAGTAGCTATCATTCTGCCTACCTCCTAACTCAGTCTTCCCATTAGGTGAAATTAAATTATCTTTCATCCTCATTTAGAATGACCTCTTGATTCTCACAGAAACATTCAACTGCCTTCAAAATGAAACTCAAATTTCACTTCCTCCAAGTGACGTTTTCTAACTATTGCTTGGAGGTAGCTAGGTGGCGCAGTGGATAGAGCGCTGGGCCTGTAGACAGGAAGACCTGAGTTCAAATGCAGCCTCAGATACTTATTAGCTGTGGGATCCTGGGCAGGTCACTTAATCTCTGTTTGCCTTAATCCACTGGAGAAGAAAATGGCAAACCATTCCAGTATCTTTGCCAACTATCCTTGCCTGATAATGATGCTTTAAAAAAAATTCCTACATCATAATTTGTATCACATAATCTAGCTCTTGATTTTATGTTACCCTCTGTTCTTTGTTTCACATTTGTAAGTCTCAGTTTGTAAACTCCTGAAGATTAAGAATTGTTGTCTTCAGCTAGGATTTTCTATTTCTTTTGCGTCTTCTATGCTGCCTTTGCAGAGTGGGCACAGAATAGGAGTTAATTTGTGTTTACTGATATTTGTATGTTATTAAACACTTTTTATTTCATAGCAACTTTGCTTCTAAACACTTGTGGCTTTTTCGTAGTGAAAATATTTGATCAAATATAGATTTACTCATGTTCTTTTTATCTCAGCGCACCAGCTCACCCAAAGTTAATCAGATTTGCAATTACAGTATAATATTTGAAATGAGTGATACAGCATTTTAATTTTCTCTAAGTAGGTTGAATACCAGAATTTCATTCATGCTTTTGATAGCAAAACAATGTCTTCTGTGTCATGATTAGCATACCAAAGATAATGGCAGTGAATTATCTAAGTAAAAATTTAAAGATGACATAACTAGCACAGTTATCCCTTCTACATCATGATTTTCCTCATTGCAACTTTCCACATCATGGTTTTGATATATTGCAGGTTGGCATAAGAAATTATAATTGTGAATCTGCCAAAGCTGCAGATAATACAAAAAAGTTTAGAAACTCAGAAATGCATAAAATACATGTGTAGTATTGTATAATATTAACCCAAAGTTTATAATAAGGTATCGTAAACATCCCATAAGAGAAAAAGAAAAAAATTAGACTTCTGTGGTAATGGAGGGCCCAAAAATCTTATGTAGATTTTCCAAATCAGGGGGGTGCTATGCCCATAACCCCTGGGATGTGGAAGGAATAACTGTATATCAGTATTTATTATATCCATCTAATTGACAAAGCACATGTATGTGACTATTTTCCTGTGGTTTGGATATTAAGTTTAAATACATTTGTATAAAATTTATAGTGAGTTTTGTCCTCTTTAAGAATGTACTTATATAAGAACTTAAAAAATTACTAGGCTGTAAGCTCTTTTAGGGCAAGATTTGTGGTTTATCTAAATTTTGTAACTTCCCCAGTGTCTGGAATAATACTCTACATAATGTTGTTGAGTTGTTTCAGTTGTGTCCAACTCTTTGTGACCCCAGTTGGGGTTTTCTTGGCAAATATGCTGGAGTGGTTTGCCATTTCCTTCTCATTTTACAGATGAGGAAACTGAGGCCAGCAGGGTTAAGCGATTTGCCCAGGGTCACACAGCTGGTGTCTGAGGCCAGATTTGAACGTCTCCCTGATGCAGTCTGTCCATTGCACCATTTGGATACCTTATAGAGGCTAAATGATTTGCTCAAATTCACAATGGGACTCAAATTGAGCATTCTGATGCAGTTGTGAAATATCAGACTTAAAAGAATTAAAACTGTAGGTTCCATGACTCTATCACCAGAAAAATACTGAAGTTAAAAATTGGGCATCTGTTTCAGAAAGAAGCTAAACTGTGATTGATTCCTTTGAAAAGAAAAAAAATAAATAGTTGTATACTGAGACATAATATTGACTATAGACCAAAATGACAAGCCCGATTTAGGAAAAATTACATAACCTTTATTTGTACCTATGTGATATATGTATTTAATATATTATTTTTCTCAGCTTTGGTTTCCTTACCTGTAAATTAAAGAAAATTGTTGCATTACCCATCCTAGAGAATTGTTGGGAAACTGTTCCATAAACTTTCAAGTACTATGCAAATATAGGCAGTTGTTACTGTTGGTTATGTCTGAGTGTAGTTATTATTGCTGGTTGTGTACTACTCCTTTCTTTTGTATAAATCATAGAAAAGGGGCCTGATATTATTTTATTATTTGTATTATATTTATTTAGCATTATTTATTTTATTTATAGTATTAATTTATGTTAGCATTTTATGGACACAAAAAGATTGTGGTGATAAAAAAAGACAAGAAGAGAATAATATTTTACCTGGTTTTGCGTCATGCATGTCTTAACGAAAATGGTCTTGTTACTTTATAGTCACACTGTAAAAAAAAAACAAAAACCAAACCTATTTCCCACAAGCATAAATTAATTTTCATGCATCTAAAACAAAGTTAAAAAAAATAAGTATTTACTATCTGTAAGTACCTTTAAATGTAGAAAGATAAAAAATATCTCTGCTTTCAAGGAACTTACAGTCTAGTAAGAAGGAATCTAATATGTGCAAAGTGAGACTTTGATAGGAGTAAAGGAGTACTATAGCATATATCTCACTCTTCTCAGAGGCTCTTCTGAATCTTTTCATTCCTCCTCAAACCTCTCATGGCTCCTCACTGTCTCAGCTGAGAACCTGGTTGCCTCAAATTTTATTATTTCAAAAAAAATTGGGACCATTCATCATGTGCTTGCTCTTATTCCCTCTTCTGCATCTCATATCACTAATATGCCTTCTGCCACTACCTTCACATGAAGGGCTAGCCTTATTCCTTACTAAGGCTAACTCCTCTTGTTCAAGTGATCTCATTCCACCCTCTCCTCCAGCAGATCGCCCCCTATTTCATCCCCAATCTTTCACTTATTTTCATTTTCTCTCTTTCTACCAGCTCAGTCCCTATTGCCTACAAACATGCCTTCCCCTATCCTGAAAAAAAAGCCTCACTTGATTCTTTCTTACCTGCTAACTATCATCTTTCATCTTTTCTGGCCTTTGTTGCTAAATTCCTTAAAAAGGCCTTCTACAGTACATGCTTCCATTTTCTTTCCTCACTCTCTTCTTACAAACCAGCCCAAATGGCTAAGTCTAAAGTTACTAATGATCTTTTAGTTGTCAAATCCAGTGGACTTTCTCAGCCCTCATTCTCCTTGACCTCTCCATAGCCTTTGACACTGTTGATCACTTTCTCCTCCCTGACACTCTTTTCTCTAGGTTTTCAGAATGCCACTCCCAGTTCTTCTCCTTTGCTAGATCCTCCTTCTGATCATGCCCTCTAACCTTAGGTGTCTTTTAGGGTTTGGTCCTGGGACGTTAAATGAGCTAAAATAAGTTGTAAATGTGAATTCAAAACCAGTGCCTATAATCTTTGTGGATTCAAATTTTTTTAAAAAGAAAGTTGTAAGTATTTTTACATAGATTCTTTGAATTTCCTGGATGTTATCAATCTGTAAATGCTGTATTTAAAAGTGGTAAGTAAACTTTAAATATTGGGTAGGGATGAAGAATTTACTTTATGTCCAAAATGGTTTCAGGTTTTGTAGTTCTAGTAAGTACCATACAGAGGATCACCATAGCTCCAGGTTAAATTTGGTTTAGAAGGTTCCCAGAAATTTTTATTTGTATTAGATTGTAAGCTTCAAGAAGTCAAGAACTGTGTCTTACTTAGCACCTAAAAGAAGGTAATAAATGTTGACTTGTTGTTTTATATAGAGTTTTGTGTAGTTTGTTAAAACTTTGATAAAAACATTGAATTTTGTAAAGATAGACTTTAGATTCTTGATTTTACAAAAAGATAATTTAATGTACTCTAGAATAATGAGATGTTAAAGGCTTGAATAGACTTAAGATACTATCTATCTAGCCCAGCCCCTATAGTTTTGTGCTAAGTTAGCCAAGGTCCTGAGAGGTTATCTGCAATGAGTAAGGGACTAGCCAGGACTAGAATACAGGTGTCCAGGTTACTAGTTATCTCTGTCTTGCTTTCCCTTCAAATCATTTCACTTAACCATTGTCACAGAAATTATCCGTTTCAACCTATATTTTACCCCTTCATTTTCAATTTGTGCATATATATATATCTATGAAAACTTCAATGTTATTAGTATTTTGCTTCTTTCACTGTGATTAAGATGAAAACTTAATGTCTAAATTATTTGTATGTGTTAGTTTTTAATGAATAAAAAACAGTTGGGTAATTTTTAAAAGTAGAAGTATTGGCATTAAATTTGTTTTACAAAATTAATTTGACATGCAATATCTTTTAAAATATCACTCAAGAGAGACTATAATAAAACAGATTATCCATTTTATTGCTTTGCTTTATTTGATTTTACCATGAAAGAAGCTGATTTCTTTTTTTCTGACTTTCTTTAATGAGAATAAATAATGATATTTTTGCTAAAGCAAAGACAGATTTTGTTGAGTTTCCTTTGTGAAGTTAAAATCTACCTCATATTCCTAATCTGCAGTATATGTAAAATTCCAGAGTCAGGTATGTTTTGATCTATGAAAGTCAGTTGTATCACATATAATGATTTATTATAGAAAACACCAAACTCTAGTTTCTTCTGTCTTTTCCTAGTTTTAAGATTGGTATAGTATCCTTACATTCAGTGCTAGATTATTGGTTAGCTATAATCACCATTTCATACTGTCTGTTGCCTTGAGCACCTATATATACGTAGATGTTATATGAAAGTTAATATACTAGACTCTAGGCAACTAATGAATTTAAAATGATAATGATTTTCAGAAGGAATCCGTATGTAGAAATTATAGGATTATAGTATAGTATAGTATAGTATAGTATAGTATAGTATAGTATAGTATAGTATAGGATTATAGTTCCTAGGAAATGTAGCCATGATATAAGAATCCAAGGTACTGAATACTTGATTAGGAATAAAGAGAAGCTTGCTATCTTGTAATTTAAGAAAAGAATCATAAACAATATTTTAAAAATAAAATTTGTTTTTACAGATTTAGAGCTTTTAGACAGTTTAGCTTCTGTAGTAATTTTAAAGGAAGAAAAGAAAGACTATGTTTATACATCTGTGTCTTTCTTTAAATGAATTTCTGAATGTTTTGTATGCTACAGATTTTTGTAAATCAAATCTTATCATGTTTATAATTAGCTTCTTTAGGTTAAAGTAAAGTGACAATGAGGCTGAGGTTGCTTGTGTATGCATTTAGCTTAGCACTACACAGCCATAGTTTGTCCTCCTAATTCTAGTCAGCTTTTTCTTAAATGCATGCTGGTGGTTAGACCAGGTGGGAATTGGCAGATACTGCCATCACTGAGTCAACAAACATTTATTAAACTCTTACTATATGCCAGGCATTGTGCAAAGTGCTGAGACCATAAAGAAAGCCAAAAATAGTCCTTGTCCTCAAGGAGTTCGTGCTGTAATGGGTGAGACAACAGGTAAATAACTTCCTACAAGATACAAGCTAAATTGGAGGTAATCTTCAAGGGAAAGGACAGACATTAAAGGCTTCTTGTAGATGGTGGGATTTTAGCATAGAGGGAAACCAGGAGGCAGAGATAGGAGGGAGAGCATCCCAGGCATGGGGGATGGTCTGCGAGTGAAAATGTATGGAGTGTCTTGTTCAAAGAATAGAGGGGGCAAGCCAGTGTCCCTCGATTGTGAAATATGTATAAAGGATTAAAGTGTAGGAAGACTGGAAAGAGAGGAACCAGGTAGATTATGAATGGCTTTAAAAGCCAGAGGAGTTTTTATTTGATTTTAGAGGTAACAGGGAGCCACTGGAGTTTATTAAGTAGGGGGATGAGGTGGTCAGACCTGCTCTTTAGGAAGATTACTCAGGCAGCTGAGTGAAGGATGTACTGAGAAGGCTGCACTAGGTTGGTGCCAGTGTCAGAGTATGGTTGCAAAGGTAGAATTACCAGGACTTGGCAAAAGATTGGATATGAGGGGAGATAAAATAGAGTAAGGAGTAGAGGATTACTCCTGCTTTTGACAGCAATAGAGAAGTTAGGAAGAAGAGAGCATTTAGGGAGGAAGATGATGAGTTCAGTTTTGGAATGTTGACTTTAAGATGTTTATGAAGCATCCATTTCAAAATATCTAATTGAAGATGTGAGACTGGCAGTCAGGAGAAAGGTTACCGTAGAAACAGATGTGGGAATCATCAGCATATAGATGATACTTGAATCCATGGGAGCTGATGAGATCATCAAGTGCAATATTATCGAGGAAGAAGAGGACCCAAGACGGAGTTTTGGAGTACTCCCATCACAACTTTGGTGACTGTCCAGCAAAGGAGACTGTAAAGTAATAGTCAGACTGATAAAAGGAGAGCCAAGAGAGAGCAGTGTCACAAAAACCTAGAGAGAAGAAAATATCAAAGAAAAGAGAGTGATGATAGTGTCAAAGGCTGCAGAGAGATCACGAAGGATTATGATTGAGAAAAGGCCAGCAGATTTGGTTATTAAGAGATCATTAGTAACTTTGAAGAGTGCAGTTTCAATTGAATGATGAGGTCAGAATCCAAACTGCAGAGATTAAAGAGAGAGTAAGAAGAAAGGAAGTTGAGATAGAGATCATAGGCCACTTTCTGAAGGATATTAGCCCTGAAAGGGAAGAGAGATAGAGGGTGACAGCTAAGGGGAATGGATAGATCAAGATTTTTTTTTATGGATGAGGGAGTCATGGGTACATTTGTAGGTAAAAGCAAGAAGCCAATAGACTGGGAGAGGGTGAAGGTAAATGAGATAATGGGAATGGGTCTGTATTTATTAATTGCCTAGTATGTGCCAGGCACTATTTTGGGGATACAAATATGAAAAAAAAGACAATCCCTGCTCACATAGCACTTACAGTCTAACTGGGGAAGCCAGTACATAAAAGGAGCTAAAAAAGGTTAGAGGAGCCTGGGAAAGTAGGGACATGGTAGAAAATCCAGAAGTCCCAAAGTACTGCAGCTAAGTGAAAAATAAAGAGAGATTCTGAACTGAGCTCTTTCCTCAAATGGATGTTTTGATGGCAATGAGGTGGCTGATGGGATCTGGCTGGATGATGAGTTTTTCCTGGGGCTTGGTGGAAAAGTCAGAGAAATCCTAAAGTCATGCAGCCAGATGAGAAATGAAGACATGAGAAGTGAGGGAAAGCAGGGTGGAGGAGAAGAGAGGATGGAATGGGATCACTTGTGCAGGCAGAGGTGTGCTTTGACATTAAGAAGGTCTAGTTCTTCATGGGAAGCAGGAACAAAGGAGGACAACATGGCAGGGACCTCAGAGATTCCAGAGTAAGAGTCTCTTTCTTGACCTTGCTCCTTTACTATTGAAAGAGTAAAAATGACCCTTATTTGGCAACCTTAGAGGGCTCTTTTGCTATACAAGCTGCACTTCCCAACCTCATACAATCAATCTCACTACTATATAGCAGTGTCTTATAGTTCCATGCATTGGCAAGTACATACTTTCAGGCAAAAATTTATTAGATAGTACTGCTTGGAAAGTATATAATAGGAAGCTGTTGTGTTTAAAGGTCTGACAGTTTCACAGGTTATTTTAGTTCTGGTCAATTTTTAAAAATCAGCAAAGGAAAACATTCTCCAAACTGCTTTACTTATATTTTTATTTTGTATCCTGTCTCAGGCCATTTTTGAATTTTAGTGTGGTAATGAATCACCCAGTATTAGGTGGGGAATGGAGTAGAAGTTCTTAGTTAATTTTTGAGATCCACTAGTCTGGTCCTGCATATCAAGAAACTGAGACAAAGCTCTTGTGCTTAAGATCAAGCTGTTATGGTTTATTGATAATATTACTGCAAACCATTTTATGGAAAAATAATACAGAAGATACTTATGCCATCAGTTTCCTTGTCTCTGGCCGCTTTGGGTGTCTGTTGTTCAGTTTTGCACAACTATGTCAATTAAATGCAAGTAAAGAGAAAGGCAATTTGTATTGGTATACTATCTTTGTTGCTGTGTTATTCCACAGAATGATTCCACCACTCATGTTTGATTTCTGCTGCTGACATATTCCTGATTTTCCTCCTTCATGTCATGGGGAAGAAACAGTTATCTATATTACCAGATAATTGAAGTGTCTTCCTCTAAGTGACATTTTTTGTCTTCTTTAAATGGATATCTTTTCTAAAATTGTTTTATGTTTGCTTGACTTATTAATGAGCATAAACTGAATGTAGTTTAATCTTTTCTTGATGGCAGAGTGTCATAAATAGTAACTATACTGTAATATAGTGATCTCACCAAATGATCTCAGACTGCTCAGATTCTTGAGTTCTTGTACTTGTTTTTCTTCTCTTTCCCCCTAGTTGTTACCTATCACTTCTTGTTGCTGCCCCTGTTTTTCTCTGCTCATTTCCCCTCTAAGATCACTGGGTTTATTGAGAACTGTAGCTGAGAGATAATGGGCTCTAAGCGAAGGTCTAAAGTACTCTGAGTAAATTGCATAAACTTAGTTCTTAGATTTACTAAACTAAAATAGTTTTACTGATAGTTTTGCTAGTTTTACAGACCAGATGTCTTTTTTTCTCCCTGATTCTCTGCTATGATTTAAATATCTGATTACATCATGTTGGATAAATAATACGTACGAGAATATACATTTTACCCAAACAATTTTCTGATTCTCTTCATCTAAGCTTTAGATCTTAATTACCTGATTGGTGGCTTGGGAATTCCTTCTTTGTGTATCACGATAGCTGTTAAGGATAGCCATTGGTACAGTTGTACGTAAAGTATTGACGAGAGTGGCATACTTTGACACTGAAGAGGTGTGACTTGTTTTAAGAGATGTATTCTTCATATCTTTTACAGGAGCAGATTAATGAGTGAGTATTTTTTTAAAATTACTCCATGAAAAGATTCCCTAGCAGGGGGGTCTTTTTTAATTAAAAAATTACTATCATATTATATCATATATATTAATTATATCATTAATTTTATAATATGTAATAAAATAATGCGATAATTTTATGATATATGATACACAATTATATCATATTAATTTTATATCATATTAATTTCCAAATGGATTCCTTCCCCTACCCAACAAGCCATCTCTTGTAACAAATATTAAAAAAAGAAAAAGGGGAAACAATTCAGAAAAACCAGCCTGACACATTAGTCATGTCTGACATATGCAGTATTCCAGACCTCCCTCATCTTCATTGAAGTATTTTCCCAGTTCCTCTCTGAGATCAAAGTTGGTCATTATAATTATATAGTATTCAGGGTCTCCACCCTTCTTTATTTACATTGTTGTCATTGCTTGTAGTTTTCTTATTTTACTCTAAATGTGTTTGGGTAAGTCTTCTCAAGTTGCTCTGAATTCTTCATATTCATTGTTTCTGTAAGTGCAGCAATATTCCATTACACTTAGGAACCATAATTTTTTTGATCTGTTTCCTGATCAGTGAGCTTTCCTCCCAGTTCTTTGCTATGACAAAAGTGCTACAGTGAGTATTTTGGTATGTGTGGGATTTTCCTTTCTGTCTTTGATTTCCATGGCATACGTACCTAGAAGAAGAATCTCTCAATCAAAAAATTTGGACATAGTAGTCACTTTTTACACATATTTAAATTGCTTTTCAGAGCATTTAGACCAATTCAGAGCTCCAGCAACAGTGTATTAGTATGCCTGACTTCCTGCAGCCCTGGAGGGTTTTCTTTTAAAGGGGAATTCCCTAGTGTATTTTAGTGTTGACTTAGAGAGCATTTAGTTGATAAATATGTATAAGGTAGGGGAGGGAAAGTTAACTGTAAAGAAGTTTTGAGTCTGAGCTAATTGAAGATCAAGGAATATTTTAAAACATCTTTAAAATAATTGGAAAAATGTAATGCTGTTTACAAAATTGTGTGCACATACTTTTATAATGTTTAATTTTTTTGTTCCATACCAAAAATGAACATTTCCATATACAAAGAACAGATAAAGAAATTGCAAATCTTAACTGCATACAGCTTGCCTTTTCAAAAAACTATATAACCAGGTCATTGTGTTTATTTCAAAGTTCTCTCTCATTTTTTCTTTGTTTTCCTCTGAACCTTGGAATCTCTTCTATACAATTAAAAAAATTATTGCATTTTCTTTCAACAATGAAATGCTTCACTTTTGTTTTATTTTGTTTGGCGTTACTCTTCTAATTCATCTTCTCCCCTCTGTCTTCACACAAAACTCCTTTTCTTTCTACACACTTTTCAAGAAAAGATTAGCCTTTTGGGAGTACTTAGATATTACCTTTGTGATGTCATTGAGTTTAGGTCTTCTTTGAGAATGAAGGACAAACAACTACATTCTGTAAAGGAGATTCTGACCTTTAAAATTTTCTCAATAAGTTTTCATCAGGCAGAGACATTAACTGAGGCAAAATTTGCTTCTTGGGTTATGTGGTTAGTTTTATGACAGTTGAGCATCCAGCCCAACCTGTTTGTCATAAATGCTGAAGGGAAGCTGATTGCCATACTGAAGAGTAAAACAAAGGACCCTAAAATTGGTGCTAAAACAGTTTAAGATCTTCTGGAAAAAAATCTTTTATTTAAACAGGCATCAGAATTCTTTGAGCTAATATTTGTTGATGAATATGTTTTTGAGCCTAAATGCAATTTGATAGGTTAGATTTTGACTGCTTTGTAGGTTCAGCATTATCTTAAGAACTAACAATAACTCTGAAGACTGAGGTCTCATATCTCTTAGGACAAGGAAATAAGTTAAAGATTTTCATTGGCATTACTAAACTGAAATTTATCAGTATGATAGGGATGTTGCTGTCCAATGATACATTTTTTTTAAAGATTCAGTTTTATTTTCAGTTCCAGATTCTCTCCCTCCCTCCACGCCCTCCTCCATCCATTGAGAGGGCAAGAAATACAAAACTCATTGCAAATATGAAGTAATAAAAACAAATTCCTGCATTAGTTATGTTTCAAAGGGAAAGTAAGAAAAAAGGAAAAGAAAAAATAGGCTTCAATCAGCATTCTGAATCCATGAGTTCTCTGTCTGAAGGTGGATAGCATTTTTCATCATGAACCCTTTGGTAATTGTGGTGGCTCATTGTGTTGTTCAAAGTTACCAAGTCTTTCAGAGTTAGTTGATTTATCTTTACAATGTTTACTGTGATTACAGTTTAGAGTGTAAATTGTTCTCCTGGTTTTGCTCACTTCACTTTGTGTCAGTTCATATAAATCTTCCCATGTTTTTCTGAAACCATTCCCTTCATCATTTCTTATGGCACAATAGTATTCCATCACATTCATGTACTATAACTTGTTCAGCCTATCCCCGCTTGATGGGCATCACCTCGGTTTCTAATTCTTTGCTGCCACAAAAAGAGCTACCATAAATATTTTTGTACGTATAGGTCCCTTTCCGTTGTTTTTTTTTTTTTAAATCTCTTTTTGGATATAGATCTAGTAGTGGCATTGCTAGGTCAAAGCATATGTATGGTTTTGTAGCCCTTTGGGCATAGTTCCAGATTGCTCTAAAGAATGGTTGAATCAGTTCACAACTCCACCAACATTGCATTAATGTCTCATTTTCCCTACATCTCTTCCAACATTGTGATTTTCCTTTTCTGCCCTATTAGCCAATCTAACAGATATGAGGCAGTATCTCAGAATTATTTTAATTTGCATTTCTCCAATCAGTAGTGATTTAGAGCATTTTTTCATATAGTGGTAGGTAGCTTTGATTACTTTACCTGAATACTATACATATCTTTTGATCATTTATCAATTGAGGAATGGCTATAATTTTTATAAATTTGACTCAATTCTGTATATGTTTGAGATATGAGGCCTGTATCAGAGAAACTTGCTTCAAAATTTTTTTTTCACAGTTACTATTGCTAAATGTATTTCCCTCTCTACTATTCTATTCTTTTTCTCCTTTCTGCTTTTCCTCTTCCTAAAGTAGATCATTTATGTTTGTTCTTTGGAGAGAATCAGTTTTAATGTAGTTTGACTTTTCTTGTATAGATTTCTTCCCTATTTTGGATATGATGCTGCAAGAAAAAAATACTCTCAAGATATTTATGTAACTAGATTTCAAATATAGGAACCAAGAACTAAAAGTATTTTCTAGGATTTCAAGGAATTAGAGATAGCCTAGACCTTTAATTTGAATTTGCACTGTCTGCATTGACTTGAAAACTTAATGATCAGTGAGACTGATCCCTAGCTTATTTTTCTTTCCAGGATCTCTAACATACTGGGATCACTAGGGAGCTCGCTATTATGCTTTTCTTTCATAGAAGAAATGAAATCAGATGTTGCTGTGAAAGCTTTACAATTTAGAATCATACATTAGTATCTCCCAAACAATAAGTATCAATACACAATATTATATGTAATACCTTTTCCCTTTTAAGTGATTGGTAATTTATTTCAGCTGTATGAAACTTCACGAGGGGTAAAGTATGGATTATTGTCCATGTCAAAACTGATAGAAATATCAGGTATCTCAATCACTTGTTCTTTGACAAAATTTTTGACACTATTAAGTGCTGCTCATTAATTATTCTTTTTGTTACTGGCCATGATTTTTAAACTTAAATAATATTTAAAAACTTTTATTAGAAATTAATTAACATAATACAAATGGTGTAATTAATCACTAGAACTAAATCGGAGACATCTTCAGTTTAGGGAAAAGAATTTCAATGTAAGCCTCTTTAGGAGAGATAAGTTGTAGAATATTTCTGTATTGATGGGAAAGTTAAATCTGGATTTGAATTCATTCCATCATCTAAAACATAAAGATAAAAGTTATGGTTCAGTTCTTTCAGATTAGGCATAATTAGAGAAGAATAGGAAAGTAGAGGAGAAACTGATGCAAACACGTTAGAGCAATAACTGATGATCTTAATTGGAAGACTTTATGAATAAGGGAGGAAATACATGCAAGCTATTTAAAGCTAGCTTTAAGGATGTTCTTGAAGCAATGTGAGATTATATTCATTCAATCTTGCCATTCAAAGACTTAATGTGACTGTTAACTGACAGTTTTTCTGAGCCTGACTCCAGTTGTGAGTATCCAGGAAGGCTGACCCAAGATGCCAGCAGCCCTGT
>CM053622.1:661097842-661141199 GCA_028646595.1 Phalanger gymnotis
GAGCCTGTTAATTCCTTAAGTGAGATATCATCCTCCTGGTGAGGAAATTAATAATGAGTGAATGTAAAATATAAGAAACTGGGTCCTGATGTGAATTTCTTAAACAGAACAATTGGTCAAGGTTCCAATTTTGAATTTGTAAAATGATCAGGGTTATAAGGATTAGATATAGTAACTTAAAATTGTGCTAAGGTGACTTTTGTAGGAGAATGGGCAAGAAAGCTGGTTCCTATGAGAAGACAAGAGGAAGGTGCTGGGATGCTGTGCGGAGAGCAAATGCCAAAGACCAGAAGACTTTTGGTGCTCCCTGCCGGACAGCCATACAGGAAAAGACTTTTTGAATCTTAAAGGGACAATTACATCATCGTTTTCTTTTAGGTTTCTGTATCTGTATTTACAAAGGGAACTGCCCCCTTTGGTTTGTCAATGCGTCAGAGATTTTGAGGAATGGAAACCTTAGAAAAGGGTAACGGGGACACAACTTATATCAGCAATGATGTGTGAAGTCTTCAGATTAGTGTAAAAAGAGGGGGGACTGAATGGGATGGATAATCGTGAAGACTTCACAGGGTATGTCTAATGGAGAGGTTTTGGGATTTGGCCTTGTAATTTTGGAAGGCATGCCTTTCCCCCTCTCTCTCAGATGTTAGAAGATAATGAATTTCCTGTGAGCTATTTGTTCTTTGCTCTAGGAAGGTCTCTCCTTCCCCTAGACTTTCAGATGCCACCGAGGCAGTTGAGTTCTGATAGGGAAAAACCTGAATGGATCGGATCAACCTTGGTCCTCTGTGTAGTTTTCGCGCCTAGACTGTAAGCCCACCTCCTAGCCAATGGTGAGAAGGGATATAGAGGTGGGTAGAAATCTTTTTCATTAAGAGTATAAATTAGGACAGTTCCCCTTTTACCTTGCCTCCTCCATGATGGAGGTGTGCCCAAATCTCGCAAGGTTTGTGAAATAAATTTACTTTGTTCCTCCTAAAAAAAAAAAAGAAATTAATTAACAGGTATTTATTATTCACCTCCTATGTTCCAGACACTGTTAGGCACTAAATAAACCTGACTAAAAAGGAGCTTATGTTTAATTGGAAATAAATACAAAATAAGTGTAAGGTACTTAAGGAGGGAGAATGCTGACAATAAGGAGGCAGGATGAGCCTCAGAAAAGGCTTTCATAGTAGAAGCTGTGCCTGACCTATGTTTTGAAGGTAAAAAAGATTCTGTGAGGTGGCAGCAAGGAGGAGCTACATTCTAGGTTTGGGAAATAGCCACTGCAAAGATAAGGTTATAAGAAGATGAAGTGTTGAGACAGGAGTGTCCTATGTGAAGAGCAAAGAGAAGGCAATTTGACTGTACATTAAAAGTAGGAAGGAAAGTAAAATATAATGAGGTTGGAAAAACAGTTTGGGGCCAGGGTGTAAAGGGTTTTAAAAGCCAGAGTTTATATTCAATGTTAGCAATAGGGAGCCACTGGAGTTTATTGAATAGTGGCAGTGATGTTAAGCAGATATGTACTTAAGGAGAATCACTTCAGCACCTGTGTGGAGGGAGGACGGATTACATTGGGGAGAGACTTAAGAGAAGAAGACTAATTAGGAAGCCTTTCAAATTGTCTAGGTGAGAGGTGATGAAGGCCTAAACTAAGGTAGTGTCCGTGTCAACAGATAGATAGGGTCAAACGGGTAAGATCAGGTGGCGGTAGAAATAACAGAATTTTGTAACTGATTGGATTTATGAGGAAATAGCGGGAGCGATACTCTCATCAGCTCCCTTCTTCCACCCTAACCATGCAAGTTAGGCTAGTTATTTCTTAAAAGATATTGAAATGCTCCTTGACATTTGATTGGTACAGACTGGCCTTTGACATAGCTTCCTGATAACCTGGGGACAAAACATTCAGGACTAGAGAGGCAACAGTTCCTTTTTGAGTGTTCATACCATAGAGCAGGAGCATGAACAATCCTGGGAATCTGTGTCCTTGGGTGTTTTATTCTGGAGGAACATTTCCTTCCCTGATCTGAATAATCTTTCTCTCCTCCCCAACTCCTACTCTCATATTAGGGAACTTAAGTATATATATTGATTTACCCCTCAGCGCTTCAGCTACTCACTTCTCAGTATTTACTGCTCCCTTCCATCTCATCTCTGACACACACAAAAATGGTCATACCCTGATTTTTCCATTACTCATAAATGTATCATCTCCATGTCCAAGAATTTTAAAATCCCTTTATCTGACCATAATCTATTGGCTTTTCACCTTTCCTTTGCCTTCCCCTTACCAAATTCTTCATCCATGCTGCAACCTCCAATTTTCCCCAGGCCATCTTTCCTGCATTAGCCATTCTCTTTTCTTTTCCCCATGTTGACTCCTTGATGAACCAGTTCAACTCTACACTGTCATCTTCTCTTGAGTTTCTGTCCTTATCATATTGCCATGTTTTGTTATCAGTCATGCAGCTAGTAAGTATTTGAGATCAGATTTGAACTTAGGTCTTTCTAACTCCAAGCCTAGTATGCTATCCATTATGCTATCCAGCTCTCTTTATTGCCAGTTGTACCCTGCCAAGCCTCAGCCTTGGATGATTTCTACCACCCACTGCCTTCTGTTCTATATATGTGCTGCTGAACATAGGTGGTGAAAATCATGCAACCATTTTGACTGAGTTCACTACAAATTTACATTATACAACCTGAAGTGGTCCCTCATTGCCACTAGGCAATCCTTCTAAACCTCCCTTGTTAATTCACTATTCCACTTTCCACAGTGATGACTCTTCTAAACTCATCCTTTCTCGAATCTTCCATGATTTCTCGCTCTGACCCTCTCAGCTGAGAACCTTGCTTCATACTCATACTCATACTCATACAGAAAAAGTTGAGACCATTGATCACTGGAGGAAGGAGGAGAGAATAGGCAATGATGTAAAGGGGTTTGGAAGGTGAGAAGAGGATACTCATGCCTTAAGTTATGTATTTATATACAAGCTAAGTGGCACAGCATATAGAGCACCAGGCTTGAAGTCAGGAAGCCTTGAGTTCACATTTGGCTTGAGGTATTTACTAGGTGTGTGATCAGTCAGCCTCAGTTTCCACATCTGTAAAATGGAGATCATAGCACCTAGCTCCCAGAGTTGTTGTGAGGATCAAATGAGATAATAATTGTAAAGCATGTAGCACAGTGCTTGGCACATAGTAAGTGCTACATACATGTTTGCTTTGATTATTATTATATTTCTACTTCTCTTACTTATGCTTATGTAATTATTTCTCATTCTTTTCATCAGGTACTATGATGCTAAGATCCAAATGAGGTAGCTATACTGTCATTGATGGAGAAGACAGTTTGATATTAGAAATGTGAACAAATCTCCATTTTTCATGTTTGTTCCTGGCAAAACCCCTGATAAATAGTATTATCTAAATCCATACAACAACACTCAAGCCTTGAGAACATCTTCATCTTTTCTTTCCTCACATTCCCTACTCTTCATCTGTCATTCTCAAAGTCAAATCATCAATTTTATGTGAGTTTTGATTCAGAGATTCTTAGAGACCTGAATGAAGTGTCATTTTCCTACAGTTTTGCAAAAATATCTGGAATAAAACTTTTTGTAATCTGAACTAAGACAAACACAAAGGTTCAGAATTAAAAGATTTGGGCATGACATGAACAGGAAAGTTGCATAGCTTGAGATGTGCTAGATGGGTTGTGGTCCCTATCGTCAGTGAAATTATGGGCCCATTAAAGTATTAAAAGTACAGTTATATTCTCATTTATGAAAATTTTAAAAAGTGTATACTGTAAATTCTATTGAAATTAAGTGTTCTGTTTTCATCCTGGAGATCTACATTGGTAGAGGGAATTTCTTCACTAGGAACTTCCTACACTTATGAAATCACAACCCCCAACCTTGAAAAACAATATACAAAGCACTGTGTTAGAGATTGGGAATACAAAGGCAAACCCCAAAATCAGTCGATCAACAAAATACTTAGGATTTCTTTTTTTCTTTAATGACTAGACTTTGTAAGAAGGAAGTTTTACTCATCTATTAGAATTTATAAATTGTTACTCTTGGCCATTAGTACCAGATGCATGTTCCTGTATATAATAACTACACTTGTTACAATTGTTCAATATGGTGTAGATATAGGAATTTCTATGATTAAGATGATTAAACATTTTGAAAATGGTATGGAAGATTTAGATTTAGAGATTTAGAAACAGTGCTTGCCTATGCCTTCAGGCTGTTGTAATCACTATAGTATGGGAAATAATTAGGCTTCTACCTTCCTTTTTATTGAGCTTTTAAAAGATAATACTTTCTTGTGACTGGTCATCTGACCTACACAGTTTGCTCCCTTTTTCCTTTCCTCTCTTAGAGAGTAGTAGTTATTTAAATAATTGATGTTAAGTGTCTCTGAATTCTTGTGGTGTGGGGGCCTTGAAGATCTTATTAACTGCCTCTTCCTGACTAATGAGGATGTGTGTGCTAGGCTCTTGGCTTCCTTAGTCAATATAAACTTAAATTTCTTGATCATGAATTAGAAAGCTTGTAAGTATATCTGTGAACTGGAGACCTCTGGCTTTAAACATGACCATTTTTCTTTTGTCTCTCCAGTGTACACCATCATTTCCCTTGTTTTTCTTCCTCATCCTTTCAAAAAAAGTGTGACAATGATCAAGCCAAGCATGTCTGTTGCTGGTTTGGGAGAGTTTTGTCACTGTTGTTCATAGCTGTAAATTGACGATAATAATCAGCATACCAGCTGATTCTCTTGAGATTATACTCCCATGAGAAGGGTGGTGGGTCTAAGGGGCCTCTTAGTGTATATCCCAGCTCTCCCTTCAATTCCTTTCTCTCTCTTATGGGCCTCAATACACTGGTGCCCCATCAGCTTTCAACGGGCTCTTCCACTTCAATAGACATTTATTAAGTACCCGCTATGTATGTATAAAGTGAGAAACCTCATTGTGCAGTAAATAGAGGGTGCACCTTAGAGTCAGGACACCCTGGTTTCATCCGACTCTGACTCTTACTGGCTTGCTGACCCCAGGCTAGTCACTTAATCTCCCAGGGCCTCACACAATTCTTAAAGGCTACAGTTGCAGAATATTTGCAGATATACATTGCTGGAGTCAATTTCTTTACTAGGAACTTCTTTTGTGGATAAGCTTTCATGCCCCAGCCATACCAAAAAAAAAAAAAAGTACCAGGCATAGTGCTAGATCCCTGAAATTAAAATCAACCAACAAGCATTTACTAAACACCTACTGTGGTATCTGTCACTATATCAGCACTGATGATACAAAGGAAAAACAAACTGTCCTTGAGTTTACTATTCTAATGGGGGATACAATGTATGTAAAGAAAGGTACATGTTCAACGAAGATAGATACAGAACCAATCTCTGCTCTCAGAGGAACTTCTTACGTTTTATTTTTCTTGTGAAACCCAGACAGTCTCACTATTTTTCCCTTATGGTTGGTTCCTAGAGCAAGTTTAAAGCCTCTTTAAGGTGTTTTTGTTATTGTTGTTGTTATTAGGTTGTTTTTTGGCTATTAATAATTTGGAAATAAAGAGATAAGGAAAAATAAACATGAGAAAATTACAGTCAGGACCAAAAGTCTTAAAAATAAAGTCTTGTGATAGTTTCTATTTTTCATTGGAATGTAAATAGAGTTCAGCCTGATCTTTGTTGTCTTCTACCTTAGCTTCTATACCAGTTAACGTTTCTTCTTGTCTTGAGTCAATTCCATCAAACTCTTACCCTTCCTTTCCCCCTCCCATTCCTTCAATAAATGTTGGATGAATTGAAGGGCTCTTTTATTCCTGGAGCTGGTGTTCCTGAACCTCCCTGTTAGGGTTCTTCCCACATCTTCTTTCTTGTACATGAGCAGGAAGGGACAAAAGTATCTTTAGGAATTAGTGGCAGATTAACAAAGGACTCAGGTGAAATTAGTTTTTTTCCTTCTGTCTGTTCATCTTCACCTTAGAGTCATAGAATAGATAGAAGAAACCTTAGAAATAATTTAGTTCAAACTCTTCATCTTACAGCTGAGGAAATTTGAGACCCAGAGAGATTAAGTGATTTTTCCATAGTTATATAAGTAGCAAATAGCAGGGCTAGAGCCCAAGGGTCCTAATTAGATTCTGTACTCTCTCAATAATACTGTGTACCTCTCATCTTAACATGTACTTCATATACAAAATGATTTTAGGTTGTTCATTGCCAGAGTGTAAAGTATATATACTTTATTAGGCCAGACAACTCCTTTGGAATGATTCTGTCATAGTGTGTGTGTGTACATGAAATCAAGAAAAACAAGAATTAGAAAATTATAAATCTGGAAAGGACCTTATATATCTTCTACTTCTCTTTACAGATGAGAAAACTAAGACTCAGAGACGTGTGGCTTAGAGAATATCACATAACTAGCTGACGGTGTTAGGAATTTTCACTGAGCCAATACTAACTACTTCTCCTGTACTATAATGCTTCCCCCAAAGTGCTGCATTGTTTTAAGTTAGACCATCCCACATCTGAGTTTTGGTTCTGCTTCCTTATTTAACAAATGATCATAAAAAAGGTGACTATCACGATACAGTAACATCATCCATTCTTATGCAACAAAAAAATACTTTAGTCACATCGTAGTAGTTCCTCTTAATTCAGTTCAAAGCAGACTTTAATTATTTTCTTAAACTGAAAAAAATCTGACTCAGATCACACTTGTGATTTTAAGCCTTATTTATTAGAAAAGCAGAACAGTAATGCTACCATATCTTAATGAAATTTATTTCTAGGAAGATTTTTTTATATGTCTAATTTGTGATTATAGTTGCCCTTGAAAATACACATAATAATATATATTTTATATATTATATTTTATATTATTATATTATATAATTATATTATATTTATATATATTATATATTAATTATAATTATATTATATTATATATTTTATGTTTGTTGATAATTGCTGAGTTAATTAACAAAATAAGAACTAAGGTATTTCAATTGAAAAGGAAGTATACGAAGAATAAATTAGAAATATGAAAGAGTAACATGAAGGTTTGGACCCACTTTAATTAATGCAAGTTAATTAAAATGAGTTCAGTTTTGCTTTGAATGAATGAAAAAGCATTTGTTACTGAGCAATATATAACATATTTTTGACTTTCTTTGTTTCCCTAGCTCACAGCACAGTGCTTGGCACATAGTAAGTGGTCACTGATCATTGGGAATGCAAATGCATTCTTGCCCTCTAGAAGCTTACATTCTAATGGGAGGAGACTACATAAATTCAAGTTAGAAGGGGAGTTGTGGGGGTAAACACATGGCTAAGTCTTCCATGGATTGGAAATGGTGGAGGTCTGATTCTGGGTAAGATAAGGGTAAAGCTCGCCTCCCAGAGCCCAGAGATGCTTGAAACATCCAGACACAGAGTTCAAGATGCTTGGAAGGAGATGAGAATAATTACTTGATTGATTGAAGGTAGCTTGGCTGGTATTATACTATTAAGAGAAGGTGGAACGTGTGTGTATGTTGGGGGGAGGGGGAGGTGTTCTCCCTGTAGCTTTGTGACCTTGAATAGGGAGAATTGAAACAAAACACATGATCTCTCTGGATCCTTTGTGATTTGAAAGAACTTAAACCACCTGCATTCACACACACACACACACACACACACACACACACACACACACACACACAGTCTCTCTCTCTCTCTCTCTCTCTTTCTCTCTCTCTCTCTCTCTCTCTCTCTCTTTCTCTCTCTCTCTTCCCCCTCCTCCTCTCCCCTCCCCATCCCCATCTGTGGTGTAGCATTAAGAAGTGATGTCTTTTAAAAAGAAAACATCAATCAGTTTTTAATATTTGCTCATTAGGAAACAATAACTTGGCTTCTAAAACTTACTCTTTAGCTAATACCTAATCCAAAAAACCCAGAAAGCTATTTAAGTAAAATCATGCATAGGCTAGATATAATTCATAAATTTGAAACTTTAAAAAACAGCTATTAGTCCAATAGTATATTTAATAATAATATACTAAAAACATATTAAAAATTAAATATACCCCAAATGCATTTACTTTGTTACAAAGAGAAGCAATAGTAGTTCCCTTTAAAATGGACTATTTTTCTTTAATTAAAATGTAAGAGCCCTGAAAATATTATTTTGTCATCTCTCATTTCTCTGAATTCTTATATCACTTTACTTTAAACCTTTCTCATGCACTTATTACAAAATTTTGCATCACATTTATTTATATATATGTCTCTCTTTTACTAGAGAATAAACTTTACATAAGCAGAGACCTATTCTTATTCAATTTTGAATTCCTTTCAGCACCTAGGACAGTATCTTGCCCATATTAGGTTTTGGATAAATGCTGAATGAATAAGTTGTATTAATCATCTGCTTTGTTTGAAACTTTAGTGGGAGATGAAGTAGAACATGTTTGCATTTAGAGGATAAAAATAGATTCTTGTAATTTGTTAAATATATCAACATAAGCATCTGAAACTTATTTAAATACCCGAATAGTATATCTTTTTAAGTAGTACTGTGGGATATTTTCCTCATTCAAAGGCCATTGTAAGAAATGGGAGGACGAGTTTTGTTTCCACAGAACTAAAGGTGTACTTCCCCCTCCCCCGCCCCAGCTTTAGCAGAAACCAGGCCTCAAGGTCAGTTAGGTGAGAGGTCAGAGGCTTGTACCCATTCGCATGTTTTTTTGAGAAGGCAGTCAGGGGAATTAGAGAGGCCAAACTGCTTGAACCAGTTCAAGCTTGTCTAGGGTCTGGTCTTGGTTAAGAATCCAGGCCTACTGATTTGCATAATTTGCATGTGTTAAAGAGGGAAGTGGGGGAAGTAAAAGAATGTAGTTTAATCCTAAACTAAGACAAGGAAAATCTAATTAACGTCACTTTTGCTTCTGTATCCTTATTATCCTACCTATATAAACTGTATAACCTAGGAAAACTATGTAAAAAATAAAGATTGTAAACTAACCGTAACTCTAGCAGGAGTGGAGGAAATGGTTACCCCTGCTCCTGCAGCTGTATCAGTGTGAGTGTTCCAGGGAGCATTACACTTGAGAGTATAATAAATGCCTTCCTCTGCCCACTCTGGTCCTGAGTTCTTTGGTTGAGAATGGGCAAATCACATGGATCTTCCCAAGGTCATGCAACCAGGAAAGCAACAAGCAGCGGAAGCTCGTCTTGGACTGACTTCCTGACCCTGCCTTGGGGAGTCCTGTGACCCTACTGTGGTGTTAAGAGGGCTACCACTCAGAATTCCCTTGGTCTGCACAGCCTTCTTAAGGGGACATCACTTGGGTCTTCCAGCCCTGTCTTGGGAGCCTTGTGATCTTACTGCTGTCCTAAGGGGCCATCACTTGGGTCCTCCTTAGAGTCTGACACCTAGGAGGGCCTGTGATCCCCACAGATTAAGGGAGGCTACCACTTGATCTTCCTCTGGGGAGTCCTCTGGTCTGCACAGCCTTCCTTAAGGGTCATCACATGGCTCTTTCCTGGGGTCCAACCCTCGGAGGTCCTGTGATTTCCCCACAACTGTTCTAAGGGGCCATTACTCAGGTCCTCCTTAGGGTCTGACCCCTAGGGGGGCCTGTGATCCCCACAGATTAAGGAGGGGGGGGCTACCACTTGGTCTTCCTCTGGAAGTCCTGTGGTCTGTACAGCCTTCCCTAGAGATTATCACAGGGTTCTTCCTCAGGACTTTGGCCCTGCCTAGGAAGTTCAGTGATCCCCAAAACCACATTTCTCACACCATTAATCCAGAAGGAAAATAATTTGCAGACCACACTCAGATAAAAAGCAGTTTCATGTCTAAAATATCTTACTAAATTATTTATAAAAAGAATGGGATACTTACAACTATATAAAATAAATGTTAGAAATTTTTTAAAAAATCCTTCCTAGTTATATCTGGTTGATAAAAGAGAAGGGGGAAGGAAAAGGGATAAAAGCTGGAGAGGAAAAGGTGGGGAGGTTAATAGGTTTCAAGGATAATATGGAAGAGACAAAACTGTTCCATGTGTACCTATTGGACTGTCTGGGTCTTTCCAACTCTTCTGTGTTTTCTTCCCCAATTAGAGTGTGAACTCCTTGAGAGTAGCAGCTGGCTTAATTGTTCTCTTTTTATCTCCAGGGCTTTAGCACTGTGCTTGGCACTTAGTAAGTGCTTAATAAATACTTTTATTTATTCATTCAATATTCATTTTAAGCCTTGATATTCTGTATAGCTGAAGGTACAAATTAAGTTATTACCACTACCACTATCCTATGAAGTTCTTATTAGTCCTCCAGCAGAATGCAGTGGCCTTTCGGCACCTAAAATAGCTTGTTTGCTTTTATTTTTTAATTTTAAAGTTAATTTTGAAATATAGATTTGTTGCTGAAGGTTTTACATATGAATCAATAATATCAGGCACACACTTTTTTTTTTTTAACAAACTTACTTTGGAACTTTAAAGTCTTAATTTTACCAACTATGGTAGGAGGTTCTTTGACATTAAAAAAATTCTCAAATTGAATTATCTTCGAAAGATTAAAGCTGACTCATTTGACTTAAACTGGACTGGTTTTAAGATAATTATCTCCAGATAATTTCTTCAGTCTGAGCCTTTTAATGTATCAAATCCAGAGAAGTGGATATATTTTTGGCTCAGTGCACCAAGGGACGTTTGGCATTTTCTTTGAAAAGGAAAAGTTTAATTGGGTCCTTAGTATAGGGATAAACATATATGGTAAGAAGCAAAATGAATCCACTAAAAGCAACAGAGGGAAAAGGGTTTTTAAAAATAGGTGTTTTGATCACTGTTTTCAGTTAGCCAAGGAGCATTTATTTTAACACAATGCACCAGGCATTGTGTTAGGTAGTGTGGATATAGATACAAAGAATGAAACAGTCCTTACTCACGGGAAGCATATTCATAACTCTAACTGCTCTTATCACATAGAGTTTCTTTTGGATAGGCTCAGTGACTGGATCTGGGCCAAGGTCTCTACTTTGGCACTGAATCTTTTGTTTTATTTTGATAGAATCTGTTTTAGAGATAAGCATATAATTTATAGCTTTTAAAAGACTTTTAAAAGAATACCTCGGAGTTTTATGACATGTTTTAGTTTATTTTTCCCCCTTTGGCTGATTTTGGGACATGGAAGGCATGTAGCTAAAATTCTTCGCATTTTAATAAAATTTTAGTAACAGAAGTATGGAGTTTTACAAAAATGGATAGCTCTTCCATGGAATGCTTTTTAAAATAAACGTATTTTTTATTTTTCGTTTATAACATCGAATTCCACATACAAGTTTTTGAGTTCCAAATTTTTTCTCCCTCTTTTTACTCTTCCCTCCCTCCCAAGATGGCATGTAATCCAACGTAGGTTCTACATTTACCTTCATATTGAACTTATTTACATAATAGTCCAGTTGTAAAGAAGAATTATATCCAATGGAATGAATTATGAGAAAGGAGAAACGAAACCAAAAAAGAAGGAAAAAAAAAGAGAGCAAAAAGTTTGCCTCAATCTATTCAGACTCCATAGTTCTTTCTCTGGATGTGCATAGCTTTTTCCATCATGAGTCTTTTGGAGCTGTCTTTGATGAGATGAGATGTATTGATGAGAGGAGTCAAGTCTATCAAAGTTAGTCCTTACAGATACCATGTGTCTGTAATCGTATGTTCTGATTCTGCTCCCCTCACTCAGCATCAGTTCATACAAGTCTTTCCAGGTTATAATGAAGTCCGTCTGCTCCTCATTTCTTATGGCACAATAGTATTCTATTACATTCATATACCATAATTTGTTTAGCCATTCCCCAATTGATGGGCATCCCCTTGATTTCCAATTCTTTGCTACCACAAAAAGAGCTGTTATAAATATTTTTGTACATGTGAGTCCCTTTCCCACTTGTATGATCTCTTTGGGATACAACCCTAAAAGTTATTTCTGGGTCAAAAGGTATGCACATTTTTATAGGCCTTTGGGCATAGTTCCAAATTGTTCTCCAGAATGGCTGGATCAATTCACAACTCCACCAACAATGTAACAATGTTCATGGAATGCTTTTAATGTATGTCATCTTTATTTCATTCATTCCTGCAGCTTTATTCATGCTCCTTATTGATTATATAAGGAGAATTAGACTTCATTCACAACATTAGTGTGAAATAATCATAAAGCCTAGTTTGATTTTTCATACTGGAGTAGGATGTCTGAAGTAGGTGGAGGCCTTTGGACACCCAAAGGGCATGATAGAGTAGGTGGGAGGTTGATTGCTGGCCCCAAAGGGCAATTTTCCATAAGGTCCTGTGGTGGGGTGGAGAGGGAGGGCCATAACCGTTGTGCCACTGAAATCACTTAGAGGCACTGTATTCTTTACAGAGTCTCCTCTTTCTCAACTCCTACCCTGCTGGCATACAGTAGGTTACATATGACTAGTATGAAAGGTTGAAAAGTAGTAGTTTGCCTTAGTTTTACCTAGCCAGAAAGTAGCTAGGTAGTTAGTGGATAGAATACTGGATGTAGAGTCATGATGACCCGAGTTCAAATCCAGCCTGAGACAGTTGGTAACTGTGTGACCCTGGACAAATCACTTAACCGCTATCTGCCTCAGTTTCCTCAGCTGTAAAATAAGAGTAATAATAGCACCTACCTCCCAGGGTGGTTGTGAGGATCAAATGAATACTGTTTGTAAAGTACTTCGTAGAGTGCCTGACACACGATAGGTGCTTAATAAATGCTTGTTTCCTTCTTTCTTAGGATAGAGTAGTCAAGACTTTCCAGTTTGCCCATCAGAGTGGGTATTGAGGAAGAGGAGAGCTTGCAAGATAATTCAGGGAGTTTAAGCTAATAAACCTTGTGGTTGATGAGTGGAGTCCCTTCTAGAAGTATAAACTCATAGAGAACACTTTTTGGTCCCAAGCTAGCTCCTCAGTTACTGTGCTCTTTTTTTTTTTTCCCACTCTTTGGCCCCCAGAGAATAATGAGTCTGATTTTTAAAATTTTTATTGCTAGCACACATTTCCCTCTAGCCTCCAGTTTTTCTCCTCCCTGAAGCTGTGGTGGATTGGGGATGTAGTTTGAGTTTCTTCTCATACTCCTGGCCCTGCCAAGGCAAAAAGCCTCCTGTTCTTTTGAGATTTTCTAGATTTTATTTTATTTACTGATAGGAATATCTGAGTAACAACACAAGGAATGCTCCCTTTTCTGACATCTTACCCTTTTTTTTTTTATTTAGCTCCTGTAGGAAATGAAAGATTTGCACATAGATTCTAAAGTTGGATTTTGAGTGGTTTGTAAAGTATCTATTTTAGATTTAGAGCTCGAGACCTCAAGCCATTTAGTCCAACCCCTTCCTTTTACACGTGAGAAAACTTAATCTTGAGAAGGTTAAATTGATTTGCCCAATGGGGAAAGGCATAAAGCTTGATGTTCACTAGGTGTACCATGCTTTTTTTTTTTTTAATAAGAACATTGTTTCAATTGAGGATTGGATCCCTGGCAAAGGATTTGGCATTAACTAAATTGCTTCTGAGACCAGCAATATGTCTTAAAAACAATGAATTATAAATTCTCCTCTCTTAACCCATGTATTGTTTGAATTCTGTAATTTTTAAGTAGTAAAATTGTGCCTCAAATCTCACAGAATCAACATAAATTTATAGCACCCATTGATTATTTGAACATGAATCATAAAATTTACATAACACTTTAAGAGTTGTACTTTAGCAATGTGGTTATTTCCTCCAATAAGACTACTGTGCTCTAGATTAGCTTTCTTGAGCTACTTTGGCTGAAAACAACCTGCTGCCCAGTCATCTAGTAGTAATAATATAGTTATAACACAAAAATTATAACTTTATCCTATCACAAATTTAATTTCATCTTAGTGTGCTAACTATAATACATTTTGATTATACAGCAAATTAAAAGTAATTTTGCTTTCCATCTTAGAATACAGGAACGCTTAGATATTGGTTTGAATTGTTCAAATCTCATAAAAGTTTACAAGAAAGTCTGAGCTAATACTTTTTGTATTAGTAAATTTCATTTTTATCGTTGCCCCCCCCCAAATCTTTTCCTAGTCATTAGTCTTTCAGTCCTAGGGGACATTTTAACTTGATAGAACCCACCAGAGTTTGCAATATACGATCATAGCCTTTGGGACCCCAGAGTTATCACCACTCCATACTAAGACATTGGAGTTAGTGTGCCAATTTTTTCACATTCTCCAACATTTGATCTGAGTTTTAAAGGAAACCAGGAGGAAGGGAAAATTTTCCAAGTATAGAGCACAGCTGTGAAAAATGGAAGTGAGTGTCTTTTTTGAAGAGTAGGAAAAAAAAGCCAATGCTCCTGAATCATAGAGTACTTGGAAGGGAATAAACTGTAAGAAGACTTGGAAAGATAGAAAGGGACTAAGTTGTGAAAGTTTTTAACTACCAGATAGAAGATTTTTTATTTTGATTGTGTTTTTTACTTGCATATACAGTGAACCAGAGAGGAAGGCCTCCAGTGCATTGGGTGTGTTATTTAAGGATAATTCATGGAAAGGTATGGACAGGAATTGCACAGGATGCAAGAGAAAGGAAGAGTTTTGTTCTGTACTGGTGACAATTTCTGGTATCGATATATCCATATATCTGGTATATTTCATTTTAGGGATCAGAGGTATCCAAGATGATTTTTATTACTTTCAAATTTCCTTATAACACTATAAGGTACACAGATTGCGTGTTTGTGGTAGGTAATGTAAATTAGTATTTTTTAAAAGGGGGGGTTTTTCACCATCTATTCACTTTCTCAGTTTATTCATAGCCACCGATTCAATCACTTAGCATCAGACCAAATAAAGGCCTTGGGTAATTTCTCTATTTGGCATGTTGACAGTTAATTGAGTACTTTACATTTTTGTGGAAAGCAGTTTTGTTAGCCCAGATTATTAGTGTAGAGTTTAGAAAGAGTTTCAAAAGGTCTGACAAAATTGCCAAAAACTAGTCTAAGTTAGGTGTGGTAGCATTCTTTTGTTTGGACGTTGGTGGAACTGTTAGATACAAACAGACAAGGCCTTGTCATCTCAAAAATTATTAAAATGCCTTCTGCCACTTTCTCCTCTTTTGCCCCTGTTTTACATGAGGAGGTGCCCTTTCCTTGCCAAAGTAAACCCCTCTCTCATTCCATACCACCTTGTCTGGCAAATTGTCAACTCTATCATGATCTCCATGCTCTTACTTACATCTTTAATCTTTCCTTATCTGCTGGCTGCTTCTCTATTGCCCACAGATAGTCTGCTCCATCCTCACAAACTCTTTACTTGATCCATCTTTCCCTGCTAGTTACGAATTAATGTTTTCCCTTCTGTTTATGGCTGATATCTTTGAGAAAGTGGTCTGTAATTACTGCCTCTACTTCTTTCCTCTTACTCTTTTTAACTCTGAAGTCTGGCTTCTGACCTCATCGTTTGACTGAAACTTCTCTCCAAAGTTACCAGTAATCTTTTAGTTGCCAAATCTAATGACAAGAGATGGCTTACAATATCCTCTTAGCGCGCGCGCGCACACGAAGTCTAGAAACAAAGGTGCTGTGTGTATGTGTGTGTGTGTGTGTGTGTGTGTGTGTGTGTGTGTAAAGAAATTCATAGTGGTAGTAACAGTGTTAATTCATTTGTGATAGTAACTAGGGGGAAAAGTGGGATCCAGTCAATTGGGGAATGTCTGAATAAGTTGTAATGGAATACAATTGTGTTGTTAAGAGTAAATGTGAGGATTTCAGAGAAGCATGGAAAGAGCATGAGTTGAAGAATAAAGTAAGCAGAACCAGAAAATGATTTATAGAATGACTACAAAAAGGCAAATAAAGACAAGAATGGGAAGATTAATTTTAGTGGCCAATCTTGGTCTAAGAGAACAGATTATGTAATAGGCTTCTCTCTTTTCTGTAGATAGATAGGAAAGTTATGAATGCAGCGTTGCAAATGTTATCAGAATTTAGTTGCTATATCAGTCAGTGGATCTTTCAACTAACTTATCTCCTTAGGCATATGTCATAGTATTGTATATTTTTATTCTGCATATGGGAAATATTTGAGGATAGGCTTCAATATTGTACTTTGTTCTACTGAGTCAAATGCTTTTTAAAAAAATCAATAATTAATAAATGCAGCAGGATATTATAGTCCCTATACTTTCAGTCAGTTGAGTGTGACTAATAAAGATGTGGTCTGCCATGGAAATATACTATGCTACTATAAAAGCTATTAGGGTAATCAATTCCCATGTATCAAGGGATATAAGCTGATCGCCATCTGGAATAAAGAAAAAATTTCTCCATATCCACTATGGTACAGAATTCTCTAATTATGTGAATAACTTCACACCTTTATATGAAAAGAGTATAATGCATTTATTGTAGTATGGCGGATACTCTGCCCCTGTTTTTCCAGGCTATCCAAATTCATAGAATTATCTGTAAGATTTTTGTCTTATTAGCTGCCAAATGTGTAATTTTTATTGCTAGATAATTTCATGAAAAGTACATGATACTACCATTTCAACCATTTACAAAATATGTAGATGAAGAATTTATAACTTTGAAATAAAAGAATATTCTGTGGATATGTCTGGTGATTGTGCTAAAAAAATTTTAATTACTTTGACCAGAATTAGAAGTAATTATATTTCCTAAGAAACACACGAAGGAACTGTTCAAATTGTTATGTAAAATTTAAGAATTTTTCTTTCAGAAAAACATGGTTCTAAGATGAGAGTTGTGGAAAAAATATTTTCTTTTCCATTGTCCTTATAAAATGACAAACATTCTTGTTTTGATATTTAGAACATATGTTCTACATAAAATTTTAGTACTAGTGTTTCACAGATATTAAATACCTTTTAATCATTTCATCTTTTTATAGATGTTTTTGCTTGTTTGGTCTAATTGAATTGGCCTCATGATTTGGTTCCAGATGGCAGTTTTGATATTTAAATTTCTGGTTCTTTCAAGTGGGTTAAGGAATCTCTCATTTCTAAAGCAGAAGAATGTAAGCATTATAAACTAATCTCCCTGCCTCTAGTCTGTCCTTTAGCCTGTCCTATACACTACTGCCATATTAATCTTTTAGTAAAGTAGATCTCTGATCTTGTCACTCTACTACTTAGAAACCATTTGGAGAGTTATGCTCCATGTCTGGAGTATGCATTCAGTCCTGGATACCATTTTAGGAACACCATTAACAAATTAGAGCTAGGTTCTAAGGAGGGCCATCCCAGTTGGCGAGAGTACTGAGGAATATGTCACAGGTTCAATGTGAGGAAATGCTACCTTACTATTAAAATGAGGAGTATCCCATCACCAGAAGTTTTCTCAGGGAGACTGTGTTATAACATGTTAGGGATACATTCTGAGGATTTTTACTCAGGCACAGATTGGATCTCCGAAGTCCCTTTTCAATCAGATTATATAATTCTGTGAATTCCATTTGTCCCTTGGCTCCTATTATGTAATAGAAAATTTGTTGCTGGGGGAAAAATCCACTAGGTTGAACATGATGAGAATGGAGATTGGATAACAGCCTGCTATGAAGCATGTTAGGCATGTATGTTTGGTAGGAATTATAATTCTCATGAAGAAGTAATTGTTTTCCTTGGTGTACTGCTAATTTAAGAGTTGGAAAAAAGAATTGCTGAGATGACCCAGCTTCCTCATTTTGTAGATAAGGATACTGGTACAGAGAAATTAGGTGACTTTCCCCAGGTCACAAAGCTAGTTTTTGACAGGATCTGTACATTCATGATTAAAATATTTTCACCTTCATTAGCCAATTTACTCTCAAACTCAAACCAAGGAATTGCCTAGGAATTTACCCTCTCCATACTCAGTCTTATTACCAACTACCTGGATTATTGTAGCAGCCTTCCAAAGAGTTTTCCCACCACCATTTGTTCTGCCCTTATATTTTTCATACTATAGTTAGTCTAATATTCCATACACATAGATCTGGCCTTGTCCCTTCTAAGCTCAAAAATCTTCAGTAGCTCCCTATTGTCTACATAGGAAAGTTCAAGCTTCTTTGCCTGGCATTCAAGCCTTTATTCAGTGACTTGAGAGACTTATTTGTCTAGAGCATAAAGTGCATAAGAGACAGTAATATGAAATAGAACAGGAAGGATCACAATATTTAGTCTGAAATAAAGCTTAAATGGTGGTGTTAGAAATACACTTGACACTGAAATTCAGGTATCAAGGGCAATTTATTATTATTGAGGAATCCAAAGGAATTGGTAATTGTTCTTTGCCAGGAGCAGACTCTACCCTTCTTCAGGAAGAGAGAGTGGGGAATACAGGAGTGAGACCAACTTTATTCTGTTAGACTGACATAGATTGATGCACCATCAGCTCAGTACCTCTCTTCAGATAACGGATTGGTCCGCTCCCTTCTGGGTTACAATCTTCCCTATGGCCCCCAACATGTAACTCCTTGGGATGTTCCTCCCACTTCAACATATGTCCCATGTTCAAAAATGGCAGAAAACTCCCTGTAGGTGTGTAAGGTAATATTCAATTAGCCATTTGACCCAGTTTTCCTCTTCCACCCTGACTATTCTTTGGCCAGTTTAGGCTAGTTTTCCTAACATCCTGAATCTGTGGTTTCCGCAAAATTGCAAACTTATTCCCATTATTTGGGTACTGTCATCCTGGTTAATTTTTACTCTCTTCTTTGTTCAAGCTGACACTTCATTAATTATCCTGTGGAACTTAACTGTTCTGTGGAAACCTAACTTTCCCTAACTTTTACTAATCTCTCACAGTGGCACTAAACTTTCTACATCCTCCATGAAGCCTTTTTGATTCCTTCAAGCCAATAATGACTTTCCCTTCTACTTCCAGACTTCACATAGCAGTGTACCAACATGGAAAGATTGCAGGGCCTGGATTTAGAAGACCTAGGTGTTTATGTCCCAGTTATGACACTTAATAGTAGCACAATGCTATGCAAATCACTTTACTTTCCTCAACCTTCTTAATTTTGTTATCTATGGAAATGGGTATAATTCATTCAACAAGCATTTATTAAGTATTTACTATGTGCCAGACCCTGTACTAAGTCCTGGGGTTCCAGAACAAAAATGAAGCACTCTCTCTGTCCTCAGGGAATTTGCATTCTGTTAAGGAGAGAATCTGTACCCAAATTGGTAAGTACAACATAACTTAAAGAAGGAGAAGACACTAATAAATGAAGGAGTTTGGAAAAATTTTGCATTGAACATAGCACCTGGGCTGAATTTTGCCTTCAGATTATCTCCATTTACAGGTGGCATAACTGAGGCTCAGAGAGGTAAACATTGCTCTTAAGGATTCTAAGATAATGACATTAACATTGCCGACTTCACAGGGTTGTAACAAAATAACTTTCTAGATCTTGAAGCACTATATAGACATGAGTGATGATTATTTTTATTCTTATATATGATAGTTATTTGTTAATGTGTGTTATCTCTGTACTACATTATAAACTCTATGTGGGTGGGGATTGTGTCTTATCTAAACTTTTCATTTCTCTAGTGTCTAATACAGTACTTTGTTCAGAAGCACTAAACAAATGTTATATTGATTGAAATTATCTAATATAAATTTTTATACTCTTTAATTGTTGTTCAGTCATGTTTCACTCATTATGACTCCATTTGAGGTGACTTGCCATGTCCTTCTCTTGCTTATTTTACAGATGAGGAACTGAGGCAGACAGAGTTAAGTAGTCAGTGTCTGAAGCCAGATTTTAATTCAGGAATATGAGTCTTCCTGATTCCAGGCCCAACACTCTAAATACTGTGCTGCTTAGCTGCCCACGTACTATTTAATAGTACTGGACTATATATAGACCCTTGACAGAAGAGGTTGTTACAAGCCAACACTCTTCTTTGAACATTCATGAGATGTGCAAATTTATTTATGTGAAATGAATTCTTTCCCTACATTATCATTTCCATAATTTTGAAGTTTTGTATATCAGACTTGTTTAGAATAAGACTCTGTTGTGTATTAAAACCTGGCTCTGAGACTCACTGCCATAGAGTGGAATTCTGTCAATGCAGGTCTTTTTTGGACTCAACCCAAGCAAGTTTAGTCATTGAAATACCAAAGGGATCTCATTATAAAGTATTATCCCCATGTCAGTCCCATGGCAAGGATTGTTTGAAAAAAAAAAAGTGATAGAGTTAAGCTCAACTAGACTGCCACATCATTAGGAAATACAAAAAGTAATACAAATAGATGACTTAGGTGAAATAAATTTTTATCATGTCTAAAGGCAAGGAGCTGTAATCAACCCCTTATTGATCTTGTATATTTCTCCAGTCCTTTCTTGTTTGTCTGACTTTGGGCTACCATCAGATATAAGCTCATCCATTTTCAGACCAGTCAATTCTTGTACTTTGTTAGTATCTCTTATTTAATGGAAGGTTTTTTTTTTTTTAAAGCTATTGGTTCAAAAAAGGGAGTTGGATTAGCTGGGAATTTTAACTTTCCATTCTAATGCTGTAGCTCAGAGGTGTCAAATACTGAGCCTGCAAAACTCTTTTAAGTTAACCAGATTAAAATGCATTTGGGAAATATTTAACTAAATAAATTTTAAAATACAACAGAACATAGTTAATATGTGGTTTTATAAGTCAGCATGTGGCTTTATAAGTCAACATGTGGCTACAGGTGCATGCATGTACGCGCTTGAAACACAGTGGTTAGAGATTGGAGAAGGAAGGACCTGATTGCAGTTGTTGCCTCAGACCTTTACTAGCTGTCTGATCCTGGGCAGGTCACTTAACCTTGTTTGCCTCAGTTTTCTCATCTGTAAAATGAGCTGGAGAAAGAAATGACAAACCACTCCATTATCTTTGCCAGTGAAACCCCAAATGGAATCTCAAAGAGTCAGACATGACTTATCAACTACACAACAAATCTTTCTCTCCTCTGTCTTTCTAGTTTAGTAGCCACCATTTCTATTTGATTCTGATACCAATGATGTAGCCCTTCAATATAAGTTCACACTGGCATGTGCAGAGGTTTCAAGAATTTATAGCAGTGGCTCTTGGAGATGTTGATTTCTTTTTTTTAATTTCTTTTTTATTTTTAGTTTACGACACTCAGTTCCACAAGTTTTTGAGTTCCACAATTTTCTCTCTCACTCTTCTCCCTCTCCCCCCCCCCCCCATGGCATGTAATCCGTTATAGGTCCTGCATGTACTTTCGCATTAAACTTATTTACATAATAGTTAAGTTGTAAAGAAGAATTATATCCAATGGAATGAATCATGAGAGAGAAGAAACGAAACCAAAAAAGAAGGGAAAAAAAGAGAGCAAATAGTTTGCCTCAATTCAGACTCCATAATTCCTTCTCTGGATGTGCATAGGTTTTTCCATCATGAGCCTTTTGGAGCTGTCTTTGAGCCTGGCATTGATGAGAGGAGCCAAGTCTATCAAAGTTAGTCCTTACAGATAACGTGTGTCTGTAATCGTATGTTCTCCTGGATCTGCTCCCCTCATTCAGCATCAGTTCATACAAGTCTTTCCAGGTTATAATGAAGTCTGTCTGCTCCTCATTTCTTATAGCACAATAGTGCTGTAGCAATTCCCCAATTGATGGGCATACCCTTGATTTCCAATTCTTTGCCACCCCAAAAAGAGCTGTTATAAATATTTTTGTATGTAACGGTCCATTTCCCACTTGTGTGATCTCTTTGGGATACAGCCCCAGAAGTGACATTTCTGGGCAAAAGGGTATGCACATTTTTATAGCCCTTTGGGCATAGTTCCAAATTTTTCTCCAGAATGGCAGGATCAGTTCACAACTCCACCAACAATGCAACAGTGTTCCAATTTTCCCACATCCTCTCCAGCATTTATCATTTCCTGTTTGGTCATGTTAGCCAAGCAGACAGGAGAGATGTGGTACCTAAGAGTTGTTTTGATTTGCATTTCTCTAATCAATAGTGAATTAGAGCATTTTTTCATATGGCTATAGATACCTTTAATTTCTTCCCCTGAAAACTGCCTGTTCCTATCCTTTGACCATTTATCAGCTGGGGAATGACTTGTATTTCTATAAATTTGACTCAGTTCCCTGTATATTTTAGAGATGAGGTCTTTATCAGAGACACTAGTTGTAAAAATTGTTTCCCAATTTTCTGCTTCCCTCCTAATCTTGGTTGCATTGGCTTTTTTTATACAAAAACTTTTCAATTTAACATAATCGAAATTATCCATTTTGCATTTTGTAACGTTCTCTATCTCTTGTTTGGTCATGAATTCTTCCCTCATAGATCTGATAGGTAAAACTATTCTTTGCTCTCTCAAATTGCTTATAGTATCAGCCTTTATTCCTAAATCATGAACCTATTTTGACTTTATTTTGGTATACGGTGTAAGATACTGTGTATGCCCAGTTGCTGCCATACTATGTGAAATAGTGAATTCTTAATCCAGAAGCTGGATTCTTTGGGTTTATCAAAGAATAGATTGCTATTACTGCATCTTGTGTACCTAACCTATTCCACTGTTCCACCACTGTTTCTTAGCCAGTACCAAGTAGTTTTGATGATTGCTGCTTTATAATACAGTTTAATATCTGGTATGCCTAAGCCACCTTCCCTAGCATTTCTTTTCATTAATTTCCTTGATATTCTGGACCTTTTGTTCTTCCAGATGAATTTTGTTATTATTATCCAGCTCTGTAAAATAGTTTTTGGTAGTTTGATTGGTATGGCCCTAAGTAAATTAATTTTGGTAAAATTGTCATTTTTATCATATTAGCTCAGCCTAACCAGGAGCAACTGATGTTTTTCCATTTATTTAGATCTGACTTTATTTGTGTGAAAAGTGTTTTGTAATTGTGTTCATATGGGCCCTGGGTTTGTCTTGGCAGGTAGACTCCCAAATATTTTATAGTGTCTACAGTTACTTTAAATGGAATTTCTCTTTCCATCTCTTATGTACATGAAAAAATGCAAATCGATTTTAAATAGAAAAATTTTATGCTAGAATCTGGATGCATAAGAATCCCCTTCAGAGTAGTTACTTTACAGTGATATACTTATCCTAATGATGCTACCATTTCTCAAAACGTTTTTTAAACTTTTCTTTTGAAATTATTTTAGAAGCTTCTGGCCTTTTTTTAAAAAAATATTTTCAACATAGGCAAATCTTTATCACTTGAAGGTGGCTGTTGTCCATTCCTAGAATTCTAGAATTCTGACCCTGTCTCCTGGCTCCCTTCAAGCCCTAGCTAAAATGACACTTTCTACAAGAAGTTCTTCTCCATCCCCCTTAATACTAATGCCTTCCCTCAGTTGATTATTTCCAACATATTATTGTGTGTATATAAACACACATACATACACACACACACACACACATACACATATTCCCATGAACTTTTGGCCCGTGCAAACATGATTGTTTGCATGTTGTCTCCCCCATTGGACTGTGAGGGCCTTTACAGCCAAAACTGTTTTTTCCTTTCTTCATATCCCCAGTGTATCACGCAGTGCCAGGCACATATAGCAGGTGCTTAGTAAATATATGTTGATTTGATTGGATTTCATAAGTTCAGGTCATTCAGAACAAATTCTTATTAAAAAATGATAGTTATGATATTTTACATCAAAATCTATTAGTTAGAATCGTGGTATAGTATAGAGTTACTGAACTACCTTTAAAGGCTGTTCTAAAACAAGAATCCCCAAAATGTTTTGAGCAACAGATGCACAGTATTGGTGATACTGGAATACTTTGAAGGATGACACTCATTTGGATATACAAATGCTAGTATTTCTTAAATTGGGTGCATCATGTTAAAATCACTAAATGACATATGAAAGCATTATTTATAAAACTTAAAAACTGTAAATATTGGGAATTTATAAAAATAATAATTTTATTAGATTCATCAGCTGAGGAATTCTCTAATAGATGAATGATTTTAAATAATCCAATTTTTTTCTTTAAAAATTGGGACTTTAGGGGCAGCTAGGTGGTGCAGTGAATAGAGCACCGCCCTTGGAGTCTAGAGGACCTGAGTTCAAGTCTGGTCTCAGACACTTGACACACTTACTAGCTGTGTGACCTTGGGCAAGTCACTTAACCCCAATTGCCCTGCCTTCCCCCCTCCAAAAAAATAAAAATAAAAATTGAGACTTTGTAAAGGATCCAGCACACCAATTAGTGCAAAATTTGATTACAATTTTACTTTGAACTAAATTTTCCAACCCATCTGTATTTTCTTTGTCTTATGGATAGAAAAAAAAATCTACTGCATTGAATAAGCCAGCGTGGTCTTTTGAATTCTGGTCCTTCTAGTGTTAAAAATATTTATTTTAATTTTCACATGCAGAGTTATGAAAGTGTTAACATTTCACAAGGATGTACAGGTACTGTTATTATTATTTTGCTACTAGCTATCTTTGAGAAAATTATACTTTATACCTGATATAATGCCTGATATCTATCTCTTAGTAAGTCTACATGCAGATTTGTTTTCCTTTACTTCTTTGTATTATTTTCTAGTGATTTACAGGATAGGTCATCTTTAAAGATATGTATCATCAGTGTAGTAGAATAGTTTGAAAGGTTCTTTTGAGACATTAGAAAATCATAAGATAATTGCTAAACTTTAGAGAGAGCCTTTTTCCTTTTTGGCCTTGTGGTCTAAATAATAACATGGCCTATGTGCTAATTCATCTTTCTAGGGACCTTTCTTCTGTGATTTGTGAGAGACTGCATCAGGTAATCATGGTAATGTTCTCTTCCTCTGTAGAGTGAATAGCCCCCTGATGATTTTATTGACGCACTTAGGGAGGAAGGTGAAGATGATCAGCTGTTTCAGTACTTGTAGGAAGATCTCATTAAAGGTTTTAATAATGCTCTCACTAAAATATAATATAAAGTGGTCTGAAATATCTCAGGTTTTGAACTCCACGTCTGTACTACTGTTCTGGTGTCATGGTCACATGTTAATGTGTTTTGAATATGGCTTAATGTCTGAGTCATCAGACTTTGTTCATGGATGAATTCAGTTTTTGCCCAGAAAGCTTTTTTGATAATGATGAAAATTTCTCTAGAGAGTTGCAGCAGACTTTTAAAAATTACAGAGCGGTGGCTTAGTTAAGTCAGTGAAGGTCGACCACCATAAAGAAGCTTTCATAGTAGTACAAACTTGAACAAAAAGAGCCCTGTACACCAAAATTTTTCTTTGATATTTTTATCTGATCTCTTTGAAAATTGTTTCGAATAGTATTTTAGTCATTTTTGTTTATGTCGTATTTCTTCCCCTCCTAATGCCTCTCTGAGGTTTATTCTTTGGTAAATTCATAAAGCTCAGGAGCCTGTAACATCTGCATTGCTTTGAAAAAATAATTTCAGATCACAGGTGGAACATTACACTTTCACTGCTACACGATCCACATTGAAGAAGGTGACCAAGGAACAAAACTATAATCTTTTGATAATTAGTTTATCTTCTACTATTCTTTTTTGGGGGGGATGGAGGAGGTAAAAAAAAGCACTTTTTAAAGTATCATAGTCATTCAACCTAAGATACTCTCATTCTTTTATTTAAAATTTAAAATAATGAAATATTTGATTCACATGACATTGACTAAAATAGGTTAACAAATAGGAATTTCCTGAATTTCTCTTTGTTCCTTTCTTGTATGTGAAAGTGTTATTGTATAGTGAAAAGAGATGAACTCAGTGACTGAAATTCTGGATTCAAGTCCTACCTCCTCCAGTTAGTAACTTTGTTCCTTTGGTCAAGCTACTACCCTGAGCCTCAGTTTGCTCATCTTGACCTCTTTTTGTTGGGAAGTTCAAATGGAATAATGAACATGAAATAGTTTTGTGAATTGTAAAATGTAACATTGTAATATTACCTACTTCATTGGGTTACTATAATAGCATCTAAGAGGAACGTCTAGTCCAATGCCTTCATGTTAGTGTGGATGAAATTGTCATTGTTGTCATGACTTGCAAGTGAATTGGACTTGAATGAGGGAGGGCTGTGTAAAATCACTAGACTCAGAGGGCTCCAGAGGAGAAAGTGAAAGGAAAGTGGATGAAATTAAGCGGGGAGGTAAGGTGACTTTCCCAAGACAACCCAGGGAAAGAAATCGGAGGTGGATGCAGGTCTCCAAACTACAAATCCAGTGCTCCTTAAACCTTGGAAAACCATATTGATTTGAGATGTTGTTCCATGCATTACAGAATGATGCTAGTTCTCTGATTCCTTATGGTAACTTCTTAGTACTTTATGAAAGCTACTGCCCCAAAATGAACAGGTTGGCTTCAATTCTGTGAATAATTTCAGCTGAGAAACCACTTTAAAATGAAATTTAAAATAAGTTTCAGAGGAAGGGGCATTTTCTGAAATATAACTTGAGAACTGGGCCTGAAAATTTTCTAACTATAGATCTTTAGGAAATAGATGGCATTAATTCCCATGTGTGTCAGAGATGGGGTTTTAACCTGGATCTTCCTGACTTAAAGGCTCATTCATTTTTTATATTATGCTTGGGGCGGGGTGGGGGGAAGATAAGTATTTACATGGCACCTACTGCATGTCAGGCCCTGTACTAAGCACTTTACAAATATTATTTCATTTGATCCTCACAACAACCCTGGGAATTATTTTATCCCTATTTTACATTTAAGGACACTGAGACAAGCCAAGGTTAAATAACTTGCCTAGGGTCACTAGCTGGAAATTTATCAGGCCAGATTTGAACTCAGATCTTCCTGACTCCAAGCCCAGTGTTGTAGTCACTGTGCCACCTTTTTGCTCTTATACATTATGTATTACATAGGGGAATGAATAATTCAAGTGAATTGAGGCTACTCAGTTACATCTTCAAGGGTTTGAGTACTATCTCTGTCATTTATTCACTTATCTCTGGGCCTTAGTTTCTTCATCTGTAAAATGAGAGGGTTGAACTAGTTGATCTGCAAGGTTTCTTTCAGTTCTAAATTTAAAATCTAAGAAATACTTTATTTTGGGAACATGAACAAAATATTTTCAACTTTATATTGCAGAAACAAGGAGTACTACATTTTCAGATGTGATGAGTATGTAGTAATGTGTAAAATAAGTAAATATCTATCATGTAAATTATATAATATACATATATAAAAATAAATAACATCTATAGTTACCACCATCACTGGCATTTACATAAAACTTTAAGGCTTGCAAAGCATTTGACATGTTTTATCTCATTAGAGCCTTACTAAAGGCAAGCCACTTAACCCTGTTTGCCTCAGTTTCCTCATCTGTAAAATGAGCTGGAGAAGGAAATGGCAAACCACTTTAGTATCTCTGCCAAGACAACTGCAAATGAGATCACAAAGAGTTGGATACAAATGAAAATGAAACATCATTATCAAAGGCATGAGAGATTGGTGCTGTTCTCATTTTACAGATAAGGAAATTGAGTCACAGAGTATGTGGATTGCACTTGGTCATATATCTAATAAGTGATAGAGGAAGAGCCCATGTCCTTCTAACTGCGAATCTGGTATTCTCTCCACTATACCACTTTGCATCCTTAGTTATTGACTGTTCCACATGCATTTAAATAAATTTTCATATTCCACAAGTATTTATTTGGCCATCTTAGGTTATGTTTATACATATATAAAACTTTAATTTCCAGATCTTGGGAAACTGTTCAGTTGTAGTATATTAGACCATATCTGAAATAACAATTCAATTTCTGGGTTCTTTATTTTAGAGGGGCATAGATAAAGTGCATTTAGAGAAGTAATCAAGAGTGTCATATGAGAAATAGTTGAAGGGACTTGGTGAGTATAGTTGGAGAAGGGAAAACTGCTACATGTGATAATTATCTTCAAATATTTCAAAGCCTTTTATGTAGAAGAATGCTGACTTTTTTTTTTTGCAAGGGAAGTCAAAGTGGGGTCTAGTAGATAAGAATTATAAGGAAGCAGATTTTGTTTCAATATAATTCCATATAATAATGGAGTGGACAACATTGACAGGTAATGATTCAGTTCCCTGTCACTGTATATTTTTGGAGCCTGGATTACCACTTGTTAGAGGTACCAAAGAAGGGATTTTTGCCTTATTAGTCAGTCAGTCAACAAACATTTTTTATGTACCAAGTTCTATGCTAAGCAGTGGGAATACAAATAAAAGCCAAAACAAAGACAGCTTACCTTCAAGGAATTTACATTCCAACAGGGCAGTGGGAGACAGAATGGAAAAGGAAGCTGGAAGGGAGTGAAGGAAGCAACGGTTGGGGTCTTGGTTTGCAACCTGGTGAGAAATGAAGAAATGATTGGCTTAGGTGCCATCCTTAAATATTGATTCTGGGATGATCCAGTCAGAGACAGGGCATACAGGTGTAAGTTGTATGGGAGTTTGCGGTGATAAGCTTAGAAGGAGGAAAATCGTTAAGTTTGTGATTCTTTGAGTACCTGTTCTGTGCTTAATACTGTGCAAGGTGCCACAGGGAATCCAAAACAAGATCATAATTTGGGCTCTTGCCTTCAAAGAGATTACTGTCTTAGGGGGGCAAGACTTATCCTCACTAAACAACTGGAAAATAATATGAGTAACAATTGTAATTGACATATGAGCAGTGGTTAAAGTAAAAATACACTTTGTAAATTATGTACTTTTTTGGGAATAAGACCTATCTTATCTGCTGTCTTCTGCAGTTCTCTTAATTTTAAAATGTGACACCTTGGAGGAATGACAACTGAATATGAAGTACCTTGTGGTGAGAGGTCAAAAAGATTCTGTAGCCCATGCCTTCAGCCTTTTAGCACGTAGCTGCATTTTCATTATTAATTTTAACTGCCATCTGCTGTACTATCTCCAGAAATCTCTCTTCCTTTGCTATAGCTTTCTAAAATGTTTGGTCTAAAATGTTATCTCTTCTTTGCTCCTACCATAATGATTCAGTGGCATAACTGAATAATCTAAAATTCCAGTTACAATGGCATAGTAAGCAAAAATGTTAAATCTTAATAAAAATGAAGTGCATGTCTCCAATTTTATTTTTAAATTATTTTCTCTGTTGTTTTTGCATTGCTTTTTCATTTTGATTCAGCTGGTAGAGGAAAACCCAGGTTCAAGGTTACTGGATCAGGTCACAAAAAAACTGAGCACCTGGGGCAGGACAGTATGTGATAGAACAGGCCAGGTAGATGACCGTGAAGCGCAGTTAACAAAGCAAAAGGCAAGATACAAAAAGTAGTGTATCAAAAAGTCAGAATTTAGGACCTTAAATCCTTAGGAATTTTTTGGTATTAGCTAGTTAAGTGGTTCTCAAAGTGTGGTCTGGGTACCCTCAGGATCTCCTTTAGAGAATCTGTGATGTCAAAACTATTTTCAAAATAGCAGTATGATATTAGAAATTTTAATACAATAAATATCAGTAGATATTATCCACATAGACAAAGGCTCTTTCCAGAAGGTCTTTCCTTAATAAATTTTAACTGTGTTAAAGGCATCCTGAGGCTAAAAGTCTTGAAAACTGCTGATTCTAAATTAACACCCATATCTTATAGCTAATTAAACTGAGATCCTGAAAAGTTATGTGCATTATCCAAGGTCATACAGTTAGTTCTTCTCAGAGCTGGGAATGGAAACCAGGACTCCTGACTCAAAGGTTCTTTCCATAACACCATATTTCTTGTCTTTAGTCTTTAAATGCCCTACCTGGACCTGTCCTGCTTGGTCATACTTTTTATAGGGCCATTGACTGGTCTCTAATCAGGCTTCCTCATTGTCAGCATACTTTAACTGGTGCATTTTCTCATGGGCAATCAGGATTTGGAAAACAAGTCCATATAGGAATCTAATTGCAGAAGCCCAGATCACAGGGGGACCATGTTATAACTTTTGTATAGTGACTAACAGGATGCATAAACACAAGGACACCTAATAAATTGTATTTGCTTAAGTTAAGAGATGAAACTAACCACCTTCAGAAGGACCTTAAAAGAATCTGGCAAGTCATTTGAGGTAAAGCCATGATGTGCCCTTTAAAAGTTGGATGTTCACTCAGTTTGACTGACTGAAATTATGGTCTTTCTTCTAGCTGAGTGATTTGGTTGTTTGCATTTTTTAAAAAGATACTTTCATCCCTGAATAATTTAAAAGAACCACAAAGTAGCACTTTAGATTTTACACACAAAGCAGTGTTCCGAGAGTACAGCTGACTGATATTATTGCCCTACTTATTTATTTGATTTCTGTAGAACCTACACTAAACATGATATTTTAAAAATATGAAACCCAGTATTCAGACATCTAATACTAAAGACTTTGAGTTGCTAACCAAAAGAATAGTAGTTAGAATGATTAATTTTGATTAATTTTGAAAGAAAGTTGATGTGGGAGAAATAATTTATTAAGAATGGGAGAGCTGTGAATTTTGACTCTGAAATCTATATGTCAAGTCCTAATCTCTCTTAGTTTTCATTCCTCATCGCCAACTGTTTTCTGGATATCTTTCCCTTGATTCTCCAGAGGCATTTTGGACTCAGTGTATTCAAACTGGGATTCATTATTTTCCTTCATAAATCTACCTCCAAACTTGCCCTTTTCTATTGAGGATACTACCATTCCACCCAGGTTCCCAACTCCGGTCATCCTCAAATTTTCTCTCTCCCTTATTTCCCATATTTAATAACTTGACAAATCTTGTCAGTTCTGTCTCAAGAGCATCTCTTGTAGCCAACCCCTTCATCTCACTCCTATGCTACTCCTTCCCCTTCACTCTAGTTTGCCTTTTGCTTGGATTACTGCAATAGTTTACTTATTTGTCTACCTTTTTCCAGTCTCTTCTCTCTTATCTGTCCTTCACGTGGTGTGAAAGTAATCTAATACCCTTCCTTGGTATTTAAAGGCCTCTGTAATCTGGCTTCTGCTAACCTTTCCAGAGTAAGGATCATAAAAGGTCATAGTGATTGAAGGGGCCTCAAAGGCCATCTAGACTAACCCAGCATTTTACTGGTGAGGAAACTGAGGTGCCCGCAATGGTTATTTTACATTATTCTTCACATTTTCTATTCCCACCAAATTTGTCTACTTGCTGTCTCCCAAACCTGTCATTGCATTTCCCACTTCCATAATGTTGCCCCTCTGTCCATTATACTAAGCTTTCAGTTTCCATTTCATGGAAGCCAAGTTTTCATTAAAGTACTACTTGGGTACCTCATTGTGTTATGGAAGTGACTAGTTCTTAAAAGCATATTTTAAGAGCCCAAGCTCTGATAGGTCTTGCTGAACCAGAAAAGCTCCAGTTATAGGTCTGCCAATATGAAGATATTATTACCTAACTATGGAAACACTTGTTACCAGAGGGTTGGCTACCAAGGTATTCGATTTTTTTTTTCATCCACAACTTTGAATGTTTTGTGATCCTCTTTAGTAGAGAGAATGTCTGTAGATTTGAATTCTCAGATCTTTCTAAGTCTCAAAGTAAAATTGTGCCTAAGTGCCCTGAAGTTTCTAAATATAATCTTCCTACATTTTGGCCAAAACTGTCAACAAATATGTCTGGTATGACTATTAGGGCTTTTGCGGAACCCAATTCATAGATGTCATGATAAATTTTAAGAGGCATCAAAGAGAAGAATTCATAGATTCAGAGCCTGAAGAGAACTTAGAGATCTTACAGGCAAACTCCCTTATTTTACAAATTGAAGTCAGTATAAGTTAAGTGTATATAGTAAGCAACAGCTGGTATTTCATCTGAGGCAGTGATCTCTAAATTTCTCTTATTATTCATACCTAATAGTAAAAAAAGATTTTCAGAACACTCTTAGTGTATATATACATTTTATTTATAAATGTATACATATAATCATGGGTGTTATGAAACACAATACATTGGTAAGTAATTTGATTGAATATTCTCGACCTTTTTTTTTAATCTTGATTTAAATGTTTGTGATACAGCAACTTGAATGCTTGTTTCTAAGTACAGTTTATTTTGATACTTGGTTTTAATGGTTATCATGGCTGATAAATATACCTGGTGAAGATAAATAGAAACAACTGGAAGAAGTGTGTGTGTCATTGACTGTGTTTGCTAAATTATGATACTCATCTTTCAATCTTATTCACGAATTATGTGAAAGTTTTTGTTGAATTTTTGACCATTAAATGTTCATCTTCCCTTGAAGACAGTCAGTTGTTGTTGTAAACTAAATAGAAGGTGTTACATTTAAAAAATTTTTAGACATGGAGTTCAGGTCCTACTGAAACTCTTCATTTGGGAGATTTTTAAATAGGTTAGAAAATTTTGTTTCCAAGAAAATTTTGTTGTGTCTCCCTCCCCTGCTTTCACAGGGTAACACATGCAGTTTTCAATAACAAAGGTATTTAAAGGTCTTGATAATTATAATAGCTTCATACTATCATTAGCTTATATTTTATGGTATATGTATAATTAGGATGAGGTTCATCATTAGGTTGATACAAATCCATTATTTCAAATAACAGTCTCTAATTTTTAATAGGGGGAGGGTCTCTAACTTGTGAGTAAATCAACTAATCAGTGTTTAAGGGTTTCTTATGTACCAGGCACCAGTGCTAAGTACTGGGGATACAAAGCAGTCTGTAACCCCAAGAAACTTATGTTCTAACGGTGGAGACAATATAGATGAACTATGCACTATGTGTGTAAAATAGAACACTAGGTACTTTGGAGGGAAGGGAGTGCCCTAGAAGGTGGTGGAACCAGGAAAGTTCATGAAGAAGATGATACTTTAGCTGAGTCAGTGAATCTAAGAGGTGGAAATAATGAAAGAGTGCATTCCAGGCATGAAGGACAGGCAATGAAAGGCACAGATAGAAGGACGGCGAGGAGGAGGAAACATTTATTAAACTCCTGCTGTGTACTAGGTATTGTGCTAAACCCTTCATGAATATGTCTCATTTGATTTTAACAATCCTGTGAGGTAGATTACTATTATTATCCCCATTTTACAGTTGAGGAAACTGAGGCAGACAGATTAAGTGACTTTCCCAGGGTCACACAGCTAGTAAGTGGCTGCATACAAGAGATGGAGCACTATGGGTATTGAACAACAAGAAGCCAATTAGTATTCCTAGGACCCAGAACTCAGAGGGTAGTAAAGTGTAAGAAGACTATAAAAGTAGGAAGGCATGAAGAGCTCTAAATACCGAATAAAAAGTTTATAGTCAGTCTTTGAGAAATCTAGGGAGAGTGGTGGGATTAGACCTAGGTTTTGACAAAATCTCTTTGGTAATTTGCAGTTCTTTGGGGTATGGATTAGAGTGGGGAGAACAACCAGGACCTAGGGAGACCAAGAACAAGGCTTCCCTCAACAAACATCGAAACCACCCTGGCCTATTCCGATAACTTCTTAATTGGTCTCTCAGAGTCTCGTCCCTCCCATGTCCAATTCATCTTCCACAGTGCAGCCAAGATGACCTTCCTGAAGTGAAGGGTTGATCATGGCAGCTCCAACACAAGGGTGATAGTAATAATAGTTTTTAGCATGAGTAGCTTCAGAAGTTGTAGGCAGGACAAACCGTAATGACAGCACATATTTTATATGTAAAGTTTTTCAGTTTGTAGAGAAAATCATACATAGATGTATTTCTGAATATATAGAATAGTTTAAAACAGATATCTGATTATTAAATGCATGTTTGTAGTAAAAAGATGATCCACAAAAATTAGGTTCCCTAGCTGCTACAAATGTAAAGATTATTTTAAAGAATGAAGTGCACTGTTTTCAAAAGAAAGCATTTTTATTTTTTGTAATTCTGTTTTTACCCCATAGAGGTTTTTAAAGATGTGGAGCATAACATTTGGTACCTAGGTGGTGCAATGGATAGATCTGGAATCAGGAAGGCTTATCTTTCTGAGTTCAAATCCAGCCTCAGACACCTACTAGCTGTGTGACCCTGGGCAAATCACTTAAACCTTGTTTGTCTTTGTTTCCTCAACTATAAAATGAGCTGGAGAAGGAAATAGCAAACCACTCCAGTATCTTCACCCAGAAACCCCCAAATGGGGTCACCAGGAGTAAGATGCAACTGAAATGACTGAACAACAACAAATGAAAGCATAACATTTAATAATTTACCATAATTACATTTGGAAAGGTGTCTAAAGGAAGAAGAAAGTCAACAATAAGACTTTTCCTGGTAAATGAGAAATTCAGGTTATATTGAATTAGAAGGAAAAATGAAGAGATAGTGGAAAGGATACGATATTTGGAGTCAGTGGGACCTGGATTTGAATTTTTGCGCCACTATTTTATATATGCATAATCACCCAGGGCATATATGGATCTGTTGCTCTAGATGTTTTGGTCATACTGTGATATGTAAGTGGGAAAAGACCCTTAAGCAGTTGGGGTAAATCAAATGCTCACTTGGGTTTTCTAGAGAATGCCCCCCTCCCCCATTCCTATATAAGCCTGTGACAGCTGTGATCCAAACAAGGGATTTTCTTACCCACATCACAGTTATGTGCCAGGCACTGTGCTAGGTGCTGAGAGTACAAGGAAAGGCAAAAGACAGACCCTGCCTTTAAGGAGTTCACAGTCTAAGGGGAGACAACTTGCAAACAACTGCACAAACTAGTTATGTTCAGGATAATTTGGAAATAATCAACAGAGGGAAAACATTAGAAATAAGAGTTCATTGAGAAAGGCTTCCAGTAGAATATGGGATTTTAGCAGAGACTTGAAGGAAGCCATGGAAGAAGCCAGGATGTGGAGATGAGGAGGGAGCGCATTCCAGACAAAGGGGACAACTAGGAAAAGTGTGTGGTGTCTGAGATGGAGTGTCTTGTTTAAGGAACAGTAAGGAAGTCAGTGTCACTGGATCATTGAGTACGTGGAGGAGGTAGTACCAGAATATTAGAAAGGTAGTGGCAGGGAGGCTATAAAAGTTGGAGAGAGGTAAAGTGTAAAAAATCTGGGCACGTGGGAGTCGACAACAGGTTATGAAGCGCTTTTGTTGTTACGGAGCCACCTAGAGTTTACTGAGTGACCTTTGCTTTATGAAGATCATTTTAGTAGCTGAGTAGAGGATGGATTGGAGTGAGGAGAGACTTGAGTCCTTGGCCAATGCTGCCACCTAGTGGCCATCACAAGAAGTTGTCTGCATAGTCATCTCTATTACTGCTCTCTCCCTCTCTCCCTCTCCCCTTCTATTCCTCTCTATCTCCTCTCCCCCTTGGCCCCCCCACCCCGCTCCTCCCCCTACCTCCAGTTATGGGGTATTGCTCACAGTGATTAATTCTCTTCTTACTGATCACTGTTAGTGTCTTTAAAGCCTTTTAAAAAACTGATTCTGGGATAGAAGATGCTAGATTTTGACCTCTTGGCACCTCATAAGTTACTTTAAAGTGAAGATATTCAAATGAAATGACTTTCAAATTTATTAAATGCAAAATTCAAAAGCAGTTGACTTGTTATGATTTAAAGTGGTTTCGAAAGGTTATGCAAAATCCAGTATGCTCTATAATTTTAATTTGGGGGAAGGCATATATGTTAAGACATTGGTGAAAAGAAAATACTTTATTTGCTACAGTAGATAGTGAGCAAAACGTTCCTGATCAATAGGCAGCTATTTATTGCTCTTCTCCTATATGCAAGATACTCTGCTCGTTACTGGAAGGATTTAAAGAAATAGAAGCAAATTCTTTTCCTCCAAAGAATTTATTGTATAGCTACACACACACACACACACACACACACACACACACACACACACACACACACACACACAAGAAAAGATTAAAAAAGTACTAGGCTATGAATAATAAAGTACCAAAGAACTAATGAAAACTAATGTAAGTATTGATTGCTACCAGATGGTTTTCCGGGGCAGGGAGTTGTCTCTGTTGGTTGGTTTTAGTCTGATAAGCCTTGACCAAGCTGGAGTTTGAACCAGGCCTTTATGGATAAGGGTGGGATTTGAATGAGTGGTTAGGAGAGAATTTAATTGTCAGTGGGAGAGATAGAATTATAATACCTAAAGTGTGAGCAGAGTGGCTGAAAATAAAGCAATTGAGGGGTGGAGGAGTGAGTGAGTTTTTATGGGGAAATAATTAGAGTTAAGGTCTGAAAGTTACATTATCTCCAGTCTATCAGGAAGCATTTATTAAGTATTTACTAAACACTGGGACTACGAACACAAACTGAAAAAAACCCTTACCCTTACCCTCTAAGAGCTTACGTCCTAATGTGAGAAGACCATAAATAAAAGAGAACTGAAAAGCTGGTGGAGAGATTGGAGGTTGGGGGGGAGGAGGAAGATAAAGTACTGCTCGCAGAGTCGTAGAGGAGTTTGGAGAGGACTGAGTGTGGCTGGCCTGGCATTTCCTGATTGCAGGAAACCTTTTTTTTCCATTTGTTTAGGGGTATTTATGAAGTTTTGCTTGGGTATGATACAGCTTTTGCTGGGCTTCTTAAAAAGGCCTGAACTGAAGTCAGGTGTCTCATTTGCAGTATACATTTTGTCCTTGATTCCTGATGCAGACAATGTCTTCAGTCACTGCTGTACTAGAGATGCTATTAGGATGCTGATTAGTACAAATTCTGACTTTCCCAAGTTCTCAAGGTGCTGCTCTATGTAAGGACTTGAGGGGGAGGAGAGAAAACTAGGGGAGCAGAGTGTTGTGCTCTTCTCTCTTTCCTGCTATTCTGGGCTTGGCTGGAATTATCTCTTCTTATGCCCAAGACACTCAAACATGGTTTATAGAGAACCTTTAATTGTCTATTAGCAGTAGAACGTTGCCTGTAGGCAATGAATGGTGGTGATCCATACCACTGAAGATTTTTAGATCTTCACTGTGGTTTTAATGGATGAGACAGTGGTTCAGTAGAAAGAGCACTGGATTTATAGATAGAGGACCAGGGTTCAAATCCTATTTCTACCAGTTATTAGGGGTGTGAATTTAGGTAAATCATTGAATCCCACTGGGCCTAGATTTCCACATTAGTAAGATGAGAAGGCCACACTCTGTGACTTTAGGTTTTTACTTTCACCAAAATAAAGGACTATGGTAATACTGGGAATAAAAAACAAGGGCTTATATATGAGAGATGTTATAAAGGATCCTAGTGACCAGATGGATGGGATCTGTAGCAAAGAATGGTCAGTAATCCTACCTGGTTTCAGTGATTAAAAGTATATGGGCCAAGTATTCTTTGTTAAAGAATACTTATTTCCCTTAACCTTGCTTTCTAGCTTCTAGCGTCATTATTATGGTATTGTCTGATTGAACCTTAGCCAATTAATTAACCATCATGTCTATTAACTGTGCCAGGCTAAGAAAACATGTATTTTTGGTTGTGTTCTGGTTTTACTTTTTAAAAATGTACTTTTGGATTGTGGCATAGCGAATATAGCACTCATTGATCTTAGAGTCATAAGACCTATTTTCAGTATTTCCTTTTTCTAGATATCAGATCATGGACAAATCATTTAACCTGTCTGAGCCATGGTTTCCTCATCTGTAAACTGGGAGTAATATTATTTGTACTACCCATTCTGCCCAATTATTAGAAAGAAGACACTTTGTAAATCTTAGTGTAATATAAATATGAAGTATTATTATCCGTCTTCTTGAAAACAAGTGAAAAACAAAACTGTGATATATATTCTCCTTGATATAGTTTGAAGCAATTCAGGAGAATAAGGCATAAGGTCTATAGTGTTCAATGAATAATCTCTTGAATATACTGAAACATAAAAGAAATGAATTAATGAATAAATGAAAAGGGGTTGTTAAGCTCTTCTTCCAGACCAGGTAGGCACCTTATTGGGAGTGGGGGGGGGGTGGCATGCAGAGGGGTTATAATTCTAATTGTTCTAATACTGGAAGACAGCACATATAGGGGAGAGCGGCAGCCAGGAAGGAGCATTTGGGGCTAAAAGTCACATGAATGATGAGTAGAACCCAAAGGGTGACTGATTGGCACGTCCTTTCTAGGAATATTAGATTTAATAATTTTTACCAGAGCTAGAGGAGAAAAGGTGGGAGAATTATGAGGAATCATGACAATGACCTCAGAACAATGTAGTGGATCTGGCTTGATCAGGTAAGGGAGAACTTTTAACAATTGTTAATTCAGGACAGGAGTTGGGATGCCCAGTTAAGGGTGGAAAATGATTAAAAGAACCAGGAAAAGCGGCATAAAAATGGTTGGAGATCCCTGTCTCAGGTCTGAGCTCTGGGTTGGACTGATACAGAGCATTCTCTGAAGACTGGGGCTCAGAGCCCCAGGGCAGGATTTGGAGGTTGGAAGGGGAGCCAGAAGGCAAGGCATAAAGAAGGTAAAGGGAAACCTTGCATAAGAGATAAAAACACTGCTTCCAGAATTCCAAGGAGCAGCCAGGTGATAAAGTGTACAGCGCTCTGGGCCTGTAGTCAGGAACACCTCAACTCAAATCTAGCTGTGAGACTCTGGGCAAGTTACTTAACCTCTTCCTGCCTCAGTTTCCTGAACTGTAAATTAGGGATAATAATAGCACCTGCTTCCCAGGGTTGTTGTGAGGATTATGTGGCATAGTATTTGTAAAGCGCTCAGCACAGGGCCTGGCACATAAAGTAGGGACTTAATAAAATGTTTATTCCCTTCTTTCCCTTCCAAAGAACTCATGAAATATCTTCCAGAGAAGTATTTTTCTATCTGTCTTATGGTATTGGTTATTCTGAATTATTCTAGTTTAACAACTTCTTTTTGAATACTGCCTGTATTCTTACAGATGACACTTATAGGCTATATAGTAAGAGGCTCTCTGGACTAGAACTAATAGATTATCACTGGGATTATAGACTAGGCTGAGAGGTGGGCCTGAGGTAGGCCAGTCTAATTCTCATTTTAAAATAGCTGTCATGTATTTGTTTTGTAACCTTGGAAATTTATTTAAGAACTTAAAGAACTTTCTTTGCTTGTAAATAGAGACTGCCTGGCCTTGGCATGAAGAAGAGCTATAGTAGAATTCCTCCCCCGATAATTTGCCAGCTTTGTGACTTTGGGCAAAACATTTCACCCCTCCCATCTTCTTTATCACCTGGAAAACATTCATAATACCTGTAGTCCCTATTTTGTAGGGTTGTTGGGAAGATCATAGGAGATACAAATTTTAAAATGCTATAAATGTCAGCTCCTATTTTTACTCTTTTCTGACTAAACATCTGTACTAAACATCTTTTGGTTACAATTTTGTCTCTCACAAAAATATTCTGCTTTGTCATAGTGCTTTGCACATAGAAGGCACTTAACAATTTAATTAATTGCTGAATTGAAGTTCCTTATTTCCCCTCTATGATTTTCTAACATGGTCAAAATAATATTTACATTATGAACAATCTCTCTTTTCTGTTAATCACTTTTCTCATTTGGATTCTCTTATCCAATAAAGGTTACTATATTTAATTTTTATTATTTTTCATTTTCTAATTTATACCTTTGTATTACTCAGCACTAGTCTGTGTTTACCTTCTAACATAGCTACTGGCACTTGCTTTGCTTTCTTTGTGCTTTGACACTATACTTAAGGCATCCTATTTTTTCAGAGGCTATTATAAAAGATAATGTATTGCAGGATGCTTTCATCTCTAATGATTAGCACTTAGGTAGCATGATGTAGGTTAACTGAGCTGTGATGATATCCTTAACTAAGAGAATATGTATTGATGCATGATTTTGTCATCATGACTGATGTTTTAATAACAGAAAAGCTAGGTAATAGTAGCTTTTATATTGTGTATATCTTATTCACCTAGCTGTATGTAATTCTTTCTAGCCTCTATAGTTTGTCGCATTCATTCTGTATATACTGATAGGTTATTATTAAGATTCAGCAACCTTGTCTGTGAAGAAAGCAATGAAACACAATTGTATCTATATTCATTAGTATTCTAAAAGCATTAATTTACAAATAATGCCAATATTTAAAAAGATGATGTCATAGCTGTCTGTGGCACCACCAAGTGACAGTGTCTTCTAGTTTTAGGTTGATGCAAAATATCTATTTACAGCTGAATAGAATATGGAGAGTATGAAACAATTGTTTTCTTGAGAGAGAGATAGAATGTACTCTTCTTAACTAAGAGATCTTGCTATCATCTTTGCACAATGAATTATCTGACAGACACTGGAAATAATAGGATGATTTTAAAGACTGTATTCTCTTTCTCTTCTTTAAGGCAGCTGTTTGTCATAGTCAGTGTGGTATGCCTTATTCCTTTATAGCATGGCATTTGGAATAAATACAGTCATTTGTTGTAGAACTGCATTTTTCCATAGCCTTCTCTAAAAACAATATTTCTTTTAAGTATTTTCTGCATAGCTATTGGCAAGTCAATTTCCCTTCTGCATTTGAAGTGTCTTGGTATGTGTATATGAAGGTACAATTTAGAAATATTGTCTACAGAGTCTGGAATATAGCCACTCAGTTTTCACTTTTGTACAGTGCTTTAAGAATTATGAAGTACTTCCCTCCTGATAACACTATGAGGTAGTTAGTGTGCGAGTATTATCTCCTGTTCAAATGAAGATAGCAAAGCTTAGAAAGTCAAATGGCTTCCCCAGAGTCACACAAGGTTAGTAATTTATACCTATCAAGGGCTGGGTTGTTTGTGTTGGATACTTTGGAATGCATACATCATCATGGATCACAGATAGTATCACAGATCTAGAGCTAGAAGGGACCTCAGGTCATATAGTCCAGCCCTCTCTTTTTACAGGCAAGGAAACTGAGGCCCAGAGCAGTTAAGTGCTTTTCCTGTAATCAAACAGGGAGTAAATAGCACTGGCATTCAAGCCCAGTTCTTCTGACCCAAGAGAGTACTCTTTCCACTGCATTATTCTTCTCCTTCAGTATACTTCAGTGTTCTTGAAAGAAGTACTTACTAGTATTGTTAGTAGTATAAATAAGCATACCAGCTTAGAATAAAAGATACTGAGGTATACTGGAGAGAGGGCTGTCTTTGGAGTAAGGAACATTTGGATTTTAGTCTTGCCTTTGATCTGGACTAGCTGTGTAATCAGGCAGCTAGGTGGTGAAGTGGATAGAGCCAGGCCTGGAGTCAGGAAGACTCATCTTCCTGAGTTCCCGTCTGGTCTCTGACACTTCCTAGCTGTGTGACCCTGGGTAACTCATTTCACCCTGTTTACCTCAGTTTCCTCATCTATAAAGAGAGCTGGAGAAGGAAATGGCAAACCCCAAAATGGGGTCACAAAGACTTGACTGAAACAACTAAACAGGCAAGAGCTGTGTAATCCATGGGCAGGTCACTTAATTCCTTAATTCTCCAGGCTCTCTGTCTATGAGTTATATATAAAAATTGCCCATTGGCATCAGTGGAAGGAGTTTCTATACTTAAAGTACCCCCAAACCGTGAAATCACTTGTCTAGACCCAAAACTAAAATAATAATAACAATGATAATGATCAGTCAAACAAAGTCAGCACCAAAGAATGGGAAAAAATGAAGTGGGCCCTGGCTTCAGATAATTTGGAATAAAAAATACTATATTTGGCTTTAGAATGCACGGTCTACTTAAATTTTAAAACATTTATGTTGTAGTAATCCCCATTTCAAATTTTAAAAAGGCTTTTCTCAGAATTTAAGTTTTTACCTTCTTTATTTTTCCTACTGCTCACTGCTGAGAATGGATACCACCACTTCTAACATGGTATACTACTAGCCTAAGCCAATTGCCAAGTGAGGCAATTGAATTGCTTTAAGAGCTCTTTGTTAGTAGCTAAGCCTGAGTATGGGATTGCCACTTGCTGTGCTATGTTACATTTTGAAATCTTACTAAAAAGAGGTAGTGAATAATATAGTACAGGTAGCACGACGCATGATGAATTGTAGGATATTAGATGATTTCCTCTTGGTCCAGTTACCTACTCTCAGAGCCCTACACCAAAAATGCAAAGCAGGCAAATTTTGTTTTTGTCTGTACTCTTCTCCTCTAACCATCAGAGCCCAATACCTTTATTTTGACCCTCTGGCTGTCTAGAATTCTCCACTATGGTATGTGACCAGGTCCAAATTAAAAAAAAAATCTTACTTTATTAGTTCAATAAAGGAGAAGTAATTTCTACCTAAATAATTTGTATCTAGATGTGACCGGCAGATAATGGGGGGGGGGTATGCATTTAAAATGAGAAGCACCTGAATGAAATGCTAATTTGTGAAATAAATATTTGTATTTTTGATCAAAGAAGCCTTGCTGGGTTCATGTGAACTCTTCTCCATCCTCCTTCTTACACACACACACACACATACACGTACACACACACACACAGAGTCAGTACCATTTATGAAACAACTATTGCTCTCATTCAATATTAGTTTGAAAAATGACGATTTTTAATTTAATTTAATTTTAATTTATTTTAATTCTAGTAGTAAAGAAAGACATTTTGATATGGGACTTGAGAAGGCTACCTTTCGTTGGGTAGGGTCAACAATGAAATGGAAAAGTAAATACAGGGTAATGGAGGAGGGATACTGGTAACTGGAAGGAATCTGGAAAGGTCTCAGGTAGGGAGGTGTATCCTGTAGCTGAGTTTTGAAGGAAGCGTAGGAATTCTAAATTAAGGAGGTGAGGATGTAGTACATTCCAGGCATGTGCAAGGGATGTTTCTATGATGTTTTACTAGGTGGGGCTAGGGTTTAAACTTACTGTACTGATCCATGGCAAAGCTCTCTATGATAATGTAAGACTAGGTTTCATATTTCTCATTAAAATCTTGTTTGAAGGTCATTGGTACATAGCAATCTATGGTATATAGCAAACTAATGTGGTTTTAAAAGTAAGGAAATAGGATAGCTAAAACTTAAATCTATTTCATATCCTGAAAAACTTTCAGAGTGAATGTACAATGTGAAATGTATTTAATTAAACAAACGTTTATCAAGCAGCTACCATTTGCACTATGCCCTATACTAGGTTTTGAGGATAGAGAGATGAAAATGACATAAATCAGTATAATGCAGGGTAGAATACGGTAGGAAGAAATGAGAGATCCGGATAAAGTGCTTTAGGAAAAATTCAAGAAAAGGAAAGATAACTTTCAAAGGATGAGGAGAAGGATTTCAGTAAATAGAGATGAGGACTAAATGCTTTCTAAGTGAGTAGTGTGTCTGAGGTGGGTAGAAGCATGTGAGACAAAGTGAGGGAAAATAGAGTATACAGAGCAGAATAGTATATAAAAAGGTTAGAAAGATAGTTTGGAGCTCGATTGCAGAAGGTCTTAAATGCCAGGCTCAGTTTGTGTTTTATTTTTT
>CM053622.1:661141699-661171182 GCA_028646595.1 Phalanger gymnotis
AGTGACTTGATGAGAAATCAAGATATTATAAAACAGAACCAAAGGAATGCAAAAATGGAGGACAATGTGAAATATCTCATTGGAAAAACCACTGACCTGGAAAATAGATCCAGGAGAGATAATTTTAAAATTATTGGACTACCTGAAAGCCATAATCAAAATGCAAATCTTGGTAGTATAACATTGGCTGTGGTCAAGGTTTATACAAATATATTGTTTTCTTTAAATCACAATAAAATTCCAAAATATTTCTTTATCACCTAAGTCAAATTTTTTTTCGTTTGCTCATTCACTGGAAGAGAAGCTTATAGACAACTGTACTTTTTAAAGTTTCCCAATGTATTTAAATGTAATTGTCTTATAATAGAACACTTTGTGTATACACTACAACATTCTTGATACACTAATAGGATTTTTTATAAAGTACCTTAAAAGGTACTTCAAATGTTAATTCTGCATTCGTTCATGTTCTAATATCTAGGACAGATTGACTTTCCTTGCTTTTAAAGAATATGAAATTTGAAGTTTCTAATCAATATTGACTGATTAGCAAAATTCATTAACTTGAATAAGTTCATGTCAGAAACAACTAACAAGAATTTTTAAGGAAAATTGTAGGATAAAAATTGAAACATTTTTAACCAATTCAGAACGGTAGGGTTAATTTTAGTCTTCTGGCTAAATACAATATTACACCAATTGAAGTTTATGTAGGGCCCCACAATTTTTTTTTGTTTTATTAATGATGGACATGCTGAGGTAAGATGGTGAGGAAAAGAAATTCTATTAACCTCTGAGAAAACCCAAAGAGAACATCTCAGCCCAACTAAGCACTCTTGATACCCTGTAGTGTGGCAACCTCAGCTCTATAATGGCAACATTCATGTCCCACAGTTGTGTGCATCACCCTTTCCAGAAATTTAACCCATTAAATACTTTCTTCACGTTTTTCCAAGCCTTGTACTGACCTTTCAAGGAAAGTTTCACATCTGAAAGTATACTGCAGAGTTTGGCAAACTTTAAAAACTTTAAAAATACTTTACTACAAAACTTTAAAAATAAAAAATAAACTTCTGCGGGCTAGATGGTATACTACCTTCTTCAAACTCCATTTTTTGTCTTTTTCTGATTTGACTTTATAATATAAAATTTATTTAATAAATTTAATAAACTTAAATTTATTATATATATGATGATTCAGTCATTGAACATGCTCAGTCAGTGAACATACCTACTTTGTCTCAGGCCCTGTGCTCAGCTGTGGAATTAGAAAGAAAAGTAAAAGACAGTATGTGCTCTCAAGGAGCAGGAGGAAATAACATGTAACCAACTTTGTACAAACAGATTATCTCTAAGATAAACAGGCATGAGAATTAAGAGAGACTGGGACAGGCTCCCTGTAGGAAGGTGGATTTTTAAGTTGAGACTTGAAGGAAGCCAGGATGTAGAGATGAGGGAAGTAAGACAGCCAGTGAAAATGCCCAGAGCTGAATGTTGGAGTGATCTATGGAGGCTGGTGTCACTGGGGGAGGTGAGGAAAGGGGAAGAGGATAGGTTATGAAGAGCTTTGAATGCCAAACAGAGGATTCAGCTAGAGGTTTTTTTTGTTTTGTTTTGTTTTTTGTTTTTTAAAACAGAGAATCATTGCATCCTAGATTTAGAAGCCATTTTAACTTGTTGAACCTCCCCCTCATTTTACAGGTGAGGAAAGTGAAGCCTAAATGGGTTCAGCAGCTGGCAGAGTTCTTTGATTCCAGATTCAGCCAGCATTCTGTTCATTGAACCAAGCTTTGAAATTTTATATAGCAAAAATGTTTTTGTTATTTCATAAATTCTTACAGAGTAAGGAACATGGTATTCTACACCATGGGTGTCAAATGCAGCACTCTTAAGAGAGGCAGGAACAAGATTGAAATATTTAATAAAATAGATAAAAATACATTAAAATATTGATAACATTACATTTTAAAACTAAGTCTGTGGCCACACAGGTCTTTATGTACAGATTAATGACCTCGATTACTATTTGAGTTTGACACCACTGTTCTACATCATTAGCAGTTCTTGTTGCCTAAAAAATAGCTATATTTTAAAATTCAGAGGTTAGATCGTATAAATCAAATCCCCTAGAGATTGTACAATATAGTGGGATCTGTAGTCCACATTTAAAAGCAAAAAGTCATCTTGAGTGTGTGGAGCTTTTATTTTTAGATAAGCACGTATACTAAATGTGTCACATACTAAGTTATAAATAAAGTTCTCATATTTAACCCATTATTAAAGCAGCTGTCTTTTACACAGGCTGATACTTTAAAATACTTGAATATTGAATTTGATTGAGGTCTAAAGTAATGAAAATATCTGTCATTAAATGGGTATTTTATATAACCAATGCATCATCTCAAAATCTCATATTTGGAGAGGGTCTCAGAACCCATCTAGACCAACCAACAATCTGAACTTCTTTAAAATATCACCAAACGTCATCATTCAACCGATGCTTGAAATGCTCTTAGGAAGGAGAGTCCCTGCCTCCCGGATCAGCCCATTCTACATTTGAGCAGCTCTGTTTATTCGGTGGTAGACTCATTAAGGGTGGATTGGTGGTGGTGGTGGTGGTGGTGGTAGTAACTGAGCGCATATATTCATTGTAGCAGACTTTTTGATAATAGAATCTATCCAAGCCTGAGCAGGTATTTATCAAAGTACATTAAAATGTAGCTATGACCAACACTAAGACCAACTCCTAGTTGTGACAAATTTTCTATTACAAAAGCATTTGTTGCTCTCGATATTTTTTCCAGGTTAAGATTACAGCAGCTCATTGTTGTGTTTTTTACCATCAGAATCTAAAATATAATTGTTGAAATACTACAGTAAGTTCATGTTTTGGGCCCAAAATCAGGGCAGCATTGTGAATGTAAGCTATGGGTAAAGACTAAACTCACTATGGTTTTGAATATAGCAATTTATTTTGCTCATTCTTTTTCTTCATTTGGAAATTACACCTGTTAGCACTAACCTACTTTTACTGTATACATTGATTCATGTTGCTTTCCAAAGCGCTTTTTAAATCCAACTAGTTGTCTCTCAGGAAAGAAAAAGAGCAAGAAAATAGGGCCCTAGGCTTCTCTATTTAGGTTGAGGTGAAAGCTGAAGGACCAGCAGCTAGAAACAAGCTTGACCTTTTCTTATCATAAGCCATGTAGCCACAAGTTGATATTCTTTATTATAACTAAATTGCAAAGAACTCTCAACATTTGTTTGACTCTAGGTCTTTAGCTATGATTTTTCTTTGTGAAAGCTACAAGAAGAATGGCAAAGAACGTAAGAGTAAAGTGTCTCTATTTTTAAAAGAACTACTCTCTCCATTACCCAAACACATTTGGAATTGCATTTTGAGATCAAAGAAGCTGAAAGAAATATTGCCTTGACATGTTTCAGGCAGCTGGTGCACAATCTGCATTCAGCAAGTTAGGATTTGTGTTTTATTTTAAATTGCAGGCTTGAAATCTGCAGAAAATGCAGACTGGAAAAAAAAAACCCTCCCACTTAGCTATTTTCAATTTAGAATAGCTCTAATGCTCATCAGAATGGCAAACTCCACCAGAAATTAATTTATTTGCCCCTACTCCTGGACCTGTTTCTTACCCCCAAGTTCTATCTTTTAAATAACTAATTTTTAAAGCTTTTGCCAGTTGTTGCATCTTATTGTTTAGCTGAAAGCCACTTTTGAACTCCTGAACTGATATGCCATCTGAATTGCTAGAATTTTATACTCTTAAATAGGAATGGACTATATAAAGCTTTTCTCTAGGGCATTGATTTTGAAATGTGGAAGGGGAGGTGTCAAGCCAATTAAAGTCTATAAAATATATGATGGGTCAGTTTTGTTGCATAGAATGCTAAGAATGTTGCAGATATTAACCCTGACAGTTAAGATTACATTTCTACATGAGGTTAGAGTTTTGTTTTGTTTTTTTAAGTTTGGAAGAGAAGATTGACAACATCCTGGTTGTTTTCTTTTAGCCAGACTTATAGAATATCTTCATATACTTTTGATTTCAGTAGAATTTTAAGATGTAGATTATTTTGTAAGGAGTAATGTCTTTTGAACTTAGAAAATAAAACCGGGGGCAAAAAGATCTGAAAATTTGCTGGCAAGTGGGAAAATTGGACTTGTATTCCAATCAAATTTCCTTAATTTCCCAAACATTATTATGGACAGATGATCACATTAATGGGTTCTTTTTTCATTCCTTATTTCAAATATGCAGTCTTCCATTCTGTATACCTCAAGTAGTATGAAGCTTGCACATTAATTTGTATTTCAGGTTTCTTTTTGCCATATAAGTATTAGTCTCATCTAAAAAGAAGATATATCTGCAGTCAAATCTAAGAAAAAGCATGTCACAGGCACCTCAGAGTCAATATGTCCAATACCAAGAACATCATTCTTTTCTCCCAAATCCACCCCCTTTCCTAACTATGCTATTGATACGATGGGTACCATCATCCTCCCTGGACCCAGGTTTTCAACCTACGGATCTTACTTAATTCTTCAGTTTCCATATCTAACCAGTTGCCAAATGTTGTTTTACCTGTACAACCTTTCTGTCATTCACCCCAGCTTGGGCCCCAATGAACTCTTTACCGGACTACCATAAAAGCTTTAAGGCACTCAAAACTATACCTTTATTAAGATTTCATCATTAATGCTTAGTGAGTTATATCATCAGTATTGCCTAGGCACCTATATTTTTAACTCAATATGAATTCCAAACTTCCTAAGTTTTTATACAGATAGCACTTTTGTGATATCAAGGTTTTAAACAAACAGTGCTATTTGCAACAATCAATGGTAGTTCTTTTTGGAGGTTTAAGATTAATTTATATTAGGATCTCATTCAAATTATTCTATATATAAGTGAAAATTATCTGCAAAAGGACTTGATTGGGTAGGAGAACCTCTTGGAAGGTCTCACTAATGTCTCTTATTAAAGTAGAAAAAAATATGCCTTAAAGTCTGCCCTGATTTTTTGTAGCAAGTTGGACACTGAATAAAATATTGAATCACTTTTCCATAGGTATCATAAGTTACTTAAAATAATTTATAGGAAAACTATAACAGTATAAGAATTTTGCACATGAAATCATAATTTAGAGAAAGCATGAACCAGAAAGAAATTATCACATTTCTATAAACATCTTAGGAATAAAATGTAGCAATTAAAAACAAAGAATTAAATCTCCAGACTCCAGATCATTTCAAGCAGAATACCAAGTTGCAGAAAAGGAGCTGAATTGCCATTGATAGAGGAAGTTTCCATAGCCAAGAAATCACAGGTCCATATTAAGTGATATGGATCACAGAATTTGAGAGTCAAATGGGATCTAGTTCAATCCATATCCAAAAGAACACCCACTATAACATACGTGAGAAGATATTAGTCAACAAGTATTAATATATTAGAGGCAACCATGCTGGCTAATACAGATAGCATACTAGGTGCTGGGTATACACATACAAATAAAGTAATAAAATAATCCCTCTGCCCAGCTTATATTAAGTTAGACAGGGAAAACAATATGTACAAGTTAAGACAGTTGGAGGGAGGGCAGAAGGGAAGGAAGCATTAGCAACTAAGGAGAATCATAGTCTTTGTTGATCTCAAGGTGGAAGGTGGTGCTTGAACTAACCATTAAAGGAAACAAAGGATTCTAAAAGGTAGAGGTGAGAAGGGACTACTTTCCAGGCACAGGAGACAGCTTGTAGAAAGGACGAGTGATAGGGGCTTGTAATCCTATATGTGAAGGGCCACAAGTAAGCCAGTTTGGATGGACCCACAAAGAGTTAGGGGCAGGAATGTGCATGTCTGGAAAGCTGGGCCGGAGTTAGATTGTTCAAGACGTTAAATGTGAAGCAGAACCATTTACGTTTTTTGTTTATTTAGTGAAACTGTTCAGAATAGCGATGCTTATAGAATCCATAATTGAATAAGTCTTGGAACTTTTTTTTAGTTATGTCCAGTTGTATTGGTTGAGCTCCAAATTGTGTGTGTTTGTGTGTGTGTGCATGCATGTGCACATCTATGCATGTATATAAATATATAGCACTTTAGCAATCACAGATTTTCTAAGATGTAGTATCATGACTGACATCTATAGAATTTTTTATTGTTTACTGATAATAAAGGTAAAGTGATATCAAAAAATAAATCTTTTGGGAGGTAATTGTTTTTCTAAAAGATTACAGAGGCATTTTAAAACGAAATATCAGTGTTTTCTTTTCAGGATATGTGAAGAGCAATGCAAACCTTTTTAAAAAAATTCTTTATGAAATAGATTTAAAATGAGCCTAATAAGACTACTACATTTTTACTTCTTCAAAAGTGCTCTTAAATGTCAAAGCGTAGTATTGTTATTTCAGACATAGTAAACTGAATAAAGTTGAACAGTTTTTTGTTTTGGATAAATGAAAATTGTCATAACAGTTGTGATTAAATTTTATTATATGATTTAATTAAATGACTTTATATGATCACTTTTTACTGTAAAATAATGTCTTTTTTTAAAAAGATTTTTTTTTTCCTTTCAGATAAATTTACGACTCATCTTAGTGAGTGGAAAAACTAAAGAATTCCTGTTTTCTCCTAATGATTCAGCAGCAGATATTGCAAAGCATGTATATGACAATTGGCCAATGGGTGAGTAGCCTCTTCTCATGATGAATGTTAGATTGTATGTTTTTTATAATTTAGAATAAGTGGGATCATAAGACTTATGTTCTTTATATCTCTATAACTTATATGATTCTATGTCTGTTTTCAAGGGTAGTGTCACTTAAGGGAACTGAAATAACGATGGCCACAAAATTCCTTTTTCTGATGAGCCCTGCTAAGAGCTTCACAATGTAATTAGCGGTAACAATGTCTTAATCTCATAGCCTCCATTTGAAGTTCCTCTACCTTGATCGTATCTGTAACTTTGCCGTGTACTTAAAATCAATTTTAGGCTTCAGCCTCTAGCCCAGAGAGAGGTCCTAAGCTGCTAGCCTAGTAACTAAAACCTGTGGCAGCCCCATCAGTCTTTAGGAGTCGAAGCAAGCCCCAGAGGATCTTGTTAGAGGCTCTTTGATTTTTGTCATTTTTCTATTCCACCTCCTCTTGTTGATGCTGTTAGTTATGGTAGCACAACCAGAATGAGTAACAATATAGTTCAACCTTAGAACTAGAAACTAAGAAACCTTTAGTATGCTACCTGTACTTTCTATGTACAGGAAACAAGTATTTGTTAAGTCTTTCTGTCTGTACCCTTTTCTTCTCTCTATGAAAAAGACCACGAGATAGTTGTTACTTTTAAAAAAATAAATACCAAAACACAGCAAAAAAGAAAAGAAAACTTAAATACAAGCAGAATATTTTTTTTTTTAATTGGGGCAAATTCACGTTGACCCCTTCTCTTTATACGTTGTTGAAAGATAGTTTTCAAAGGCCATTTATAATTACAGGTCAATAAGACCTTTCTACTCTGCACAGTCATGAGGTCAGGAAATCTATTAGTTTCTCCTTTGTGTTTTAAAAAAGCCAGTTTGAAGCAGCCTACTTCTTAAAATAAAACTAAAACCTCTCTTTGGCACAAAATCTCCATTTTCTATTAATTCTTTTCTGTAGTAGATCTCTTCCCCTCTGAGATTCTCTCTGCAATGTGTCTCTAATCTGACTAGCCTCTTTCTTCTGGACTTTTCTAAGCCATTTTTATAGGAGAGACAGAGTGATAGGACTTTTTCAGCTGATTTAACTTAGTTCATAAGCAGAAGCTAGTAAATGACTTTGAAAAATGGGATTTTTAAGGGCAAAACTTTTAATGCAGAACCACCTCTATATATAAAAATTAAACACTACTTTGTTCTTCTGCCTGTAATCTATAGGTGAATGTTGGTCCCTGAATTCAAACAGTTTTATCTGAGGCTGGGGCAAGGACAGAATTTGCTCCTCACTCAAACAACTTTAAGCCTGGGGCTATTGGAAGGCAGGGGCAAGAGAATATATGTGATTGGAAAGAACATAGAATTGGAACCAATGAAGTGGTGTTGTTTTTGTTGGGTTTTGGGGGGATGAAGTAATCTGAATTAAGTGATTTGTCCAGGATCACACAGATAGTAAGTGTCAAGTGTCTCAAGTCAAATTTGAATTTAGGTCCTCCCGACCCCAGGGCCTGTTCTTTATCTGATATTCCTCCTAGCTGCCCCTAGAGCCATTGAGGTTTTGAAAGAATGAGGCTGAGCAAAATTAAAAGAAAACTAATTGAAGAGAAATTATATGAAGTATGAAGAAGAGACTTAGGAATATATTGTTCAATCCTTTTCAAAGTCTGCCTGGCCACTTGTCAAAGCAGCTCTACAAGGAACCGTTGTGTTATGTGTATATAATTTATTCCTGGACAAATTTAAATATCTTCTCCAAAAACCTGCTTTTTTTCTTTCACTTTCCTTATTTTTGCTGTCAACACCATTTCCCCAAATCTTAACTTCTCTTTGATGGGGATATTTTGCCTTTGAAATGCTCTTCCAGTTGCTTCCTTTCCATTCCCTCAGTCACCAAGCTAGTTTAGGTCCCCATTTTACTTTTCTTTGGGCCTGTTGCACTGACTTGCTAACTGTCTCCTTTCCTCTAATCCATTCTGTACTTTGCTGCCAGAACAGACTTACTAGTAAAAGTACAGCTGTGATCAGAACATTGCCTAGTTTAGATACCTTCCCTGGCTAACCATTCCATGGCTTTCATTGCCCAACAAGATAAAATTCAAACACAGCCTGAAATCCAGAAGCTTCAACAGACTGGTGCTAAAATTGCCTTTCTAGCTTTAACTAAACCCCAGTACTTCTTTCAGCACCCTTTTCTCCAGACAAAGGAGCAGTTTTGACTAGGTTTTTTCCTTTGCTTGAAATGTCATCGCCTTCTTCCTAAATCTCTTACTGTTGATAACTTTCAAGACCTATCTCAAGTTCCAGCTTGTCCATGAAGCCTTCTCTAACCCTGATGCACCCCAGGCAAAAATCTCCTCTTCAAAGAAAAGAAAGATTACTTCTGTCTACCTACGTCTCAAGATCATTGCGAAGACCTAAGTTTATAAATCATAAGTTGTGCTGTACAATTGTGAGCTATTATTATTATTATTTTGAGATGGCTAGTGTTGGGTTTCAAGTCAGGAAGGCTCATCTTCATAGGTTCAAATATAGCCTCAGACACCTAAAGTTTCCTCATCTATAAAATGAGTTGGAAAAGGAAATGGCAAACCACTCCAGTATCTTTAACCCCAAAAAAACAAAACAAAAACCAAATGACATCATGAAGAGTCAGGCATGACTGAATGGCAAAAATTATTACTGTTATTTGTATTCTTCTTGGCACTTATCACATTCTACCTTGTTTTCACAATTATTTGTGTACATACTTTATCTCCTTTTTTGGGGGGAAGGAAATGGTTTCTTTATTCACCTTCTTATTCACCTTATAGTTTCTAGACATTTTCTACAATGAGTATCTCCAAGACTTGCCTTTTTCTTTATTAGAATTTGAATCAGTGACCTTTCGATTTATTTTATTTTGATAATTTTGTTACTGATGGAAGCAATAGACTTTTTATTGTATTGGGTCACATCACTTAAACAGATTGTGGCTAAGTTATTAGGGACCACAGTAGGGCTTTTAAAAACTTCAGGAGTATTGGAAAGATGAGCATTTTCATATAATTTTGCATAGCTTTCCTATTCTTTCTAGTTATTAACAGTGATAGATAAATCTCTATGAAAATCATTGAATAATAATGCCATTTATTTGTATAATACATTGGATCTAGAAAGCATTTTCACATATGCAACCATATTTGATCATGTGAAAAGCACTGTGCTATTCCTTGGAGAGAGATAGAGATAAATAAGATGTTTTTCCTGCCAAGACAGAGCTTATAGTCCAATGGAGTGTTAATTACTCATATAAAAGACAATAATGAAGAATAGAACAAGATGAATATGAGAGGTACCCCAAAAAAGTGTTATGTAATATCCAAGGAAGAAAAGATCAAACAAAAACATTAATCTCCATATTACTTGTCTTGAACTATATTATAGTTTGAGAGGAGAAAGGAGTAAATTTTTTTCATTAATAATTATCTTTAATCCAAGTAATGTTAAAGTGGGGGGGGGGGGCGCAAGGTTTCCAGCAATCCTTGATATGTGGCCAGGGATGCTATCTGAAAATTTGCATACACTCAAGCACACACACACACACACACACACACACACACACACACACACACAGATATATAAATATAAACTAATTTCAGGAAAGAGAGAGTACTGACCACTGGAGGTGGGGATAGGAGTGGGAAAAACTTTCCATGAGAAAGCTTTGAAGGAAGAGGAGATTTCTATGAGGTTGAGATAAGGAAGGGAGCTCATCTCTTAGGTCTGTTCACTTGTGTCCTGACCCAGTAATATACATAACAATGAGCACAAAAATACGAATTTAAAAAAAAATCCAAATGTCTAATCCTGTCTAATGTAAGAGATAGTTTAATAGTATAATATATTCTCCTTTAGTAGTTTGAATCAGTTGTTGGTATTGAAAATAATAGCATTTTTACCAGTGTGCAGAAATTGGGATCGGATATTCACAATAAAGTCAGTCTTACCACTTTAAAACAGTTTATAAGCCCACAGTTATAGGGCAGCATCAAGACTTAAGCCATAAATAGAGTAGCTTTTTTCTGTGAAGAGCTACTGACATTGAAAGAAATCCAACAGTCTTTATATATGTGGGGGAAAAAAAAACCAATTGCAGGTTTGTTGAGTTGTTGGCCACCCCACCTAATCTTCCCAGAGAGAGATAAAACAATTCAACTTATTTCTCAAGTTAAGAACAGGGAATTTAGAGCAGTGTGCTATCTTAACGGAGAGCGAGTTAAAAAGAGAAACAAAAATGGCTTTAGAGAAATACATTTAGTCAGAAGAGGAGGGACAGACATGAGCAGAGGAGAGAGGCCATAGTCTCCTGGCAGCCCAGCTTCACTCTTACCTTGTAGACCCAGGATGACCAAAATCTATTTCCTATGGGAAAATGGGCCTCACATGGAATACCTCATCTTTAAGGGTCATTTATGCACTACATGAGTGCTATGTTTTCTGAATCTGCTTATGAGCCCCAGTAAAGTGCTGAGGGTTTTCTGTTTTTGTCTGTAGGCTTCTATGAGTTCCTTGCCTCTTCTGCATCATTCTGCATTGCTACCCAATATAGTTGTAGTATCCTGAATACTTGTATAGGAGCTGGGAACCCCTTTTATCTACATATGTGAAAACCTAGACATGAGACCTACCAAATCCATATTTGGAGATTTCCTAGAGTAAGTCTATGTAGGGCAAAGAACCAAAACAGAAACTGACTTTCTAGGATCAGTCATTTAAAAGCTCAGAGCCATAGAGACACATTTACTTATTTTTCCATTGTAATTCTGCGTCACGGTTTATTCAGCTACCTCCTGATCAATGGATGGACACCTTCTTTATTTTTCTTCCTTAGGAGGTATTGTTGCTATGAATATTTTAGTATATAGTAGATTTTTCCCCCTCATGTCTTTGATCTCTTTGAGGGTGATACAGTGTATTTACTTTTCTCACATAATTCCAAATTGTTTTCTAGACTGGTTGGATCAATTCCTATTTTCTATAACTGGTGTATTAGTTTGCCTGCCTTACTGTAGCCCTTCTAGCCTTTAATATTTGTCTTTTTTCTCTGATTTGCTGAGTGTAAGCTAAAACCTCAGAAATGTCTTAATATGTGTTTCTCTTACTGTTAGTGATACTCTGTGCATAACATTACACCCTCCCCATATCCATGCCTTTGCAAAAACTATTAAGACTTTTCCTTCCTTGTTGCGTCTTGCCAAGCTTGAAACTGGATAAGAAAAATACAGTCTCCCTACCTATCTTTTGGAATTCATGACTAATTCTCTGGTTTCTTTTCAGACTGGGAAGAAGAACAGGTTAGCAGTCCAAACATTCTTCGACTTATTTATCAAGGACGATTTCTACATGGAAATGTGACACTAGGAGGTAATGAAGTCATTTTTGTACAAGGAATTAACCATTGAGTTGTAGGATTTGTTTGTCAGTTCTTTTAGATTACTTTCTGTTTGTTTTTGGTGTGGTTCCTTCTTAATATTTTGCTAAACCTAAGTATTTAACCTTTCATGAATTAGATTCCTTTCTGTTGTAGTAGAAGGCTGTAAGTCATAGTTGGAAGACTGTCATTTGAGAGGAATGCTCTTATATACATACATCCATACACATATACACATTGTATGTACATGTATATACGGATGTGCATATATATGTGTATACATAATATTGTTGCAATATTTTTGATAATTTGTTGGAATAATATTATAGTCATGACGTGATAGGAAACAACTTAAAAATGATAAGGAAAGGCCATTCTGTCTCTAGGGTAGAGTTGCTAGTCTTGTGAGGAGCAAAAATAAATGGGTTTTTGCATGAATGTTTGTGGAAATGCAGCTCGAGGGTGCCCCCTTGTGGTTCAGATTTTCTGTAGTTAGGTTTCATTTTTGTTTTAAATATTAGAATCATCAAATAATTGAATTTTAAAACTGGAGGGCACTGTAATGATCATCTGGCTCATCTCTCTCATTTTACAGATTAGAAAACTGACCTATTGAAGTCGCTTGACTTTCCCAAAGTCATATGAATAGTAGGTGGTAGGGCAGAACGAGAATCCCACTCATAACACGCTCTTTCAGTAATATATTAGACACATTCATAATTTGTATTTAACTAGGATTTCTGTGTCTGTATCAGTTTCTATATTATTTGTTTCAATTTAACCTAATTGCTGTGTTCCACATTTTTAATTCATTTCATGAGGTACTTACTATGTGCATGGCACTGTGATAGGCACCAAAGATACAAAGACAAAATGAAAAAAAATAACCTCTCTGTGCTTCTATTCTGTTGGATAAAGTGAATTATTTAGGGAAGAAAATATGCTTTTAGACTCCCAAAGTCAGCCATAAACCTGCAATATGCATGAATTAGTGAATAGCATTTAAATTGGTGTCCCTGCCTCATTGGTCACTCCAGGCCATCTTACATGTTGCCATAATCATTTTCCTTAAATATGGGTCTGACCATGTGATTTCCCCCTCAGGCAAGTCTAACAGCTCCTTGTTGCCTCGATGGTAGAAGGTTAAATTCCTTTTTGCCTTTTAGAGACCTTTACAGCCTACTCTCAGCCTGTTTTTCCGGGCTCATTGGACAGTACACCCCCTCTTATACTCTTTGATTCAAACTGGTCTTCCCTCAGGGCAAGGAGAGAGCAAAGAAAACTGAGAAGGAGAACCAGGGGTGAGCAAAAATGTGGACAAGAACTATAGAGGTCTTTAGGTGTTTGGCTGTCAAAGAAAGGAGAGCTATGGAAATATAGCTTCTTATTTTAAATAATTATCAGATGTCCATAGATTCTTGCTAGCTGAGTGCTAGTTAATCAATGCATGGCCAGTCTAGAATGTTGAGTATGGGAGAAGGATCCAGTACCCCTCTTATGTACCCATCTTTCCTTTCTATCACCATCCCTGTTCAAATGTCCATGAAACATGAGACACTGATCTGTCCCTCTTTTTGCTGAGGGTAGGCCAAAAGGTCTTGGCTTTTTGCCTGGAGCTAGGCCTAGCCCTAGCAAAAAGAGGGAGAGATTGGTGCCTCATGCTTCATGGACATTTGGACAGGGATGGTGGTAGCAAGGAAAGATGGGTACATAAGAGGGGTACTGGATCCTTCTCCCTTTATCCTAGACTGGTCATGTATGGATTAACTAGTGGGGCCTGGCCCCAGGTGAAAAGCCAGAACCTTTTGCTGTAGAGAAAAGCCAGGTATCCAAACAAACTCCAGCACCCATTATGTCTTCTGATTCTTAGGGAGATTTAGCAGCTGAGGGACAATCCTCAAGGTGGGAAGGATTAGGCATTTATCTAACTAGATCCCTTCCCCATAACTGATGCTAATTAGGGGAGTCTTTAGTTCTGCCCACCTTCCATCATCCTATATAAGAGAGAAGTCCCAGCTGGACCAGACCTATATATTTAGGATAATGGATAGTTGAGAGCCTACTGGAATGTCTGACTTGGAGGTAGGATAATCCCATACTCTTCCCTTTCTCATCCCCCCAGTACCTAGCTCATCCCCAGTAGAATCTCTAAAATTGGGAACACCTAGCATTCTTCCCCATATCACTGCCCTTCTTGTGGTGGCCTGAGGGAAAAGGAGATACCTGGTTTTGCCTTCCCTAGACCTTGATAGAGGGGGTAGAGACTGGAGTGTTGGCAGTTCTGTCCTTCCTGGTTCTCAGTTGTTGCTTTCCCCTTTAAAAACAAGTATATGGCTAAGCTTATCTGACAAGATCCAAATCAAATGAGGTAATTTGTGTGAAAATAAGTAGCTTTAAAAATGTAAAGCATTATATAAATGTAGAGGATACTGATGATAAAAAATTATGAATTTTATTTTTAATGTCCATAGTTTTATAATTCTAGTAAATAAAAATTTATTTTCTCACAAGATTAACCAATAGTTGTTAAGACAGGTATCACTTAGGTATCGTAGTTTGAAAATCAGGCATGGAACTGTTAACATGTGAGACTGTTGTTTGGCATCTTCTAGTTTTCAAAATAATTAGATATTACTCTTTAAGTAATAGACTATAAGCTCCATAAAGAAAAGGGCAGTGTCATATTCTTCTTCAGAACACCCACACAATGCTAGTACAGTGCCTTGTACATAGTAGATGTTAAGTATTTATTAAGAATGAGCGAGTGAGTTAATTTTTCTGTTGGTCATGAGAATTATTTCATTTTTAAACTGCAATCTTTTAAAGATATGAAATTCTATTGTGTGAAAGTACAGTCATCTTGTTAAAGCTCAGTAAAAGGCATTAATCTAGTTAAAAAAAATGGTTTCAGTTAGCCAAAAAAAATTGGTGTGCTTTTAACAAATTACTCTGTTCTTCACACAGCATTAAAACTTCCTTTTGGCAAAACAACAGTAATGCATTTGGTGGCTAGAGAGACATTGCCAGAACCAAATTCTCAAGGTAAGCTGGGAGCTGTGTTTTGGAGAAGGGTCTAACTAGAGTCACATGGGCAAGCATTAAAAACTACCTTGGCTTTCCTTGGACTTTCCAAGGGAAAGATAGGAAATCTTTACTTTATGAATAGTTCTTGTCACACAAATTATCAGACATTCTTGGACGTGCTAATATTTTTTTAAAAGCATTTATTATAGTTCTTTAGTACTACAAATTGCTGTTCAGTTGTTTTCAGTTATGCCCGACTCTTCATGACCCCACTTGGGGTTTTCTTAGCAAAGATATTGGAGCGATTTGCCCTTTCTTTCTGCAGCTCATTTTACAGATGAGGAAAATGCGGCAAACAGGGTTCAATGACTTGCCCAGGGTCACCCAGCTAGTCCGTGTCTGAGGCTAGATTTGAACTAATGGAAATAAATCTTCCTGAATCTAGGCCTGACATTCTAGCTACCATGCCACCGAGCTGCCCAGTACATATAAATACAAAATTTTACAGTTGTGTTAGGTTGATAACTATACTTACCTTGGATAAGGTGGTTTTTTTAAATCAGTTTCTAGCTTGTAAATAGGTCTTTTGTTCAATTTCCACAGGTCAAAGGAACCGTGAAAAGACTGGAGAAAGCAATTGTTGTGTGATCCTGTAAACACTGATGTTTCTGTTAAGTGTGGTGTAATATAAGTCTTTGTCTTTCATGCTGCTGGGATAGAAGAGATCTGACATTGCTCCAGACATGCTTAGGAACAGTCTCTCTGTAAATCCATGGAACTGAAATATTACATGAACACTGTTGTTGCATTCTCTCTTGCAAGAAGAGATTCAAGAACATTTTCACTATGATTTTTTTATTTCTAGTTATTTTTATGTTCAGCAATCTTATAATTCATCGGTTTCGAATGCAGTCAATCCAGGAAAAAAAAAAGTTAATGTGTTATCTTCCAGAGCAGAAACCATTTTGCTGCCATAAAAATGTTCATCCAGAGAACTAATAAATCAAGCGTTCCAAATGCAATTTGCACTAAAAATGGTTGACATGATTTCATTATTTTCATCAATAGGATTTGTAACTGTCCATGACACCTAGAAATGATCTACTATAAATTCCATACTGGAAAACACTCAGCAATTAATAATGATTGTTAATGGCCAAATTTTTTTTTTTTTTAAACAGAAAAGGGGCAGGAGAAAAATGGAAAATAAACTGTTCAGTGACTTCTACCAAAGTTAACCTTGGTGGCAACACTGGCATAGGATACTAACTAAACTGAGTGTGACTATTTTAACTGCAACAAATGAAAAAACAATGTGCCTGTTATTTAAAGCACTCTGCAGAGGGCTGTTTAATTGTTTTCATTGTGATGTGCACTCTTTGGTCATACAGTAATCGAGTGCTTGTTCATACAGCACAAATAGGGCAAAGAGTGTGTTTCCTAGCCTTAATATGGGAGGGGTAATTTCCTGTAGTCCATAGGCTTTTATTATTGTGCATAACTATTAGAAAACCTCATCTACTGATCAATTTTATGTATCTGAATATCAGCAAATTGATGGTTTTTTTCCAGTAATCTTTTCTCATCTGTACCTTAGTGTCCAATGTCATGCTTACTCATTAGACATTTCAAACAAATTCTTAATATTTAAAAAAAACAACCTCTTTGCCATAGTATTAGTTTTGTTTATGTAATCTGCATTTGGTATTAGTGCTTGCAATTGTATTAAAATCAAAAGCTGATTTTTAAGGCATACATGATTTAAAATGATGCCATTCTTTTGTTTCATACCAATAATTTAAAAGTTGATATGCTCAAGAAATTTGCACAGCACTAAAGCATGAGCTAGTTTCATCTACAACTGTAAAAAATATAAAAGATTTTATATTTTTTCACTGGGAAGAAATTCTTCCTGGGTGAAATTACAAATATGTGTAGAATATATTTAATAAAAATCTTATAAAATACTTAACTATAGAATTTAAATATGGATTGGCGTGTAGTATAATAGAACAATATTCCATATAAATAGCTTTAGCCTTCACAGAAATTAAAGTCACAGGCTGACATTGTGTTCTGTATTTAATAAGTGTCCACAGCCCTTAAAAATACATGTAAACGTTTCTGGATGGTCAACATCATTTAAATGTAATCAGGTTATTTTATTCATTGTTTTCGCTTTGATGAAAAGGCTTTATATGCAGTAGATATACAAAAATATTGTTCATACTGATCAGAATTAAATTTGTATAGAGCAGAGTTTTAAAACAAATTGTAAATAGTACTAAACATTTTCTTTCTGCAACCTGTACTGATAAAATCCTTCTGTAAACTAAATAAAAGAATATTGTAGTGCATTTGGGTGGTAATTTTAGAGGTCCTTGATTAGATCAATAATTGTTTAAACAGTTCTCTTCATGGTTATGAAACTATGTTTTCTCTTGGTATTTTTTTTTCTGAATCTCGTTTTTTAAATTACTTAATATGATATTATTTAGTTTGTAATGTGTTCCCAATGTATTTCTTTGGTATTTAATCTGATTTATTTCTGCACAGTCACTACAATGAAAAAGTTTATGTAGTCTGTGCTCTCATTAAAAATACTATATTCATAGATACTAAATATATTCTTTTTTTTTTTTTAAACTATAGCTCAATGCGACCTAAAGAATAATAGTCTGACAGGTTACTTGGTGAGGCAAGTGTCCCATTCCTGACTTGTTGGACTATTGCATCAGTCTCCTAACAGGTCTCCTTGCCTCCATTCTCTCCCTACTATATTTATACTTAATTGGGTAGCTGATCTAGTCTTTATTATAAATTATGTCCTAATAACTCCTCTTGTTTCTGTACTCCTACCTCCTACTCTCTGTAATCCATTCTTAGCACTATAGTCACTCTAATCTTCTTAATGCGGATATGGCCCTCCAAACAATCTTCTGTGGTCAATCTTCATTGTTTCCATATTGATTGATCCTTTGCCTGGCATTTGAGGCCTGCTATAGTCTGGCACCACCATACTATTACAGCTTGACGTCTAATGCAGACCTGCTTTACTCTCCAACCAAACTGGACTGCTCATCATCTCACAGACGGTCTTGTACTTTTCTTCCTCTGTGCCTTTCTCAAACTGTTCCCTAGGTCTGTAATGTCTTGTCTGTTCTTATTCAGCTTTTGAATTTCTGCATCTCCTTTAAAGTCCAACTGAAATGCCACCTCCATGAAATTTGTTTTCCTAACTCTTCCTCCTCCAGCCTTTAAAGCCATCCTCATAAAGGACTTTGTTTTGCCCTGTCTCTAACGTGCTTACATTTTATTTTGTATTATTTTTATCTGTATTTGTATATTTCTCCTCCCTCCCATAAGACTGTATGCTCCAGAAGGGCAAAATTTTGCCCAAAAATTTAGCTGAATTTTGTATATTCTTTACCACTTAGAAGAGTGGTCTGTAAATTAGGCACTTAATGTTTGTTGAATTGAAACTCACTAGTTATTTAGAAATTGCTAAATAGGATAAAGAAATTAATTACTAGAGAAAGAATTAGTACACTTAAATATTTAAACAATAAGTATGCTAAATGAACAAACTTCAATAGTTATTAAGTACCCAGTTTGTACAGATTAGTGTTCTAAGAACTAGGAGAGATGTACAAGTTGAATAAGACATGATGCCTGCCCTCACAGAGTTTACAATATTAAAAGGAGGATACAACACATACACAATGGCAATATAAAACTATGTTCCTTGTTCCATTTATTTTTCAAAAATAATGCATAATCAATACTTAAGTTAAAATGAAAACACCAAATTTTTTTTCTTAATTTAACGTACTATGAGATAAGTGCAAGTACCCCTTTAATATTTTGTGCCGCATCAAAATTTAGGTGTGATTGAATATTCCTGAGTCCTCATTGCCAAAAAATGGCACCTCACAATTGCCTAATGGTTCAAGTTGTACCGGAACCAAAGTAGTGACACCATAGATTTATAGCCATTTAATTTAGTCAGTACAAGTATATGGCCTTGAGCTTGGCTTTTCAACTATGCCTTATTGTTCTTCAATAATTTTAGCCTCCTGTTGGAATATATAAGGTTCTCAGGATGATAAGGGTCTTGGTCTTTACAGAAACGTCAGTGTTCTTCTGGAGTCGTAAGTCAACTGTGTGGTTTCTATTTAAGGGAAATTATATCTGCTCTTGACAATGAAAAGGCTAAAAATCAAACATTATCATGCATATTAAATGAGGCTTACCCCTAACACCGAATTTCAGTTTTAATAAGATCACCTTCACCAGAGTTAATAGTATTTTTCTGTTAGCCGAGTGTGGTGTATGATGTTTCATGTGAAATGAGATTAAAATTTACCCAAACTCTTCTTTTGAGTAATTTCCATGTACACTTTTGGTTGTATTTTCTTCATCTTTTTTCATCTTCTACTATTTACTGTTTTTCTTCCTTTTTGCAATTCTGCTAGTCAGTCCTTCAGAGAATTCACCTTTGGTGCCAGTTTCCATTAACTCAGGAACTTTGATAATTGAATCCAATTTTTTAAAAAAAGAATCTTCCATTCTCGTATTCTATTAACATCCTGATAGTTAAGTGTATGATATGATATTGTTTGACTCATGGGAGTTTGGGGTTTAATCTGTGTTACTTAATATGCAAAGCCATGGTTTTCTTTTGTGGGCTATAAATTTTTATACAGAAAGTGAACACACAAAGAGCTTGTCCATTTTAGTTCTACCTTTAAAATTCTTTAAGTTCGTTCCAAGCATATCTTCAGCTCTTCTCTCTATTACTATTGTTTGGTAATATGAAAGACTAATTGATTAACCGTAGTGGATAACACGGGGGATTTGGTTTGATATTCAAAACTACCAATAATGTGGCAAGAACAGGAATGACTCAGTAGAAATGATGAACAAAACTAAGCGGAAGAATTCGTATATAAGTTTAAAATTGCACTAAAATATGGGAGGAGCTTTGGGTTGTAAGGCAAATTGTCTTATGTTCTGACAACCATACTGAACTTGTTTGTTCCTATGACTAAGTATAAATTCACATATATATATTCTAAATTAACACTGGAAAGAATTTTAAGTCAAAAATAGCAATAAAACTTTGGGACTTGCTACAAAGTCTCACTTATCTTCTCCAAAGGAAAAGGCCAACATCATAAAATTACAAAATCATAGAGGCAGAAATCCTGAATTTGTGGCCCAACTCAGACACTTACTAGCTTGATAAACAGAACCAAGTCACTTAATCTTCCTAAGCCTCCTCAGCTTCCTTATCTGCAAAACTGATAGAATAGTATTTGGGCAGATCTCATAGAGTTGTGAGGAAAGTGTTTTGTCAAACTCAAAGGCCTATATAAAGGCAGATTTTTATTATTACTGTCATTAGCTTAGAGATGGAAGGACCTCAGAATGAGGTCTAGTCCTACTCTCTAACTCAAACCAGTTATCTAGTCTATGACCTCTCCAACAAGTGGTCACACAGTGACTAACTGGAAAGAGACAGCTCCTTCTGCCTCTGAAAAATTCTAAATATCAGGCAACTGCTGCACAAACGGCAATGATTCCTAAGAGTTTTTCTTTTCTACCATTAATCAGCTGACCCTCGCTGATTGGCATGCTACTGCTTTTCTCAGTACCACTCAGGAGCAATTTTGCCCATTAGCTTTAACAGTTTTCCACTTTAATCGATATTATTTTGAAAGCCTCTGTCAAAGGTACAAAACAGGAATAGTTGTGAACCTAAATGTTCCTAGCCTGACCTTCCTCTTCAGTTTTTCTGCCCCTCTTCCCTCTGCCTTTTCAGAGTCAGTGTTATCTTCCCACTTATCTTAAAATTCACAAATCTCTATTTTGTCCTTTTGGTCAGTTTCTTGGTTATGCAACTCTTTTCCTCTGCATGCTTTTTGACCATTGAGTCTGAGCCTCATTTCCGGAGGGTACATAGGTAAGGCCTAACTCCATTTCTGTCCTAATTTGGTAATACTTTTGTCTTGTCCTCGGACTAAAATCATGGTACTCAACTGTGCTTAAGAGACTAATGGGAGTAGTATTCAACTGCAGTTGAAGGATCTTGCTATCTGTTGTTGCAACTTTGCTAGATGCTTGGATCTTGGTGCTTGGATACCCAGTTTGTTTCCCATCCCCCAGTCTATATAACTTCCATGATCAGATTTCTTTCCTCTTTCTTTAAGAGTGTGACCATTCAAACTGAAGTAGGAAAAGCAAAAACTTTAAGCTTTTCCCTATTCTTATCATTCTATTTTATTGAAGACTGAAATGTAAAGGCCTCACTCTAAAGAAAAGCGCTAGATTTGTCATTTGCAACACATTTTCACTAGGAAATGTGCCTTGTCTTTGAACTTTATTATTCCATAAATAAATGAAGTGTTAAGAATCCAGTTAACAGTGGTCAGCTGTCGTAATTCAATGAATTAGAACTAAAAATTAGTGCCAATTCTATACAGAGGAATTTCATACATCACGATTTTGTGTCATTCTCACCTTCCTCCTCTCAAATTCTACTTTTATCTTTTTCTCAAAAATGCTTATGGATCAGCTATTTGGATTTTATAGGTGCTCCTTGCTCTTTAATTCATTTTAAGGATATTTCGCTATCCTTATCCCTCTGTCTGCAATACTAAGACCATATGTCTGATAAATTTATACATACAGGGATATCTACAAATTGAGAATGTATATCTCTAAGCTAGAATATATATGCTGTCTATGGTTGCTTTATAGGGAAAGAATGGAAGACTTGCCCATATCAAGGTAGGGAGAATGCATTGTAAGTGGGGAGCAGGTGGGCCTATGGTTCCTCTAATCAGTTATTTTTTTCTAAATGCATTTTTTCTCACGCCAACAACACCGTCAATAAACCAGTTCCATTTCCTTCGCAAGCAGGCCTTATCCCAGACCATACCTATTCATACAACTTAACATACATATACATCCAAGTTTTAAAAACATGTCCGTTTGTGAAATAGTTAAGTTCATAGTTTTCCAACAATAGAAAGATCATCCCTGTCAGAATTATATTAAAAATCACAGAATCTCAGTTTGAAGCAGCCTCAGAGGTCATTTATTGTAAACTTTCTAAACAGGGATCTCCTTGATAGCTTCCCCAACAAGAGTTCATCTAGCCTTTGCTTGAAAAGCTCAAATAAAGGGGCACCACACTCTCATCCACACCAGCGTTTTCCACTTTGATGTGTTAGGAAATTTTCCTTAGAGTGAGCTGAAATCTTCCTCTCTGCAACGGTTATCTGATACTCTTAGCTACAGTATAAGCTCAATTCTTTCAACTAGTTCTTGTATGACAATCTTGGGGCTTTCTATCTGTTTTTCACATCAGTTTCTGTCTTAATTTTGTGGTGTGCAGAATTTAGCATAATATTCTCATTTGTAGTTTGACCCAAATAAAATGGAACCTTCTGTGTTTTGGACACTTTCTCTTACTGTAGTCTAACATCACTGCTTTGGCTACCACATGTCATGTGCATTGAGCTTGCAGGCTACTAATCCTACCCCACCCCCTCAGAGCTTTTAAACGTGAACCACTATTATACTAGGAATGGGAATGAACTGCAAAGAAATCACTGTTAATAGGTGAAAGAAAGTTGAGGAACTGGTACCAAGGCTGCTGGAAATCCAAAGGAAAAATGTAGCTTGGAGTAGGAACTTGGGCTTCTTAAACTTTTTCCATTCACAACCCTTTCAGCACTTCTTAAACTATGGGTTGCATCCCCATATTATATACTATGCCTTCTTCACTGTGGGTAATTATATCCCTGGGCTCAAATGGGGTGGGGAGGTCCTCCCCACATCCTGCCCTTCTGTTTAATATTTGTAGACAGCAAAAGGCAGATAACATTCATAGGACTGTCCTAGGTATCCCAGAGAAGCTAACTCTTCACTAAGGAGAGGAGGGGTGGAAAGTGGCTTAAGAGTCCCAAATCATGGTAACAGTATTAGACCCAGACTGGAAGGGTCAAGGTTGGGTTTCTAGATTTACACCTTACTCTTAACACCACAGCCCTCTACTCTTTACTCTGATCTTCTCGGGATGGCAGTGGAGATAGAGCTAATAGCCTTCCTCAATTAAGATAGATCATAATTGACAGGAGCTATGGTATCATCCATCCCCAAATCAGATATAACTCAAGTCCTTCCTTTCTGGGGGTTAAAAAATCAAAAAGACCTACTGAATAACCCAACCTTGTTGTTATCCGAAATCTGATGACAGTTAATCTTCCTAATCTAGGGGATCTAAGTGTCTAATAATACCAGAGAAAGCCCCCTTTGTTAACCAATTTGAAATAAAGACAACTGAGCTTTTTCACAAAAATTCTTGGAAAAAAAATCATGACAAAGGGGCTCTCAAATGTTTGATCATATAGCCATTTAACTGTATCTTCAAGGAACATTTATTCACTTCTTCCCACCAAGCTTTGATGTCACAAACTAAATGGACCTTGAACGAGGGCATTACGTTTAACTAGAGTAAGCAATGGAACTGCCAACTTCCTAATCTACCTACCTATATAGAACCATCTGGTAGATGCTGAACAATAGATGGTGGATGGTATCTTCCAGAAATGAGAAGTGCCAGAAACAGATTCCACTTCTGAAAGGCAATTTGTATTGGCTTTGGAGTCAAAAAACCCAGTTAGGTTCAAATCCTACATCTACTACTTAGTAGCTTTATGACCTTGGACAAGTCAAGTATTTAACCGCTCTGGTAGGTCTTCAGTTTCCTCGTTTATAGAATGAGGGTTCTGGACTAGATCAGAGGTTCCTTAACCTGGAGTCCACGCATTTCTTTTTTTTTGAAACAATGTTGACAACTTGATTATTTAAATATAATGAGTTTTCTTTGCGATCTTATGTATTTAATTTGAGTATTTAAAAACCTTGTATTAGCAGGGGATCCATAGGCTTTACCAGACTGCCTTTTAAATCTGGTCTAAATCCTATGATCCAATGAACCATAGGCAGCCTTAATACTGCTTGAAATAGCCTACGGAAACATAATCACTCAGTCCTAGGCCAATAAAATCTCAGAAGTAGAAGGCATCTTTCCACGTCATCTAATTAAACCCGTACCCAAACAAGAATCCCTCCAACAATGTCCAGGACAAATGATGATCCAGTTTTGACACATAGCTCTTTAGCTACAGGGAACTCACAGTATGCCCCAAGAAGTTCCCACTTGGGGAACTTCTCTTAGGAAGCTTTTCTTTATGTCAAATTTGACTCTTTTAAGTTTCCACCCATTGCTCCTGTTTGTTTTTAGCCAAGCAAAATTGGTCTATCTCAGTTCCACTTGTGTTGTGTTTGTCCTCCATTTTCGGAGAGGACCATGGCATCACAGGGAAATGATGACATGACTTGCAGTTGACTTTGATTTGAATGAGGGAGGGCTGTGCAAGGTCACCAGCCTCATTCCAGTGGCCCAATATTCATCAGGATGACTGGAGATGGCCCAGGATGCAATGGGAGATCCTGACCTTTTTAGGCTAATGCCTTTTCATGTACTCACTTAGAGTGAGGTAACGCCCATTCAGTCAATAGGCCTCTTTAAGAAGTGAGTCAAGAGATGGCCCTTTTAATTAGAAAAAAAATGAAGCTGGGAGGGGAAGCCTTCAGAGATGCTGTTTGGAAGAGAAAGTTACCATTGACATTTACTCTAAGCCAGAAGGGCCTAAAATACAGCCATTAAGTGGAGCTTGGGCAAGGACCTATTATTGTCCAATCTATGAGCTTCAGAGTGAACTCTTTCACTCAAAGTCAACTGCAAGTCATATCATCATTTCCCTGATGCCATGGTCCTCCTTGAAAACAAAGGACAAACACAACTTGTGAGTAGACCCTCCCTCTCCCTCTCCGTCTCCCTTTCCTTCTCCACTTTGTCAATGTCCTTCTGAAAAATGTGATTCCCAGAACTCAACACGATTTTCCAGGTCTGACCAGAGCAGAGTATAGGACTACTGTTTCTTTTGTTTGTGTTTTGGACTCTATCATTCTGTCTATTCAGCCTAAAGTCTTATTAGTTTTCATTAGTGGCTATTTCAGATTATTATTCAGAGGCAGCTAGGTGGCTCAGTGAGTAGAGCACCAGACTTGGAGTCTGATAGACCTGAAATCAAATATGGCCTCAGGCACTGATTAGTTTGTGACCCTGGGCAAATCACTTAATTATTCTCTGCCTCAGTTTCCTCATCCATTAAATGGGGATAATAATAGCACCTACCTCTTAGGGTAATTGTGAGAATAAAATGAAATCATACTCCTAGCACTTAGCACAGTGCCTGGCACATAGTAGTCGGTTAATAAATGTTTATTGATTGATTGTAAAAGCACTCTATAGACCTCAAACCTCTGTGACTTGATTGAGGCTGCTAGCCACTAAAATTCCCTAACTTTTTTCATAAGAGCTATTATATAGCTATACCACTCCCATCCTGTACTTACTTTTGCAACTAATTTGTTGAGCCCAATGCAAATCCATCTATCCCCATTAAAGTCTAGCTTATTAGATTAAGACCATCATTTTGGTCTTTTAGTGCCTTTTTGGAATCATGAATCTGTTATCCAATTTTTTGGGGTATTTTCTCCCAGCTTTGTGTCATTTAGGACATTTTGAACTTCAGATACTATATGTATTCACAGCAGAACTCATTATCTTTTCCCCCAAATCTATCCCTCTTACAAACTTCCCTCTTTCTTTTGAGGGTACCATTATGCTTCCAATCACTGAGGTTCACATCCACAGAGTCATACTTGATTCCTCAATCTCTTTCATGACACAAATCTAATCAATTGCCAAGTCTTGTTGATTCCACCTCCATAAATCACACCCTTCTCTCTATTCACTTACCCACTCTAGTTCAATCTGTCATCCCTACTTGCCTGCAGTATTGCAATAGCTTTCTAATTGGCCTTCCTGCATCCAGTCTTTCCCTTTCCATTATCCTCCACCTAACTGACAAAATGATAGTCCTGAAGCACAGGTGTAACCATATCAATGTGCGATTCAATAAACTCTAGTACCTCCCTATTACTTCTAGGATCAGATAAAAACTCCTCTGTTTGGCATTTAAATTCCTTCAACTTACCCTTACCAGCCCCGTTAGGCATTATTCCTCTTCACACACTTTATTATCCTGCCAAATTGTCTTCTTGCTGTTCCTTACATGTGGCACTACTTCTCCCTTTCCTGTCCACCTGTCTAGGTTGTCGATAACTATCATGGACTCCTTCCTCATCTCTACCTCTTATGATCCCATTTCCTTTAAAGTCACCTCAAAAGCCACCTCCTACCTTAGTCATTATCTGATCCACTCAGCTGAAAATGCCCCCTCACTAACCTTGTAGTTATTTTGAATACATTTATACGTATATACAATGTTATCACCACAATAAAATATGAACTCCTGTGGGCAGAGACTTTCATTTTTGCTTTTATGTCCATAGTGAATAGCATGTCGTTAATTAATTTTTGATTATCATTCTCAAGCTCGACAAACATCTTATCTATGTCTAAACCATGTGAATCAATGATCAAAGCTTTCTTTGCATATCACAGCAAATCCCTGAGAAAATAGACTAGAGATGTTCCAGACTGATTCTAATCCATTAATGATTACCCTTCAGGTCCAATCATTCAACTAGTTTGAAAGATGTATAATTTTTCTATCATCCAGTATACATCTCTCTGTCCTGTCCTCAAAGATATCGTAGGAAAATTTGTGAAATACCTAGTTAGAATCTAGATAAACTTTGACTAAAGCATCTCTCTGGTCTACCAACCTATAACCCTGTCATTGGTTAGTTGCCGTCTTTCATTCTCAAAGAGGACCAAAATGACATCACTATGTTAGAGTCAAGTTACAATATGTCTGGCTGTGGCTGATCGGATTAATATGAGCTTGGAATGAGCTACCACAGGTCAGGCACAAATAGCCCATGTCAATATTTGGGGTAGATTTTCTAAAATTTGTGCATCTCACATTTCTTTTGAGCTGCTTCAATTCTGCTTTGCTCATAGAGCACAGCACCTTCTCTAAGGCACACCATGCTGGGAAGTCTTGTGCCAATGTCTCCCATGTCACACAAAATGCCAAACTTCTTAAAAGAGAGCTTGAGAGTATCCTTGTATTACTTCTTCTAACCATTGTGTGAGCACTTGCCCTGTATTTATGGAGAACCTTGTCAAAAAAGGAAATGAAGTTAGTCTAGGATGACCCATTCTTGAAGAAGCAATGATGGGTTTCAGTGATCATCATTTCTCTTTCTTATTTCTCATATACTATACTTTTAATTATATATTCAAGAATTTTGCCAGGAATTAAGATCAAGATGAGGATTTCTAGTTAATGCAAAAGGTCCTAAAGAAGCCTAGCTTTCTCAAAATAACCCTAGTAAGTATCTGAGAAGAACCCCAGAAAGATCAGTGAAAAAGAAAACTGAAGGGAAGGAAAGGAAGTACACTTCATTATCCCGTTCAGAACTGCACAAAAGATGTACAGAGATGGGCAGAAGGTTCTCCACCAGTGAGGCTGGCATAATTAAGAGGACATGTACCAGGGAAGTGGAGCCCAGCAGAGCCAGGGAGATCAGCTTCCCCAGGGAAGCCATCGTAAGCTTCCTCAAACAAATCTGAAGTCAACTAGTACTCTGAGAAGGGAGTGTAAGCCATTGTAAACTCTAGTAATTGGGGTCCTATAGCCAGATCCTAATATCGGCATGTCAGAATGAAGCCCAGTTAGAACTAGTCTCCATAGATCACTGCATAGAGAGACAGGGCTCATCTATGCGTTAGTCAAGAGCATAGCAGGAGACAGGACCAACTTGGTGACTGGGTGCCAATACTAAGAGAACTGAGCAGGAGGTCTGAGACCAGCATCCCACTATGGCTGATCAGGGCCACAGCAAGGGATGGAACCAACTTCCAAATGGGGGTCATGCAAGAGGACAGATTCCATCTAAGGCCAGAACTTACAAAGAACCAGTAAAGGACTGAGATAGAAGCCAAGGTGTAGCCCAGTGCTAGTCACACTATATGAATTGCCAACGGCACACAAGCTATCCAAACCATTGCTGAGGTCAAGGATCAGCCTGAGAACAACCCCCAAACCAAGAACTGAGGATAGAAATAGCACTAAACAGGAAAAACAAGTCAAATACGTAAAAAAAAAAATTATCTTCATTATTAAGAGAAATTCACAAGTTAACTGAGAAGATGGAAATGGATTCATAATAACTACAATTAAAAGCCTTGGCAGAAAAAAATGGCTTGTTTACAAAGACTACATCAGTCAAGAGAAGAGATGATGCAAGAGAGAAAGAAAAGAAATTACAAATAAAATGAGAGTCCAATAAGAAAAACAATTGAAAGCAGAATAAATAGCTTAGGACAGAAGGTGAACTATCTATAACCTAGGTAGTAGACTCCTTGAAACACAGAACGAAGCAAATGGGACTCAGTAACTCCAAGGGCTCAGTTATTCTCCAGAATAACTAGATAGAACAGAGTCAAAAGACTGAAATGATAGAAAAAAAGGTTGGGTTTCTACTATCAAAAACAACTGACTTGGTCTGAGGTCTTGGACAGTAGGAAGAGAAAGGGGTTTCTCCTCTGAGTCTGGTCTTTCCCCCAGCGCCCTCGATCCCACTTCTCCAACATCGAGGCCAACGAGAGTGAGGAAGTCCGGCAGTTCAGGAGGCTGTTTGCCCAACTGGCAGGAGATGACGTGGAAGTCAGTGCCTCTGAACTCATGAACATCTTAAACAAGGTGGTGACTCGACACCTTGACCCGAAGACAGATGGTTTTGGCATCGACACCTGCCGCAGCATGGTGGCCGTCATGGATAGTGATACTACCGGCAAATTTGGCTTTGAGGAGTTTAAGTACCTTTGGAACAACATAAAGAAATGGCAGGCTGTCTACAAACAGTATGATCTAGACCGCTCGGGGACCATCGGCAGTAATGAGCTTCCCGGAGCCTCTTCGGCTGCAGGCTTCCGGCTCAGCCCAGAGCTGTACCAGATGGTCATTCGGCGATATTCGGACGAGGATGGGCACATGGATTTTGACAACTTCGTCAGCTGTCTTGTGCGCATGGACACCATGTTCCGTGCCTTCAAGACTCTGGACAAGGGTGGCAGCTGTCAAATCCGGCTGAACATCGAAGAGTGGCTGCAGCTGACCATGTACTCCTGAAGCCCATGCGTATGTCCATCTGGCTGGTCATCAGCCCCCTACCACCACCCAGGACAGAGATTGCCAGGAAGCTGCCCTCCCCCTCCCCCTCTCC
>CM053622.1:661193512-661218502 GCA_028646595.1 Phalanger gymnotis
GTCTTGAGGAGCCTCCATGTCCAAAACAATTTCTCACGGAGCGCCTCTCCCGTTGGAGATGAGCAGTTGTAAACTTAGCTAGACCATTGCCTCGGGGAGTCGACACGATCCGCGGCTAGCCTTCTCTTTAATACCACAACAACTTTTGTAGGACGTACCAGATCTTGTGCTCTGCTGGTATAGCCTTCAAACACCTAGGGTTACTTGGGGCATTGGAAGAGGACTCTAGAGGAAACACTTCTGTTTCTGTTGGAGGGGGAATGTTCATATATTCACTCCTTCAACCGACTCCTTTTCCAAACCACTCTTTGGACGAAGTCATGAAGGCTCTGTCACATATTCCAGGAAAATGCTTGGGCTTGTCACCAATGGCAGGAGGTTGCATGTTGAGCTGAGCTCAAGAACACTGCGTCCTTATGCCAGACTCCCAACGCTGGAATTGCCAGGGGCTTGATTTAGGAAGGCTTGCGCTAATGATGTGGTTTGGCTGCTATGCAACCCCACCGATGACACTGCTGTGGGTTCTCCTTCTCTGGAAATCGTCTTGAATAAACTTCAGTCAAATCAGAAGGCAAAACAGTGCTGCTAGCCCCACACACCTCCAATCTAAATAGAAGATGAAGCAAACAGGAGGTGGGGGGGATGCAGAGTTTGGGAGAAGGTGAGCTGGGGGGAGGATGTGGAGAAAGCCTGCAGTCACTTTGAAATGGTAATGTTTCTTGAACAGGGAGAGCTGTCTCCTTCAAAAAATAATGGGATTTAAAACAGTATTTCTTTTTTCAAACTAAATTTTATTTTTTTTCAATGAAGAAAAATCAATTTTCTCTCCATATTCCTTACCATTGAAAAAGAAAAAAAAAGGAAAATATCATAGCAGATATTTAGTCAAGCAAGACAAATTCCCACATTGGCTGCATCCAAAAAAATCTGTCTCGTTTTGCACCCTGGGTCCATTACTTCTCTGTCATGTTTTGCCAAAACGGGGCCTCTGGAGTCATGATTGTTTATCACAGTGATCAGAGTTCTTAAGGCTTTCAAAGTTGTTTGAAAAAAAAATTCTGCATCAAATAAATACTTATTAAATAATTAGTCCAGAAGAGAAAGAGAATAGAAAAATGCAAAAAAGAGTCAGAAATCAGTTAACAGATCTAGGGTCAAGTCCCAACTCTGTTAGCTGTGGGACCATAGGTGAATCATTTAATCTCCTCGAGTCTGTTTTCCTTATTGCTTAAGGGGAATAATAATGCTGGTGATATCTACCCTTGTTGTGGGAACAGGGGTTGGGCACATGGCTGGATGGGCTTTGAGTGTCAATGTGATGATTATTATTGTAGGAAATGATAGCTAAAAAGAGAGTCTATTTATATAGGTCCAAGTAGACAGTACAGACAATAAATGCTATCAGACTTAAAAGAAGGGAGGAATTACTTTAGGCTAGAACGTTCAGGAGGACTTCAAGGAAAAAGTAGCATTAGAGCTAGGCCTTGAAGGATTGGTAGGATTTGGCTAGGCAGAGAAGAGGAAGGGCATTCTCAGTAGAAGAAATGGTGCGAGTGCAGGTTAGGAAGCAAGGAAATACAAGGTAATTTGGGTGGATGGTGAGTAAACCAGCTTGGCTAAAGCAGAGGGTTTGTATGAGATAAATGGGGGTGCATTTGGAATGGTAGATTGAGGTCGGGTCAAGGAGTCAAGGAGTGCCTTGAATGTCAGAGTAAGAAGTTTTTATTTTATCCCACAGGCTCTGGAGTAGGAAATCATATGATGGAAGTGGTATTTTAATAAGATGAATCTAGAAGGGGCCCAAGAAAAGACTGGAGGTTATTATTTCAAATGCTCTGTTTGGCTTGTAAAGCCTTCCATAACCTTCCCCTTCCTACCTGTCCAGTCTCCTCACAACCTATTCACCCCTACATACTCTGCAGCCCAGTGACTCTGGACTCTTGCGGTTCCTCATGCTCTCTATCTCCCAACTTTAATCATTCTCACTGACCACCTACTCCCTATGCCTGGAACTTTCTCTCTCTCCCCATCTTTGCCTCCCCTGGTTTTGTTCAAGTCTCAGCTAAAGTGTCACCTTCTCCATGAAGCATCCCCTCCTCCCCCTTCATCTCAGCACCTTCCCTCTGAGATCTCCAATTTACCCTTTCTATTGCTTGTATGTCCATAGCTGCTTGCATGATATCTTCTCAGCACCACCCTCCCTACCCCCTTCTACTGTGAGTTCCATGAGAGCAGGGATTGCCTTTTGCCTTTATATACCCAATGCTTAACAAAACACTTAACAAATGCTGATTGACTGACCGGCTCAAGTCTGTAACATGGTTCTCAGGTTAGATATAAAGTTGCCTCAATGGGACCACTAGGTGGCGCCATGGAGAGAGCACTGGCCCGGGAGTCAGGAGGCTCTGATAGAGTCTCAGACACTTGCTGCATAACGCTGGGCAAGTCGCTTCACCCTGACTGCCTCACCAAAAAAGAGAAAAAAAAAGTTGCCTTAACAATACCTTGCATATATTTCCCTTTACAACTTTCAAAGCAATGTTACAGATGTTCTCTCATCTGTTCCTCAGTACAATTCTATGAGGTAGATAGGTCAAATATAAATAGCCCCATTTTATAGACAAAGAAACAGAGTTAAATTACTTTTAAGATCATGCAGACAGTAGATATGTCAGAATTTGAACCTAGGTCTTCCAAGTTGCAATTTAGAGTTGTTTGTATTGCACCAGGTGTTTCCACAATCCGGCCAGCAGCTTCCGTGATAGATCCACCCACAGCCAGCACCCAGAAAGCTGCTGACAGCACAGGTTCTTTTGATCTGCTTAACTAAGGAAAGCAGGGTGAAGGGGTTGGCAAGCTTACTTTAATTTAGCATACAAATGTTCAGGGAAAGAGGCCAGCACACTGAACTTCAGAGCAAATTACAAACAAATTACAACGTCGACAGACAGACCTTGTCTGATTCAAATCCCAATACAAAGTTACCAGAGTTTAACAAAGTCTCAGCATCCAGGTTAGCTACAGCTGCCTGGAGTCTCTTGCATCAACACCATCCCTAGTGAGAGCCCTACACAAATGGCCCTGTCCTATCTTCTTATAGGGCTTCAGACATCAAACATCATCTGAATGACCAGAACTTAGGCTGCTATGATTGGCTCTTGAGTTAGCCCCTCCCCTTAGGACTCTGGGAGGTTCACATAAGTTAGGTTAACACCTAATAGGGCATGGCTCTGGAGTTAGCACCTCCCCTTAGCCAGCCCCACCTTGGGCCCCACCCCAGTCACCAATCCACACCCACATAGGTTCCACACCTAATAGGGGTTTGGGCCTGGGGCTTAGCACCTAGTAAGGCTCAATGAAATACACTGAATTACTCAAAGGAAATAAACCAAACTCTTCAAGGGCACTTGTTGAACTAAGTGCTAAGAGCCCATTTTGCTTACCAACATACCAGGTCACCTGCTATGAAAGAGATCTTAAATTTTGATATACTTTTGTATCACATCCTCATAGATTTAGAACTGGAAGGGCCCTCGGGAGCCATTTAGGATGGGTTCCTCACCTTGTAGATGAAGAAGCTGCTGCCCAGGGAGGTTTTCCACTTGTCTAAGGGTCACACAGGCACTCAGCTGCAGCGCTGGGACTTGAACCAATGTCATCTAACTCCAAACCCAGTCCTCTGCCAACAGCACTACACCCTCTTGGATAGGGCCAAAGGGGTTCTGCTCACACTCTGTTCTTCTCTATGGTAAATGGGGCCAAAGTAAGGTTCCAGAGTTCCCTGCTCCTGTCATTGCCACGGGTACCCTTCCTCCCCTCCGCCTCATCATTATGATTCTTTGTTACCCTCCGAGACATTAAAACAAGGCTCTCACCAAAGGGAACCCTGTGCTAAAAGGGAGACTTTATTACTTAGGTGGAGTCAATGATCTGCCTTTAGATGGATGGCATTTCTCATGAGCCCTGGGGAAGTTTTAGCTACCCAGATTGTGATGTGCCTTGTTTGGTTGCTGGACCAGTAGGAGAGGTCAAGAGGAGATCAATCAATGGCAGGGACAGATGGATAAGCACAAATAATAGCGACGAGAAGTCAACTTAGAAATCCTCCTCCTGGCTGCTTCTGATCAAAACTTCCACCAATTAGGCACAGTTAATGTAATTATTATTCATTTATAGAAATAGCTAAAGTCACCATGTTCCTTACCTTGGGAGAAGGCTGATGGACCGGGAATTGGGATGCCCAGGTTCTAGTTACCACTTAGCCAGAGACTCCATCTTCTGTGCTAAAACTGCATCTGGACTCTACCCCCATCCCTAGCCTTCATCTGGAAGGGTCCGATCAATCGAAATGCATTTAGAATACCAAACAACCCACATCCACAGGATCAAGGGATTTGAGGCTGGAAGAGACACTAGAAGTCACTGAGCCCAAACCCCAGGTCTTACAGATGAAGAATCAGAGGCCAAGAGGGGTGAAATGACAGACAGTGGTAGATAGGAGACCTGAACTCCGATCTTCTGACTCCAAATCCATTGCTTTTGCAGCTATAGCACAGCTTCTTGTACTGCCTGGAATTTCTTCTATGGTGTACGCGGCACTTCTGTGGTTTCAGATGTTAGCCAGCAAGCGCTCTTTGGATGTGAGTCTTAGGTTTAGAAGAGCAGTAAAGTCTTTCATTACACAAACTTTTATTAAATGTTCATCATGTGTAGTGAGATCATAGAATGGGTAACTGGAAAGAACCCTAGAGATCATCTAATCCAAATCTCTCATTTAACAGTTGAGAAAACTGAGTCAGGGTTTGAACCTGGACCCTCTGACTCTAATTCCAATAGCTTTCCCTGCTATCTCATCCTGCTTGTAAATGAGAGAGACTGCCTTGCATTGGGTTCAATGCCAGAAGTAAACATAGAACAGGATCCCCAGTAGATCACAATATTCAGGAGTATTTTCTAGTTCCCATTAAACAACATCTCTCATTGCTATTTCTGGTCTGTCAACAACTGCTATGGAGGACTGGCTTTTACTGGGATAGATTTTGTCCAGGCTCCACGTGGAGTTGGCTCTTTCCCCCTGGTTCTTCTCTCTTCTCCTCTCTTTGTTCCCGGCAAGAGCTGGCGAGACAACTCCACCTTCTGGGAGGTTTCTGCAGTAGAGCAGTTCAGTCTTTGGGTCTGACAACCCAAGGACTCGCTCTTCCCTTCCACCAGCTGTAAAGCAGTAAAGCCAGTTGTTGCAGCCCTGGGGACCAAATGGCCCAACCAACTCCTCCATTCATCCAGTCCAGATGGAGAGCTAGTCAACAAAGCCCAAAAGCACCCAAGTCATTAATAGGATTGGATTAGCTTAAGTGCCAGCTGGATGGTTGTCACTGAGGGTGGCGGGTTTTTTTTTCAGAGTTTAAGTGCTTTCAAAAAATCTCTTTGCTCAAATGGGATGACTCAGTCAATGGGGTGCACAAATAAAACCTCTGGATTTGCAAGAACAGCTGGAAGAAATCAGCTTCCCCTTCAGGAACTGCAACATCAGGGTTGAAAATGGCAGCAGAGCTGGGCTGGGTTGGTGGTATGATCTGTTAAATTTAATATACACTAAAAAAAAAAACAACCCAAGCAGTACATAATAGAGATTCATGGCTTCATAAACAATCTTCGTTTTCTGTTTTCCTTTGAACAGTCAAACCCCAAGGTATGCGCACTGGGGTTATAAGAATTGGATTTGAGGGGGAGTTTCATTCACTCTTCCTAGTTCAGTTTTCAGGCCTTTCTTACAATTGATGAGAAGTGTTTTGTATTTCTGTTCCTAATGGTGCAGCTGAGCTCCAGGAGAGCTTGTGGCTTGCTGGTTTATGGCTGTGATAAACTCATGCCTCATTCCCTCTAAAATGAAAAAAAAAAGTCACAGTGTTTCTCCTTTGCTTCAGCTCTCCTTCCATGTGATTATTTATTCTAGTGAGTAGGGCATATCATCTCCACTGATTTATTTGGTCTTCACCGTAATGGCACAATGGGTTGGTTTGCTTTTTTTTTAAACATTGAAGGTTTAATTATATAAGCATCAAGTGTCACTGGGTATTCAATGGATATACATTTGAGAGCTCAGAGGCTCAGAAAAAGAATTCTGTCCCTTTGAAATGAATGGTAATTGTGATTTTGATATAAGAATTCAACTCAGGAGAATTTCTTTTTAGGAACAAAGTACACTGATAAGGCTGGGCAGACTATATTAAAATATGCACACTTGTTGATGTGGGTTAAATTCATAATAAAGAAAGAAAGAAAAATTCTTTTTAAAAGCTTGACAGAGGAAGAAGAGGCTATGTTCCTAGTGGAGAGCAGACAGTTTATAATGAAAGGAGTACTGGGCAGACCTGGATTAAGGTTTCAGCTTGTCCACTAACTGGCTGTGTGACCTTGTGTAAGTCTTTCGACATTCCTAGGCCTCATCTCCTTCCTCTGTAAAATAACTGGTCTGAACTCAATGATCTCTAAGCTTCCTGCAGACTTTGAAATTCTGTGATTCTAGGACTGCAGAAGGAAGCTAGTCAAAGGTACTAGAGGGTTTCTACCTTTGGGGAGTGTCCTTTATCTGGGATCGGTTTGTTAATAATCGTTATTGGTACCTTGAAAAAAAATAAAGGAAAAGAGAGTGTTGATCTGAGAGAGAGCTGGATGAAGGGCCAGTTTACCTGGGAGGGAGAGAGAAAGGAAATCACAGTCCATGGCACTCAGGCCATGGGCGAGACCTTAATCAATTACAGCCAGCTTTTCACCACTCCCTACCATATGGACTTGTCTGTTCTTTTCCCTTGCCAATCTTTGATCTGCAAGTGGTTCTCCCTGGGGCACTCTAGGTAAAGGGACAGTGAGGACAAAGGGACCACAGGCAACGATCTCAAATATCCTCATGCTTCAGGCATGGCTTGTACCTTCCTCTTTCTCCCCACCTATAAAACATTAGAACTGCGAAAGCCTTCTCCTTCCCCTGTGTGTATGCTGAGACACTCCCTTCCTTCTGTGCTAATAAAAACCCATTGGGCTCATCAAGTCTGAGAACCTCCAAAGGCTTCTGAGGAAGTCGATGAAAATTTGCACAGTGAAGCTAAACCCCAAAAAGTCCAGATCAACAGAGGGCCTCGCTGGAACTCTTAAGAGGCCCTTCTTTTGCATGTTAGTCAATCAACAAGCATTTATTAAGGACCTACCATGTGTAGATGCTCTTCTAAGTGCTAGAGATAAAAGCAAACCAAAAATATAGTCCTTGCCATCAAGGATGGCATCCTAATGGGAAAGCCATTTATGAACAGCTATGTTCATAAAAGATATGTACAGTATAAATGGAGGCAGTGTCAGAGGGAAGGCACTAGCAGTGAGGGGAGGAGGGAATAGGGAGAGGCCACTTTGAGAGACTGGGGTTGAAGGAAACTAGGGAGGAGAGGGGCTTCTACATGTCTCAGTGTGGATAGAGTGCTGGGCCTGAAGTCAGGAAGACCTGAGCTCAAATCCAGCCTCAGACATGTGCTAGCTATGTGACTCTGGGCAACTCACTTAACCTTGGTTTGCCTTAATCCACTGGAGAAGGAAATGGCAAACCACTCTGGTATCTTTGCCAAGAAAACCCCATGGACAGCATGGTTCAGGGGGTCATGAAGAGTCAAACACGACTGATTGCTTGAACAATATTGCAAAGGAATGCAGGAGGTGAGGGTTAGAAGGAAGAGCGTTCCAAATATGGGGCCAGCCAGTGCAAAGGCAGATTGTTGAGAGATGGCGTCTGGTGTGGGAAGAAGAGTAAGGAAGCCAGTATAGCTGTAGATTATGTGGGAGGGAGTAGTGTAGGAAGGGGACAGGTTATGAAGAGCTTTAAAAGCAAAACAGAGCATTTTATGTTTGATCCGGAAGGCAATAGAGAACCATCAGACTTGATTAAGTGGAGGGGGGTGTTAGGGAGTGCTGGAATAACATACTCTTTAGGAAAAATAGCATGTGGCTGATTTAGCTGTGGAGAGACCCAGAGAGCTACCTGGCAGCCCCCCAATAACAGGCAGATCTCTCAATGGACAGGAGTGAGTGTTGTGACTTTTTTCCCAAATGGTACAAATGCCTGTGTCATATGAACTCTGATAAAGCACTTTCCAGCCAGTTTTCCTTCCTTTAATACCGATTAGAGTGGCTCTCTCCCTGATTTCCTAGCGATCACTGTAAGCATTTCCTGTATTCCTTTTTTTTGTTTCAGATGATCTAGATCAGGAAATAAAGAGGATGCTAAATTATATTTGTCATGAAATGTAATTCAAATGAGATAAAATTTATAAAGTACTAAGCACAGTGCCTGGCACATAGGTGCTATATGTTTACTCCCTTACCCCTATATATACATATGCAGAGCATTCTGTATCTAACATTAAGGGACTATTGCTGGGGCACTGTATTTACTGCCTTAAATCAAATCAAATGAGATAATATTTGTAAAGTGCTTAGCTAGTGCCTGGCACATAGTAGGTGCTATGTAAATATTTATTCCTTTCCCCTCCCCTATTTGTAGAGCTTTAAGTATCTAGCATTAAGGGACTATTTCTGGGCCCAGGTGACTGGGGCACTGTTTGATTCCCTAAATCAAATAAAGCAAATGAGACAAAATATTTGTGAAGTGCTTACTTAGCATTTGACATGTAATAGGAACTTAATAATTTTTTTCTTTTTCTTTTTCCCCCTTCCATTTAAAGGACTCCCTCTGCTCTGGACCCAGGCATGTATTCTAGCTGGGGATCAATCCCAGAAGAGCCTGGCTTCTAATGAGTACAAGGCTAGGATCCCTTTTATCATGCCCATTGGCTCACTATTTTCCCTACTCTGACTCCCTTGGGAAGATTTGCTTATAGCTTAGGCTGTGGCTTATGTCTGGGTGTTTCTGAATCTAAAAATGATACTCAATGTACAAGGTAAATCAAGAATGGGGCAGGCATTTATTTTCAGCAAAAAGAAATGCTGAAGGACAGAAAACAAAAGTTAACAACTAATATCAGTGCTATTAACTTCCCTATGGAGACAGATAATTAAAACTCATCAGACCATAAAGCGGTTTGCAGGACTGCTGACCAAGCATTTTTATATTTCACCTTGGCTCTGTGCTATCCAAACTGTCTAGACCTAGTAAAATGGGCGAGGTTTGCTTCAATATTCTTGATATCTTTCTTCTTCAAGAGCAGTGGAGTAGTTGACTGGTACTTCTCCACTTTGTTTCCAGGCAGTTCCAGTCTAAAGATTCCAAGACCCCCTTGCCCCCCCCCAGAAATTTGAGCTCATGGGAGCTTAAGAAGAAGCCTAGAACATTCATCTAGAATAAGTACACATTCATCTGAGATCAGGAAATCACAATCACTGAAGAGGCAGCCCAAAACTCAGTCTCAACCTTGCTTAGGCAGCTGCATGGCTCAAGTGAAGGATGGGGATAAGCCAGCCCAACTCCCTTGTTGTTTTTTCAGTTGGGTCTGACTCTTCAGGACCCCATTTGGGGTTTTCTTGACAAAGATATTGGAGTGGTTTGCCATTTCCTTCTCCAGCTCATTTTACAGATGAGAGAACTGAGGCAAACAGAGTTAAGTGACTTGCCCAGGGTCACACAGCTAGTAAGTACCTGAGGTCAGATTCTAACTCAGGAAGATGAGTCTTCCTGACTCCAGGTCTAGCACTCTAGCTAATGTACCACCTAGCTGCCCCTAACCCTCCTTTACCCCTCATGAGAAAGGGCTCTAAATAGTTTGTATAACATTTGAAGTTAGAAGAAAAAGAAAAGAGAACAGCAAGGATGTGATCCTTTGCTTTTAACTCTCCAATGAATCAGTGGCATTTTTTTGCTCTATAATCTCAAAGTATAAGTCATTCAGCACCCACTCAGGGGGTGCCATCACTCTCATGTGGTCACCTGGGACCCAGCAGCTCAACTCTGATCATTCTTCATGGAATAATCCTCATATCAAGGGAAATCAAGGATGTCTCACGATGGATGAGCTTGCTGGGGAGCACATACCTTGTTAGGAAGGATGTGGCCACAATGGATGCATCTGCAACATGAAGAAAGACCCCACAGAACATTTTTCCTCTCTACAATGGCTGTAGCCTAGCTTTCAAAACCATTATCCTAAGGAAGCCCTTCCCAAGTTCCTCTATAGCAGCAATTAAAAAAGAATGGTCCAGCAATCCCTAGAGATTCCCAAGACACTTTCACAATGTCTGTGAGGTCAAAACTATTTTCTTAATAATATTTAGATGTTTTAAATCTGAACACATTAAGTATTGATAGATATAATCCATATAACAAAAACTCTTCTTGAGGGGTCCTCAATAATTTTTAAGAGTGTAAAGGGGTGTTGAGATGAAAATGTTTGAAAGTGCTACTCTACAGCATTTCAACGTGGGCTCAGTTTCTTTGGGCAATGATTAAGATGGTGCCTGGTATTTTGGGTACATCAGTAGACTCTACTCAGATGAACGTTCTATTGGATGGCCTGAGGTTGAGCAAAGTTTGCCTCTTGTCCATTACCATTTCAAGAGTCTGTAAATCTTATTGGCTTGTAGGCAACCATGACTTTTCTAACACAGAAAAAGATATATTTCGACTATCTGGTGTTGAAATCTACTAAATCTGTCTGTGGCATAATTAGTTGGGAAGGAGTTGAAAGACAAAGTGGGAGTAGTAGATGTAAATATGAGAAAAGGTGCCATGAGATGAGACCAGATAGATAAGCACAAACTCAAAATATGTATAAACAGAAATTGTTGGTGGTACCAGTGGAGAATATTTATGTAAGTCGTCTGAAACAGAGACTCTGGAGGCTGGTTCCTGGTTTTGGAAGGAGCTGACTCATCACATCTCATTTGAGAGGCAACATAATGAAGAGGAAAGAGGCATAACACATGAATTTGCATCTTAACACAATCACTTATAAGCTGTATGAACTTGAGAAAGAGTCAGGATGGTGTGGTGGGTAAAGGGCTGGAACTGCGGTCAGGAAGAGTTCGATCCTGCTACTGATTCCTTCCAATTACATGTCCTTTAAGACAAGTCACTTCACCTTTCTCGGCCATAATTTCTTATACAATAGAAAGGTTGGATAAGATGATCCTTAAACCCACTTCAGGTTCTAATATTCTAGGAGTCTTCCAATGCACATCTTTGAGCCTTACTTTTCTTATATCTAAAATGGGATAAATTCAATCAATAAACATTTATTAAGCACCTACTATGTGCCAGGTCCTGTGCTATGTGCTGGGCTTACAAAAAGAGGCAAAAGATAGTCCCTGCCCTCAGTGAGCTTTCAAAATTCCATATTACCTAGCATAGGATTATTTAAAAGGATCAAATGAGATAATTTATATGAATTTATAGGAAAATGATGTGTAACTATAAAGCCCTATGTCAACCGGTCAATCAGCAGCTCTTTGTTAAGGGCTTACTATAGCGTCTGAGGCCATATTTGAATTCAGGTCTTCCTGACTCCAGGTCTGATGTTCTATACCAAATGCTGTGGGACCAGCTGCCTATTGAAATCATAGGCTACGTTGAGAGACATAGAGTAGAGGAAGAAGTGAGTGATGGTTCTGCTTACTCTGCCCTGGTCAGATCACATCTAGAATATTGAATTGAATTCTGGCCACCACATTGTAGAAAACATAACAATTAGCCAAGGAACCTACAAAGAAGATGACAAAATGATGAAACTGATGAAGAGCTTTGAGACGGTGCCATATGTAAATTGGTCGAAGGCTTTAGCCAGGAGAAAAGCAGATTTAAGCAGGGATGGGACACAATTATAATGCCAGCACTCTCTTGTTTCAGGTTGGATTGTTGGTGGGAAATAGGCACTTGGGAGTCATTGAAAGATTAACAAAAGGAGTCAGGGAAGGCTTCCTGTTGGAGGAAGCGCCTGAGCTGTACCTAAAAGGAAGTGAAGGATTCTAAGAAGTTTAATGTGATCTACCACCAGAGAGAGAGGTGAGGGACCCAGAATGCAGACTGAGGCAATTCTGGGGAGACTTGGCTAATGTAGGGATTTGTTTTGCGTGACTATAAATATCTGCAATGGATTTTATTGTTCTTGCTTTCTCAATGAGGGGGAGAGGAGAAAGGAAGGAAAGAATTCAGAACTGAAAATAAAATTGAATTTAAAAATGTTTTAAAGAAGACATTTACTTTGCCATGACACAGCAAGATGTGTACCTACTAGGATAGAGACACTTCATTTCTTTGGACAGGTCTTCTCTCCTCTCCATATAGAAACTTGTCATCAGATGAGGACATGGTAAAGGACATGGTGGTCTTCAGAAATTTACCAAGTCTGAGAGGTCCAAACTGTCCATGCCAAGGACTCTTTTTTAGACCTTTAGGTGACCAGAAACCTCAACTGTGTGGCCAATCTCAGGGATAGTTTTGTCTTCTTTTAGAGAAATTTAATCCCTAAGGATTATGGGAAAAGGAGAGGCCTGGGAGAAGCTATCGAGGAGTGTTGATAAATGTTAGTCCTATCACATGAGGATATGACAGATCAAGCAATCAATTAACAGGCATTGTTAAAGTACTGCTGTGTGCCAGGCATTGCATCTTCAAGTATTTGAAAGGCGATATGGAAGAGAGATTAGGCTGATTTTGTTCAATGGTTCCATTGCACAGACCAAGGGACAGAGGAAAAAAAGATTTAGGATTGGTGGAAAGAAAAGCTTTCTAACAATTAGAATGATTGGAAAGTGGAATGGGCTTCAGGCAAAGGCTGAACAATCACTTGTGGGGATCTCGTAGAGAGGGTTCTGATTCTGGTTCTGGTTCAGGTACCAATTGGACAAGAAGGTACCCAAGATCCCTTCCAGCTCTGTGGTTCTGCATTCCTGCTGAAATGGTCAACTCATCCTCTCTGCCCCATTTCCACTTTTCCTCTACCTCTGAAAATCCCTCACTTCCTTTTAGGGACAGCTCAGGTGCTACCTGTAACAGGAAGCCTTCTCTGGCTAGTCCAGGTATTAGTGAGTGCCCTGTCCTCTTCTCAATTAGCTTGCATTCACTTATCTGTGTGCAAGTTCTATTTCCATCCCTTCATTCTGCTCCTGGCTTCATTCCCCCTTCCTGCCCCATACCATATACTCTCCTTAAGGGCAGAGATTGTTTCATTTTTGACTTTGTGTCCCAAGTGCCTCAAAAATGCCTTCAACATAATAGGCACCCAGGAAATATTTGTTGATTGAATAGTGTGATGATATCTTTGGCTTGATGCTAGGGAAAGTTTCCTCCTTTAATTAAAAAAAGAACCCCAAATTTTTTTTTGGCAGCAGTGAAGCAATTCAGTGGTTAAACCAATCAATCCAATACAAGTGCTTGTGCTTATTGTTCAGGAGAATACTGTAAACAAAAAAAGGGGGAGGGAGGATGTTGCAAATAGATGGTACCTTTTAATTGCATTGCAGGTGAGCAGAGGGAGGGACTCAGGCTAAAAGGACCAAGCAGTAACTAAAATTGTGGGTCGAGATCCTTTCTTTCTCAGTGTCCTGGCTACAAGACAGCCTGAGGGTTCACGTGTATGAAAAGCCCTGAATAGGGGATTTCCAGGGTTGGATAACTGAACATCCTGTCAGTAGTGGTTTTGGGGAAAATTGACTTTGGGTGAATGCTGGGAAGTTTGAGAATCAAGCTGAGTGGAGGCTGGACATGAACTGGAAGGAGGAAACCACATAGACTGCTAGGGCCATACTGAGAGAATGAGACACCCAAAGAGCAAGGAAACTTTGGCAAGCCATTGGATCTACAGGGATCCAACAGAGACTAAGGAAGGAGAAGAAGGGGAGGAACAGCTGTCATTCCATTCATGTGACTGGGACCTTTCAAAGACTGATTCTGTTATTTTAGAGGGCATTTGACTAAACGAAGGTCATCTGAGTTCTTAACTAACCATCGCATTTTGATAGAGGGCTTGGACCCAAATCCTTCCTCTGTTCTTCACTTATCATTGAGAAACGTTTTCTGTACTTACTGCTTTGGAAGCCTGATGCTTTCAAGGACATGGAGGGTCCTGAATGAGGCAGGAGGCATATTCTAATATTTTCAAGAGAGACTGTTGATTAGAGCAAGGAACCACAGAGATTGTTATTAGAAAGAAGCCTAAAGACTGAGCCCAGCACATTTGTTAGTAAAATGTTAACTGCTTGAGGGCAAGAATTATTTCACTTTTCATTTTTGTGCTAGTACCAGTCCTGCCACATGAGTGTTAAATAAATGCTTGTTGAATTGACTGAAGAGGGGTCTAAAGGTTCTACTGACACATGATTTACACTTATGATTTAAAAAGAAGTTCTCTCCCTCTCTCCCTCCCTTCTCCTTTCCTCTCTCTCCCTCTCCCTTCTGCCTCCCCCCCTCCCTCCCCCTCTCTCTCCCTCTCTCTCTTCCTTCCCCTCCCCTCTCTCCCTCTCCCTTCTGCCTCTCTCTCTCTCTCCCTCCCTTCCCCTCTCCCTCTCTCTCTCTTTCTCTCTCCTTCTCTCTTTCTGTCTGTTTCTCTCTTTCCCCTGTTTTTCTCTCTATCTCTGCCTCCCGCTCCATCTTCCTTCTGTGTCTGTCTTTCTATCTCTGTCCCTCTCTCTGTCTATATTTCTCTGCCTCTGTCTGTATCTTTCTGTCTCTGTCTATCTGTCTCTCTCTCTCCCTCTCTCTCCTCCCCCCACCACGCACTTGCTTTTGAGCTCTTTCTCTCCTCACAAAACAAATATGAGGCTTTCCCCAAGATTAACAAGAGCCTGGGAGTGACAGTCACAGTGAGAGATGACACCCCACCAGGTGCACTTAATGGCACAGCAGTAAATAATTACATTGCCCTTTTCAGACTTTGTTGTGCAGCTTCTCCAGTGAAGCCGCTCTGAGCTCCGAGGTGATGGCACATAGTTCATGCTAGTCCTCACACATCTGTCATGCCAGCTCTGTTTTCTGGTTTGGCTTTTCTTTTGGATTCTACTCCCCTTGCAGTCAAATTCTGTGCTTTCAAAATTAAATATACGACTGCTAGCCCTTGCTCCTCTAGTTGAAGGAAGATTATTCTTATTTCTCCCATAAGTCATGATCACGCCTCAGTCGACAAACAACATGAGAAGCATGTGACGAACAACCCAGCAGTCTCCAAGGAGAAAAACAACAATCAATTTAAAGAGGTTCTTTGTGATTTGGATTGAAGCTGGGTTAGGGAAGGGCTTCTGAGGAAGGTTCAGGGATTTTATAATCATTTTCATTCAAAAAACCTCTAGATAAAACTGCTCTAGGAATATTTTCCCCTGGGGCAAAACCAGTTGAGCCAAATGGTAGGAGTAGGGATGACTTGCCCAAGATACAGAGGTTAAGCTGGTAAATATTTAATAACCAGCTCTTGGTAGAGGGTGGGGGGTGTATGTATGTATGACACGGAGTAAATGCTCACACTGAGATTTTAACAATAGACTCTTGAGAACTGTTTTGAGTTAGCTCCAGCACATCTCTACTAACGAGATTTTATCTCATTAGTAGCAAAATTTGGATTTGAACTCAAGTCCTCTGAATCTAAATCTAATACCCCATTACCTCATTTTATAGATACAGAAACTGAGGCTAATGGAAGAAAAGTTACTTACCCTGTACTACACAGCTAGTAGCATTGGGATCAGAGCTAGATCCCTGTCTTTGGGTATCTGAAATTTTGTTGGTCAAATGGAAGAGGGGATAGACTTGTATTTGAGGAAACAGAGCTGGGACAAAGAACCAGATTTGGGCTTGGGCTAAGCTCAGAGTTTGCCTAGTATCCCCAAATGGCCAGGGCCTGTGTCAGGAAGGAGTAGGTTTGTTTCTCCCTCACTGAAGGCTCTTAAGCAAAGTCTTGTCACCTACCTATATTTCAGAGGGGATGGGTGGTTGACTTGGTGTCCCTTTCTAGTGCTGAGATTCTGTAGTGACCTCCAAACCAAGAGGAGGTGTCAGAGAAGGATTTCAGGGGGAAAACAGGCAGAGACTTTTTAAAGCACCAGAAGACTAGGAACAAGAAATCCAGGCTGAGAGAACAGAGGTCAGGATGAGGGAACACATAATAGGAACCTTCATACCATGGGTATAATCACCCTTGGAGGGGGAGCAGTGTGATCCTCATCCTTCCAGGGTTGGTGATCCCCTAAGAGCCCACAGTGATGGGAACTCAGGAGGTGAAGCCTGGGTTAGGTTAGCCTGGGGCTATATATACTATATGTACATACTATATACTATGTCCTGGCTAAATATGGAGCAAGGTATGAGGATGGGGGGGGGGGGAGCATCCCCTTAGTTGGTACCCTGAAACAAAGGTCCTCTGGCCCCATGATAGAGCTCTGCCTTCATGAGAGCAATTATGTATTTGCTTCTTTAGCACTGTTCTTCCAGTGAGCTCAAGGCACATCATAAAAATTGGGCACAACAGGCTGATAAGAGAAGGTGAGTCGATCACTTTGGGGACCTATGGTGGCATTCTGAGGCCTTTGAGGTCCATTTAGCCTACTAATTTAAGGAAGTCAACTCTTCCCTAATAGTTCCCTTCTACTACATCCTTGCAAATTTTTTAGGAGAGGAATTGAAAAGCATTTATTAATCATTCTTTGCAAGGCATTGATTGCACTACATACTAGGGAAAAGACCCAGAGCTTGCTCTAAAGGAACTCAAATTCTAATTGGGGAAGACAATACATAAAGGAGGGTTCAGTTACAGAGTGGATGGAAAATTCCAGTAGCTCTTGGGGTCTGGTAGGCAAAGCAACAGGGCAGATGGTAAGGACCTATTGATCTCAGAGGGAGCAATGGTAGGGCAGGTAGATGGTCCCCAACCAATGACTTCAAGGGGGAAGTGGGAGCAAGGATTGGAGTGGAGGGGGACACTGAGTTAACTCAGGCAAATGTAGAGATGGGGGAGGGGAACGAGGATCTATATAGTCTGTGGGGTGTTCAGAGAGGAGTAAAACCTCTGGTGTGAGGGCTTGCTGAGACCTTTCAGGGCCGCTCATCCACATTTGGTGTCCACCTATCACCCAACTCTCACCTCTGGCTCCAAGAAGTTGTAGCATGTGCCGTGTCCATGCAAAGCCCCAGTAAAACCATCTTGGCAGATGGGCTAAACCAGATTGAGGGTAACTGACAGGCTTCAACCCCACCAGTGAGTTAGGGGGATGTCTACCCTAAGTATGTGAAGACTTCCCCTGGCGGAATGGGCAGATGAGAATAATTTGTTCCAGCTGCCATGAAGAAGGCTGCAGCAGGCACAATGGAGCCATTAGAGGTCGGTCAAGCATTGGAGATGCCGAGGTCATCCACCACACCCTGGGTCATCGCCAGCAGTCTTGACTTTTGTCCTGCCCCTGGACTCTGATGATTCTGCAAGAGAGAGTGAGGCTGATGACTCTGTGCACCTCTGCCTTACTTCCATCCAATCCACACGCAAGTCAAGACATCAGCCCATTACATCATAGCCCTCTTAGAAAATGAAGGATGGGCAACAACAGTAATGATAAGACCCTTTACCGATATTTTCTCACTCGATCCTCACAACCCTATAAGGTGGGTGCTCTTATCGTCCCCTTCTGAGGAGACTGAGGCTGAGGGAGCTTAAGTGGCTTGCCTGAGCTTCCACCACTAGTAGTTACCTGATGATGGATTTGAACTCTGGTCTTGCCGACTCCAGGTCCACTGGACAGAAATAAAACAAACTAATAAACAAAACACCTGACTGAACTTCGGAGAAAGTTACAGATTATAAGAGGTTTGAGGTGATAAGGAAGTATAAGTCAGGCAGGAAGCAACCTTTGCAGAAGTGTGGAGATGGGAGATGGAATGTTGAGTCTGGAGAACAGCTAATGGCAGTGGGTCAATCAGGGAAGAGCTGGGTCTATAGGGATGGAATGTGTGGTATTCAGGGCTCCAGCAGCCCAGTTGGCAGCAAGTCCATGGAAGACGCTCTCGGATCTGAGCTCGCAGCTCCACTCACTCTAACTCAGATTAGCAAACACTACACTACAGACCTATGATGACTGAACAAGTTCCCACAACTCCAGAAAATAAACCATTTACTCCCTTCTCACTAGACCCATTATTACCTGAATTACTCAAATCACCATCTTGAGGTCTACGCCTAGGCTAGTTCTCTCAGATGGTTAGAACAGGGTGTTAGCAAGCCTCAGGTCCTAAATTTAATTCCCATATGTTTTAGTTAGCTCTTCATTGAAGAAAACCTCTACTGCCACAGACAGAACCCTTAAACCAGGGGTGGGGAACCTGTGGCCATTTTGTTCTGTGAAGTTTGGATTCAAAAAGCCCCACTTGAGGACCTATAGGGGCCACACATGGGCTCAAGGCCGAAGGTTCCCCACCCCTACCTTAAACTCTGCCACCTAACTCTCAGATGCAGAGAAGACAGTGGGGAAAGTTCACCACAATGAATGTCTGGGTCCATATGCCCCAGGCACCAACAGTGCTTTGTTATAAAGCCTGATGAGGGAAAAAGAAGATGTGTACATTTCTAGTTAGCATTTTGAAAGAGACATTCAATAGTGCTTTACTGGAGGTGTCAGACATGCTATCCCAGCCCACAGCACTCCTGAGTAAGGCTGAACTGGACTAAACTGTATTTCCTGGCTGATTTTGATGTGTTGATGTGCTAAAAAAAAAAAAAAAGGCAGAAAGAAACATAAACATGCGTGGTTTTCTAAGTCAATTTGTAGCATGCAGAGATGCTTCTGTGTAGTTTAGTGGTCCCTGTTTCAACGTGAGCATGATAGCACTGCTTTAGAGCATTCAGAGGGAAGAGAGTGTTCACATCACCCTATGGACTCTCTGGACTGGAAGAGGCTGGTTTACTCCAGTTATCAATTTCTGAGTAGTACCCATTTTTCACTCTGCTCTGTTCTTTCTTTAACGTGGAGCCTTTGGTCACATTGTCTTCACTACCCCTAAACAAATCTTCAGACAAGGAAAAGAGGAGAGGGGGAGGGAAAAGGGCTTTCTGGCCCCTCCAGCAGGGAGATGAATCCCCAGTAAGGCACCTGGGACACACAGTTACACTTCTGAAAGCATGGGTTTCAGGGCAGATTGTTTGGCTGTCTGACTCCTCTGTGATAAGGTAAGGTAGCCAGTATCTTTAGAAAAGAGGACTACAATTTTTCCATCTTGTGGCAATTATAACTCAGATAAAATATTGTTTGCTCCTTTATGGTATACACTGTAAATAGTTTTCTTTTGAAGTAAGCACTGCCAATATTGGGGTACCTAGGTGGCTAAGTAGATAGAGTGCCAGGCCTGGAGTCGGGAAGACTCATCTTCTTGAGTTCAAATCCAACCTCAGACATTTTCTAGCTATGTAACCCTGGTCAATTCACTGAATGCCGTTTGCCTCAGTTTCTTTGTCTGTAAATGAGCTGGAGAGGAAAATGGCAAACCAGTCCAGTATCTTTACCAAGAAAGCCCCAAATGGGGTTAAGGATAGTCAGACACAACTGAATGACTACCCAACAAAAAACTGCTAATATCAACCAAGTCACAAGCGTTTACCAAGAGACTATATAATTTAGTTTCATGTACAATTGTCTTTTTTATTGTACTATGTTATGGAAATGCTTACTTTATTCCATAAATTAAAAATAAAATTCAAAAAAGACCATATTCCAGATGCTATACTCATTACTGGAGATACAATGACAAAAGCAAGTAGTCCCTCACCTCAAGGAAATTAACTTTTAGAGTGAGACACATGGTCTACCATTGAAGAATCATCTCTGGGGCCAAAAGAACTAGGTTTATAGCGCTAGTGTTGGACAGCATTTCAGAGACCATCAAACTCCCTTATTTTATAGCTAAGGAGACAGTCTCTGGGAGATTGAGAGCTTATCTGACATTAGAGTTTGGCCAGGGCACAGGAGTTAGGATACTGTGTCCACTGCTTGTTCTTTGCCTGGGTCCAGTCCTAGGGAGCCTTCCTCTAATGAGAGGCTGTAGCTTCCCTGTTTTCACTTCTTCTGCTCGTTAATTTCCCTCTCCCCTCTCTTTGCCCTGAGGATAAATTTTCTCATAGTGTAGCTTATGGCTCACGTCCAGGATTTTTCCTAAAAGGGAGAATAGAAATGGTATTCAGACTACAATAAGAAGCAAGTTTGAGACAGGTTAGCTATTGCTGTACACAAGAAATACTAAACACGAAATACAGCACACATGCATAACTTCTAGTACATGTCCACTGGTAAAACAGCCAGAGTTGGGCCATTCCTCTCATCGGTGTCTGGCCTTTCCAAGATCACCAGAATAGTTGCTGGGAACTCCTCTCCTGCTGCCATTCATCACTAACCTGTTGCCTCCCAGGACTCCCAGCTTTCTCGAATTTACAAAGTTACCTCAAGACTGGACACATCCATACTGGGTTAGATTAAAGGCGAGGCCACATGTGGCCCTGTAGGTCTTCAAGGATGGCCCCTTTGACTGAATCCAAACTTCACAAAACAAATCCCTTTAATAAAAGGATCCAATTCAGTTGAAGGGTTGCACTTGAGGACCTAGAGGGCCTTGAGGCCTCAGGTTCCTCACCTCTGGGTTAGATCATCATTCACCTAAGGTCAGGGAAAAAACGAACATAAACGAGGCACCCTAAATTCAAGTTTAATCTTGCATAGGCAGGACATGTGTCATAAGCTCATTGTTACCTGGGGACCAGAATGGGGGTGAGGGCAAGCCGTCTCTTTACCCACTCCCTTCTCCAGAATCAGCTCAAACCAGTCCTGACACATAGTTGGAAGAAGAGAAGCTGGGGGAGGGAGTGGTGGATTATTCCCTTTTATATATCCATTGAATCACTAGCTCTTCCAATTGTCTAGCTTGGGTCAACCATGTGGGAGCTTTGGAGGCCTTATGTTCCAGCCATACGTAGCTCAAGGCTAGAGGCTTTGCACTTTGAGATGATGGAGGATCCACCATTGGTTGATCAAAACCAGCTATGACAGCTCTAAGTAGATGCCACTGAATGGCTTCTGTAGTCCAATTTGACCTTCAACGTATGTATTTGTTGTTTGATCATCTCAGTTGTGTTTGACTCTCAGTGACCCCATTTGGGGTTTTCTTGGCAAAGGTTCTGGACTGGTTTGTCATTTCCTTCTCCAGCTCACTTTACAGATGAGGAAACTAAGGCAAACAAGGTTAAATGACTTGCCCAGGGTCACACAGCTAGCTAGTGTCTGAGGCTGGATTTGAACTCAGGAAGATGAGTCTTTCTGACTTCAGGCCAAACCACTTAGCAGTCCTTTACCTAACTATACATAAAATATATGCTAAGTAGATACAAGTTAACATTGGAGTAGAAGGCACTAGTGTCCTTATCCCCATGTTAGATGCAGGTGGTGGCACAGTGAATAAAGTGCTAGGAGTTAAAGGCCTGGAGTTAAGGAGAACAGAGTTCAAATCCAGCTCAGACACATAGTAGCTGCGTCACTGTGGGCAAGTCACTTAACCTCTGTTTGCCTTGGTTATCTCAATGGTAAAATGGAGATAATAACAGCACTTCTTTTCCAGGATTGTGGTGAGCATCCCACACCTTTTTTTTAACAACAGCAACAAAAGTGCTTAGCTCAGTGCATGGCATACAGTAGGTACTATATAAACACTTGTTCTCTTCCCTTCTCTTTCACTCACTACAAAGATCAGGAATTGAGACTTAGAGAAGGAATATGACTTGTCCTCAGTCACACTGCTAACAAGTAGAAAATAGAGTCCTCAGATCCAGGTCCCTATATAGCAATATGGGTTCTAGCATAGGATCTCATTTGGAAGGGACCATCTTGTCTATTCTGTACCTGAACAAGAATCCTATCTGTCACCTTCCTAACAAGTAGTCATCCGTGCTTTGTTTCAAGACCTCTACTTCAAAGGAACCTCCTTCCCAAGGCAGCACCACATACCCATGTAGGAGCAGCTAAGTATAAGACAGAGTGCTGGGCCTAGAATCAGGAAGACCCTTGTTCAGATCTGGCCTCGGATGTGTTATTATTGTTGAATTGTTTCATTCATGCCTGACTCTTCAGGACTCCATTCAGGGTTTTTTTGGAAAAGATACTGGAGTGGTGTTTGCCATTTCCTTCTCCAGCTCACTTTACAGATGAGGAAACTGAGGCAAACAGGGTGAAGTGACTTGCCCAGGGGTCTTACAGGTAGGAAGTGTCTGAGGCTGGATTTGAACTCAGGAAGATGAGTCTTTCTGACTCCAGGCCTGGAGCTCTAACCACGGAACCACCTAGCTTCCTCGCTAGCTATATGATCCTGGACAAGTTGTGATCTCCATCTGTCTAAAGTTCCCCAACTGTACAATAAGGATAATAAAAGTACCCACCTCCCAGCATTGTCAGGAGGATCAAATAAGGTAGTCTCTGTAAAGCACTCAACATGGTGCTTGGCACATAGTAGGTGTCATATAAATCCTTGTTCTCTTCCAGTTGCCCATCCCTTCCCATCTAGCCATGCCTTCACTGTCCTAAAACCTATGGAGCTGATTTTTTGAACCCACATTGAAGATCTGAATCCGTAATAGCGTCCCACTATTTTAGGCTCTGACTTGATGAGAAGGAAAAATCAAAATTTCTTTATTCTCCCTTAGGACTCTCTCTCCCATTTTAAAAGATAAGTTGCTGAAAGTCCTTGGGAATTCCTTTGTTTTCGTAGACTCCCGAGGAGCTAAGTCACAGGGGGGAGAGTGGAGGGTAATACAAGCTGACTGCTTTAGTCCCAAAGCTCCTGACTTCTCAACTTTCTTGCTTCTATTTACAGGTAAGAAAAGCAACAACCGCCCTCCCCAAAAAAAAGCCAAAACAAAAAAACCTTCAAAGGAGGTGATTAAGCCTAAGGACAAGAAGGAAAACAGATTAGCCAGCACCGCCTTTGCTCTGTGCCAAGTAGGAAGTGAAAAACACAAAACAAATGGAAACAACTCGGTCAAGTACTTTACATGGCATATAGCCTGCGATGGCCGTGGCTGGTTAGAACCCTACCTGTGCTAATGGGGTCACAGCTTAATCCCCAAGTTAACCTTGCTCTTCTGTCATGGCAACACACCTGACCCTTAGGCCTAACCAGCCTCTTTGAAAGTGTGTTGTTCTTGTTCAATCACATCTGACTCATCAGGACCACATCTGGGGTTTTCTTGGCAAAGACACTGGAGGGGTTTGTCATTTCCTTCTCCGACTCATTTTACAGATGAAGAAACTGAGGCAAACGGGGTTCAGTGGCTTGCCCAGGGTCACACAGCTAGTCCATGTCATCAGGAAGATGAGTCTTCCTGATTCCAGGCCTGTTGCTCTATCCACTGCATTATCTAGCTGCCCAGCTCATTTTACAGGTGAAGAAACTGAGGAAAATGTATACACTGCTCATAAAAAGAATTTGTTGCGAGAAGATGGATAAGCATCACTACTCTTAGCATCACTATTTCCAATGGTGATTCTTCCTTTTCTAGTACCCCCTCCTTCATCTGCTACGTTTAATCTAATCCAAATTCTATTCAATCCGCCTTTGAAATATGTTTCAAATCTTCCCTCTTCTTTCTGCCAGCCTAGTTGAAGTCTTCTCTGTAACTTCTCACGTGTGTTGGCCTCCTTCATTGGTCTCCCTGCCTCAATCTATTCCAGCCTTTAGCGGATAGAGTATTGGGCCTAGAGTCAGGAAAACTTGACTTCAAATCCAGCCTCACACACTTATTAGCTGTGTGACCCTGGACAAGTCACTTAACCTCAGGTTGCCTCAGTTTCCTCAACTTTAAAATGGAGACAATAGCAGCATCTATCTCACAGGATTGTTGTGAGGATCAAATGAGATATTTGTAAAGCATTTAGCACAGTGTCTGGCACATAGCAGACATTTAATCCTCCCTCCCTTCCTTCTACCCTCCCTTCTTTCCTTCCTTCCTTCCCGTATTCCCCTTCTCCCTCTCTTCCTCCCTCCCTTCCTCTCATCTTTTCTTCCCTCCTTTCCCTCTTTCCCTCTTCCTCTCCTTCCTTTTCTCCTTCCTTCCTCCCTCCTTCCTTCCTTTCTCTCATCCCCTTTCTTCCCTTTCATCCTTTCTTCCCTCCTCTCTTTGCTTTCTTCCTCCCCTCCCTTCTCTCCTCTTTTTTCTCCTACCCTCCCTCCTTCCTTCTTTCCTTTCTTCCTCCTTCCCTTCCTTCCTCTCTTTCCTTCCTTCCTTCCTCTCTTCCCCCTCTCTCCCTCTCATCCTTTCTTCCCTCCTCTCCTTCCTTTCCTCCTCCCTTCCTTCTTCCCTTTCTTCCTTCTTCTCTTCCCTTCCTTCCTTCCTCTCTTCCCCCTCTCATCCTTTCTTCCTTCCTCTCCTTCCTTTCCTCCTCCCTTCCTTCCTCTCCTCTTTCTTCTCCTTTCTTCCCTCCTTCCTTCTTTCCCTGCCTTCTTTCTTTCTTCCTTTCTCCCTTCCCTGTTCCCTCTCCTCTTCTCCTTGCTTCCTTCTTTCCTTCTTTCCTTCCTCTCTTCCCCTTCCTTCCCTCTCATTTTTCTTCCCTCTCCTTCCTTCCCTCCTCCCTCTTTCTTCTCCTTTCTCCCCTCTTTCCCTCTCTCCCTGCCTCCTTCCTTCTTTCTCTCTCCTTCCTTCATTCCCTCCTCTTTCCCCTCTTCCCCTTCCTCCCTTCCCTCCTTCTCCTCCTCTTTCCCTTCCTTCCTCTCTCCCTTCATCCCCTCCTCTCTTCCTCCCTCCCCTCCTCCTTTGTTCCTTCCTTTCCTCCCCTCCTTCCTGCCTTCAGCCACTTTAATGCACTCTACTCCCCTTCATATACTCTATGTCTCTGATAAACTGGACGCCAACCGTTCAGCAGTCTTATGCTATCCTTTCCCACTTCCGTGCCCTTGTGTATACCATCCTCCATGCCTGGAATGGTTTTCCCTACCTCTTTGACTGGTGAAATTTGCCCCTTTCTTTACAGCCCAGCTCAAGTGCTCCCTCCTCA
>CM053622.1:661219002-661240738 GCA_028646595.1 Phalanger gymnotis
AGAAAATGTCAACATCTTCCCAAGCTTACAAAAGCTTCTCTCCAAATTCCTTTGGGATTTGGGCAATTAGCAGGATAGGCTGTTAAGGGAGATAGACGTCCAAAGGCAGATCTTGATTCCTTTCATCTCCTCCCTTCCCTTTCTCCTTTCCTTTGCCCCCTCCCCCAGCCCTTATTCTATCCCTAATGGAAATCCAAAGGATTGCTAATGGATTGGTTGTGGGTGAATGGTGATGATGGTGACAGATCGACAATCTGCTGTCTTCAAAAGTGACTTCTCCAGACAGGGGTAAGAGGCATCTACTGGGGGACCAGAATGGATGGCAAATTATTCTTTTTAATTAATTTATTTGTTTTAGTTTTCAACATTCACTTCCATAAGTTTTAAATTTTCTTCCCTCCCTCCCCCAGACAGCAAGCAATCTAATATGGGCTCTACGCATACATTCCTATTAAACATTTTCAAATTAGTCATGTTGCATTAGAAGAATTATAATGAATGGGAGACACTATGAGAAAGAAAACAAAACAAAATAAAAGAGAAAATAGTCTGCTTTACTCTGCATTCAGACTCCAAAGTTCTTTCTCTGGATGTGGATGGCATTTTCTATCATGAGTCCTTTGGAATTGTTTTAGGTCCTTGCATTGCTGAGATGGGCTAAGTCTGTCAAAATCAGTCAATGGATGGCAAATTATAAATGAGATCTCCAACAGTTTCATTTATTACACTGACTCAATTCAATGCTTCATATTCAAAATGTAGCCCTGAGTTTGAGGGGAGGGAGAGAGGAAGAAAAGGAGAGGGGAGCAAGTCAGCCTTTCTTTGCCTAGCAGCAAACAGCACTAGGGAAACATGTTCCCTCTACCTCATCATTATTGAACAGAAGGAATTTTGTTAACATTAACATTAAAACATTGTCTCACTGTCAATTGTATTATCACAATCAGCATCAGCATCTAAAGCCAATGAGGCGGTTCACTGATTCGCTCATTGATTTGCTCCCCTATTGAACAGCTGTGGACAAAGGGGTGCAGTGAGTGGATTAAAAGAAGCACAGGCGGAGAGAGCTAATGGGGAAAAATAGCTACAATTAGCAACATTTAAATTTAATAAGCTAAAAGTTGAATAGAAAATAACTAGTTCAACCAGAAGAAACTATGGAGGCCACCACCACCACCCCTCCTATTTTATAGCTGAAGAACTGGGGCCGCGAGAGGTTAGGTGATTTGCTCATCGTCACACACGGTAGCAAATGACAGGGAGGAATATGAATCCAGTTCTCTAGATCCAATGCTACTTCCACCACACTGTTGTAAAGAGAGTCATGAAACGCAGGTGGGTTGATTATCTCATTAGCATTATATTTTCACTTTAAATGTCCTGTGTCAGTGACAACACTAGGGTAAGGATGATCAATTTGTCAAAGACTTAGTTACTTTGATCAAAACAACGATCGGAATCAATTCCGATGAAAAATATAGTTCACCTCCAGAGACAGATCTGATGAACTCAGAGTGCACATAAAAGCATACTTTTTTTTTTTTACTTTATTTTTCATGGTTTCTGTGTGTCTGAGTTTTCTTTTGCAACATGGCTAATATGGGAATATACATGACTTCGCACGTGTAATCGATATATTGCTGGGCTTCTCAATGGTTGGGGAGGAGAAAGAGGGAGGAAGAGAATTTGGAACTCAAAACTTTTTTAAATGAATGTTAGAATTTTTTTCTACATGTAACTGGAGAATATTTAATGAAATAAAAATATGTTTTAAAAATACCCTATGTGAGTTTCTTTTCCATAATTGCACAGAAACATATTCATTTACTTAAAACTCACCCTGCATCATCTGGAAACAATGTTATAGATCCAGGGTTGTGCTGGTAAATGTTTAACAAGTCCTCCAAAAATTCAGGACACACTATATTTTGAATTATTAATGTTTTCTCCATCACTTCCTGAAATTTAGACAAGCAACAAAACAAGAAATCAAGCCCTTATCCATAGCATTTGCTAATTTCCAAGTTGTAAATTCTCACACTGAAAATTTGGCAATTAGGTCTCATTAGCTTGAATGAGGTGGCTCCAGCACATCCCTACAGTTTTTAGACTAGCCTGCCATTCACAGACTTTTAGTGCTGTGCAGGAGCTCAAGATCACTGATTCAGAATCACCGAATTGTAGACTTAAAAGGAACCCCAGAAACCATCCAACTCAATGCATACCTGTACCAGAATTTTTAAATAGTCTAATATCTCCCCAAATGATAACAATGATATTAACAAGTAGGGGAGCTTAGGTTTCTGGAGGCAGCAAAAAGAAACAGAACACTGAGACAAACCTGCACAGCTTTATCGCATGATTCAAACACAGAGGACCAGTCTGGTTTAGGGGATAAGATTCCGAAAAGGACACACGTGCACAGAAATGAAAAAGGGAAGCGAAGAGTTTCCAAATGGCACCTCATCCCAGGAGACTTGACTTCAGAACATAGACTTCTCTGGAAGAAACATCTCTAACACTTTATTTGGCTAAGCGAGCAAAAAGGAGAAGGGGACTCTAAAGGAACACAATGGGCAGCACCTAAAGGAAGAACAGCAGGTCTAGAGTTTGTCCACATAGAGTCAAAAGGCCAGCAATTTACATGAGAGACTGAAGACGAATTTACGTGTGGAATTAAAGAACCTTGGTCAATCACTTTACATACATCACCTCATTTGATTCTCACAACAATCCCATCACATAGGTGCTATTATTGTCTTCATTTGACAAAGGAGGAAACAGACTAAAGTGACTTGTCCATGGTCACACAGTCAATAAGTGTCTGAGGCAGGATTTGAATTCAGGTCTTACAGTACTCTATCCACTGTACTATCTAGCTTCTTTAAGTCACTCGGCCTCCCTGGGACTTAGTTTCCTTATTTGTAAAATGAGGGAATTGGACTAGATGATTTTCTTGACTTGTAACTCTGAATTTTATTTTCTTGAAATGTATTATTACATAAAATAACTCTTTTCATAATGTAATAGAAAGAGCAATGGACTTGAGGTCAAGAAAAATCTGAATTCAAACCCCATCTCTGATGTTTATTATCCTCCTGACCATGGGCCGGTCTCTTAACTTCTTTTATCTCCATGATAATAATAACGATAATAAGAAATTACAATGGCATCAATATATGGATTACTAATTAAATTTATTGACATGATAACATAAATTTTAAAATAATAAATATTATTACAATGGGGTCATTTTGGGAATGCAATAACAAACACCATGCAAACCTTAAAGGACCATGTATAGATCAGTTATCATCATCGTCATCATAATTACCATCATTATCACCACCACCATCATCTACATCAACTTCATCATCATCGTCATCGCCACCACCACCACTACCATCACGACTACCATCCCTTCACAAAATCTGGTGCCACATCATGATAAATACATGATGCTAGTTTCTCAAAACCTATGCAAGTAGAGAATAAGCTCTGGCAGTTTCTCTAGCTTCAAGTATAGCCCCAGCAACAGATTAAGTCTGTTTTCTGAGGACCTACTTTGGTAAATGCAGAAAGGTTCATCACCAGTAGGCTAGCCACCTGTTGATGACCTCTTCAACCATGACAACTAACAAAATAAAGAAAAATTACAAATAGCCCCCAGTCCTGAGCAGCTTTCCTCTCCTTCCAAAGTGATGGTAGCAGAGTAATAGAATAGAAAATAGTGAGTATGAACCACAGAATTTTTAGACCATCCATACATTTTAATTTGACTATTATGACTCTGAATTGAGATCCTTGTGCAATGACCAACAAGCAGACACTCTACCGAAGGGCTTAAATTATATTACTTTTAACATTCTCATGATAAATGAAGAAAGAAAAGAGTTGCAGTTAAATGGGAGGACAGATCATAGATATTCCTTGGTGAGGAAGTCCTCTATGTAGCCCATAGAGAGGAGGACAGGGACAAGTCATGCAAGCTGGCCAGACATGTATAGGTTGGAATTAATATCATTAGAATGTACATCCAAATCATAGAGACTGCAGATAAATTTGAGTATTGATGTTTTTATTTACCAAACCTATGATTTCATCAGAATAGAGCTCCCGGTGAGGAACTCCCTCTACCAATGCAAAATGGCACTTGTTCTTCAATTAGTCTTAGAGAGTTGCCTGGGCCACTGAGAGATTAAGTGGCTTGTGCCCAGGATCAATATCTTCTTCTGGGTATTATTAGTATTATTACTATTGCTAAATTTTACCTGTGTATTATATTCGCAATTGGGAAGTATCATTACTTTTGGGGGGAGGGTTCTTATAAGAAAGATCCCAATAGTCAGCCAATGAAAGTCCAGAAAGGACTGAAATCAGCCTAAAGTAGATGATTTCTGTGTTATCTCTTCCCTAGCCATTTCAATAGAAGCATCTGCTTCCTTAATCAAGGAGAAATTGTCATTTCTCCTAATTCACCCTAAGGACTTTATTTAATTTTCAAGCCCAACATCACCAGCAATGCTCTAGTCCTACCTGAGGCTAAGCTTCCAGCACTATTGCTTCTTTTTTTTCCTTAGCCAAGAGAGTTATTAGGGAGGCCCCACAAATCTGCTTTCTCCACTTGGGTCAGGTGGCTTTAGCTTCTTAGGGCAGCACTGTAGTATGCTACCTTCTCAGAGCTTAGGGCTCTTTCGACCCTCTCTCTTTAGTCACCTGAATGTTGGGGTCAGGAAAGCCACTTGGTTTTTCATTTTACAGATAAAGAAGCAGAAGTCCAGGAGTGAAGGCCTTGCCCAAGGTCATCCAAAGAGTATGTTTTAGAGCTCAGTCCAGATGCCAGGTCTCCTGAGTCCCAAGCACAGGATATTACTGTCAGAATATTAGACTTAGAGCCGGAAGGGAACATAGAAGTCATCCAGTCCAATCTCCTACTATGACATAGAAGAGTGATGACAAAACCACTCTACCTCATTTTGGCCTTGATAACTTAACTAGGTGAGAACACATCTTGGGGGCAGCTAAGTGGCAGCTAGCATTGGCTCTGGAGTCAGAAGAATCTAAGTGATCCATATTGAGCAAAATCCAATGATACTGCCAATTTTTTTTTCACACCTGCTTTCTCATCAATGCTACTACACCATCTTGTATTCATGACATTTATTGTTTGAACCTAGTGAGACTTTACATTCCCCCCCCCAAGTTAAATTATACCTGTTGAGACCTTTTTGGATCCTATTATACATTGGACATCTGCAAAGTAGATAACCATGCTATCTATATTTTTATCTAAGTCAAAGATATCCAACCTCCTACCCCAACTCTGGCACATACTGCCAGCACCCCCAAACAGACAAAAATGTAACTGGGATATGTTTAACAAAATAAATAAAAATATAATAAAACATAGATAATATTAACTTACAGTTTTCTAAGTCAATAAGTAGCCCTATTTTTCCTATTTTCTTTTTCTACTAAATGATTATTTTAAAATGTAACTAACCAGTAAACAAAATTTTAAATAGGAGAAAAACACTTAGTAATGAACTATGTTGCCCATTGCAGCAATAACATCAGAGAGAAACAATGGACAGAAGCAGTGAGTAGAAAAATTTGCCATTGTTCCAGCGATTATTCTGAGAAGACATAATTCAGTTATTCCCTGCTGAAATTCTCTTACTATTGAGAGCGGTGAGCCACATAAAGAAAAAGCCTCTAGCCAATATAAAGCTTAAGGTCAGTCTTCTTTTCCTTTTGCAACTCTGCCCTCTCTTTTTCCAATTCTCTCTTCAATTCCCTTCTTCACATTAGTCTCCAAAGAAATTCTAAAAACTTTCACTATGGTGGAAAACTCTGCCTTCCAGTTCTGATCCTCCAATAGCTTTCTCTCTTCTCAAGACAGGAGATAAATCCCACTCCTGGGGTCTTTAGTAATGCAGATCTCCTCACAATAGTCAATCTAAGCCTTATCAGAAGGACTCGTATTTATAACCCTGTCAAAAACTGAAACAAGTTTAATCTAACATGACATACACACACCATGTGTGAGACAGTGTGGTAAGGGGGAAAGTGTTGGTTGAACTCAAAGGACCTTTATTCAAATTCTGACTGTGACTCCTGCTGGTTTTTTGTTTTTTGTTTGTTTGTTTGTTTGTTTTTTACTTTGGGTAAGTCATTGAACTTTTGAACTTCTCTTCTTCATTTGTAAGATAAGAGGGTTGGCTGAACGATTTATGCAACATTGTTCAGACAAACAACTTTGAAAGACTTAAGAACTCTGATCAGTGCAACGATCAACCATGATTCCATGATTTCATGAACAATCATGAATCATGCTACCAACCCATTACTGACTGAAAGGTGATGGAATCAAGGTGCAGGATAGGATACACATTTTTGGACATGGCCAGTGCAAAATTTTTTATGCTTGAATATCCATATTTGTTATAAAGGCTTTCTTTATCTTTTTTTTATTGGGTTGGGGAAGATGGGAAAGAGAGAAATAAATGATTATTAGTTGAAAAAAGTAAAATGAAATTTACATTAATTTTAAAATAAGGGAGTAGATAACCTAAGATTCCCCTCTACAAGGTCACAAGATCTTATAACCTATTTTACTTGAAGGTGTGATGGCTTCTCCTGATCCCTGTTTTCCTTTAATAATTCATGCCAGAATTTTGAGAGGAATGAAAGTCAAGTTCACTGGCCTACAGCTTTGAAGCTCTACTTTCTTCCTTATTTTGAAAATCTAGACATTTGGCTTCTCTTGTCCTGCAGTATCTCTCCCATTCTGTGGGATCTTTCATATTCTGCCCTTCCCAAATCTAAGGAGCAGGCTAAAATATGACCAGCTTTCCTCTCCTTTGTCACAAATTTAACAGGCCCCAATAACTTGGTTAATTTCAATCTATCCTGCTTTTATTGGGACATCATGCCCAGTGGGCATTATTATTTTTGCGTTTTTCCCCCCATGAGTCCAAATGATTCATTTGGCTGGAATGAGAAACACCCTTGCAAATTCACAATTGCAAAGTTTGCAACCTGAGTAGGAGGAGGAACTGTTATTTGCCCCCTTTGGAATGTACAGTAATTATAAACAGGAAAGGTCCTGACTGCACTTTTTCCAGTGGTATATTTCCATTGGATAATTGTCAGCAAAAATCTCAATTAGGTGGAGAATAAAAATATGATGTCTTGGCACTGTGGCTGAATGACAGTCTGTTGGCCCTAGAAGGTATGGAGAGGAATATGAAATACATGTTAAGATACCATTTTGAACAGCATCAGAGTAAAGTATATTACACCACCTCAATGGCTGTAGCCTCAATTTTTTTTTTTTATGAGGGAAGTATCTTTTACCCAATTTATGGATTGGCAATTCACTCACAGAGACTGTGTCCCATTGAATGGGGCCAGGAAATTTGGTCTCTGGAGATAGGTACTGTTGTCAATGTGGGGCATTAAATGAAATGCTCCCATAATCCTGTCACTGTGGTCCTCAACTGACTGAGACTATTACTATGACGCTATTTTTAAAAGATTATTAAATATTCATTAAAACTATCAAAGTGCTAGAAAAAAAAACTCTGAAATTTAGGTAAATTCAACAATTCTTCAGGCCTCTTTAGGCCTGAAGGTCAGATTATCATCTTGAACACTAAGAACTGCACAGACACTGACATCAACATTACCATGCCCTTTGAAAATAAATACTCTGCCTTCCACACATCCAGGGCTGGCGCAGTAGGGAAGATACTCTGACAGATCTGGCTCAGGAAGGCTATAGGGAAATAGACTGATAGTGGGGAGACATAGGAGGATGGAATCCAACTAATGACATTGTGTTAACTAAATTAAAAATCAGTCCAAAGAATGCTAGCTTGATGGAGAAGTTGATGGCATGGGCGCCATCATATGGAACAGGGACATGTACATTGAACATATAAGGGTAATTAAGCAGTACTCAGAATGAGCTCTTGAAAAGAATATATTAAGAAGTGATTATATCTATTAATTTATATGTAATGTCCCATAATGTTTCTTTATGATCTATTTAAAAATTAAACTTTACGTATGTAATAATGTTCTTCAGATTTTGTATTCACCTTTAATATTACTAGGTATTTAACTATTTATCCCTGTAAGATTAATATGTGATCAAAACTACCTTTAAGTCTGTCTGCATAAATATTCACTGTCTTATTGAGTGAGGGGATGGTCTTGTGACAGTAGAATATGACATCTAGTTAGCTGGACTTCTGAGGGAGGTAAGAACCAAGAAATTCCATTCAATTCAACAAACGATTATTAAACATCCATAAATTATTAAACACTGTTCTAGGTCCTGCTAATATGAAGCCAAAAACAGAGACTCTATTCCCTGCTTACATTGTACTGCTGTCACTATTGTTGACCTAACCTTTAATTATACTTAAGGCTTCAGATGGTGGCATGAAGCAGCATTAGTGGAATTCAGGAGGGAACCTAGAGCTGTTAGTAATATCTCCTTGAATATGGTATAAGATGGAATGTGTTTTTGTAATTAATTTATCACCATCGCAAAGAAAATTAACTTGCTCCTATGTCCCAAACAGCTACCATCTATCCCTAGTATTTTTTTAAAGCGCATTCACTCTCATGGGAACCCCATACAAATTGTACTGCAACTCTCAACTTCCTTAATTCTGATGCCTTCCCTCCAAGATTATCCCTACTTTTTCATATATATAGATATACATATATATCTATATATGTCTTGTTTGTGCATTGCCTTCGCCATTAGACCGAAGAGTGCACAGACTAGGTTTTGTTTGGTTTATTTCTTTTTGCCTTTCATTGTACATCCAGTGCTTAACCTGAAGCTTGGTACTCTTGTAGGTGCTTAACAAATGCTTTTGGACTGGCTGGACTGGCTGAGAAGGTGACCCAGAGTATACTAACAAGTTCCAGAGAGGGTTTCAAACAAGGATTATAAACAACCACTATTTACCTTCAAGAGGGTATTAAAGCATATCTCTACTGTTAAACGGCATGCTTAGAGCAGTGTGAAACTTGGTTCCTGAACTTGGGATAACCAGCTGGGACTTCAGCAAAAAGCTTTAGATTCGGAGAATGACTTTGAAGCACAAAGGGAAAGTATTCAGATGCAAAGTAGACATTCCCCACCCTAGAAAGAGCTGGAGTCTTAAATAGTTCAATTGCATATGAAGGGGCCAGGGAGATTAAGAGTTTCCTTTGAGGCGCAAACTGTATTCATACTTTTGACCCTTTCGCTGTTCAACTACTTTAGATCCAAAAAGAAGCTGGAGGTGCAAAACAGCTGACTTTGGACTGAAACCCTGAGGCAAGGTAGAGTACCTAAGTGAAGGGAGGGGCTTTTAAACCGGAAAAGGTAGTTAGAACAAAAGAGGTTATCTCTTTCTCGCCTCCAGTCCTCCGGTGCCCAACAGCTTTACCCCGGGGAGGGGTCAAAGAGAAGCTGCTTCTGAAGATCCTCGCCCTCTCTCAAAAAGCACTCTAGTACCCCAGCTAAAGGGAAGTACTCCCCAGGCAAGCCAGTTGTTGAAGGTGAAACAGACTGGAGCTCATTGACCACTGAAGAGCGAAGGCAAGGAATTCCAGCAGAGATGCCATGTGCTGAGCAAAGCCAAGTCACCTGCCCTGCCCAGACATTTTCTCCTAGGGAGAAGATTATGTACAAAATGCTGATGGCTCGAGGATGAAATAATCATGACTTAATTTTTTCCCTTTTTAAAATTCAAAATGAATGCTATTTTAATTTCCGTTGATAAGTGTAATATCCAATATATACACAAATAAAGAAGAGTAGGAAAAAGAAACCCAAAGATTGTAGAGTATTGTACGTGTAACCAGAAGCTTCTGTTACTTACTGATAGCTTTGTAACACAGAAGAAATAAAATCATCTTTGATTTTCATGTCCCTTTCCAAACTTCTTTTCTGTGTTTTAAAGTCGACAGTTAACGGCTTTCCTCATAATACCCTTGTATTACTCATGTAGGCAAATGATCATTATTGCCATTGCAAAGAAGGCAACGGGGGGAAACTGGGTGACTTGCCCAAGGCAGCAAAGTAGATGGTGTCCCTGAGACTTGAACCTGCAACATTCTATGAGAGTAGAACAGTAGGTCGCCACCTTAGTGCACACAGCATTGGGCTGGAGTCTGCAAGACCTGAGTTCAAAATCCAACCTCAAATACTTACTAGCTGTGTGACTCTGGGCAAGTCACTTAGCTTCTGCCTCAGTCTCCTCAACTGTAAAATGGGAATAATGATACCACCTACCTCTTACAGTTGTGAGGATCAAAGGAAATGCTATTTATAAAGTACTTAGTACATAGTAGGCATTTAATAAATGCTTATCCCCTTCCCCCTTTCTTCCATATCTGAGGCCCCAAATGGCATGGAATGAAGGGGACTATCAAGGACCTAGAAGTTGCTGTTATTCAGTCATGTCTGACTCTTCATGGCTCCATTTGTTTTCTTGGCGAAGATACTGGAGTGGTTTGCCATTTCCTTCTCCAGATCATTTTACAGATGAAGAAACTGAGGCAGACAGAGTTAAGTAAGTTGCCCAGGGTCACACAGCTAGAAAGTGTCCAAAGTCAGATTTGAACTCAGGTCCTCCTGACTCTAGGCCTGGTGCTGTATGCACTGCATGAGTCCTAGGGCATGAGTCAGACATTGAGAGCGGGATACTTACTCTATGTTCAGGGTATCTTCTGTGTACTCCATCCCCCATCATATTGGCATGAGGCTACAGAACCGGAACTGACGGTAAGCTCAGTGCAGTCCCCCATGTTGAATGACTGCTGTCATCATCTGTTGCCACAAGGGTCTTAAAAAAATAGAAGATCCCAAGGCTTAGGGAGCCAGGGGTAGTAGAAAACTTGAACAGAAAGAGACCCACATCACTCTAGAGCCCGAGCCTCAAGGAACCAGAAGCACTAGAGAAAGAGGTTCTAAACATGAGGTCCACAAATTTGTTGCTTTTAAAAATCACATTTTGCTAATTACATTTCAGTATGATTAGTTTCCCTGTAATCTCATAATCTCTTTTCATGACAATATTCTCTCTTGGCTCTCCTCCTACCTATATGACCTTTCCTTCTCAGTCTCCTTTGATCTTCATCCAGGTCACTCTAGATAACTTTGAGTGGTCCCCAGGGTATTCATCTGGGCCTGGATAAATAGCGTGTTATTACAATGTACTATTGCACTTGATAATCTCAACAGCTCCAGAGTATTCAATTAACATCTCTATGCAAATGGCAGCTAGGGGGTGCAGTAGACAGAGCCCAAGGCCTGGAGTCAGGAAAACTCATCTTCCTGAGTTCAAATCCAGCCTCAGATACTTAGTAGCTGTGTGATCCTGGGGAAGTCATTTAACCCTGTTTGCCTCAGTTTCCTCATCTGTAAAATGAGCTGGAGAAGGAAATGGCAAACCACTGTAGTATCTTTGCCAAGAAAACCCCAAATGGGGTCATGAAGAGTCAAACATGACTGAAAAATGACTAAACAAAATGCTGATGATGCCCAAATCTACTTACCCAGAACTTTGAACTTATGAAGTCCAAACTCATACCTGCAACTACCCATTGGACACGTCAAACTGTACACCCCTTAGAAATCTTGAGCTCAACATGTCCCAAATTGAACTCATTGTCTTCCCATCTTCCTAACTTTATTCTCAGTCACCCAAGGTCACAGTCTAGATATCATCCTTAATTCCTCACTCTTCTTCACCCCCTGCATCCAACCTGTTGCCAAGGCCTGTTGATTTTACTTTTGTAACATTTCTTACATAGGCCTCCTCTCCTCTGACATGGCACCACTGCCATGGCCCAAACCCTCATCGCCTCATGCCTGGACTATTGCAATAACTCGCTGGTTTATCTCCCTGCCACAATTTCTCCCCAATCTACTCCATCCTCCATTCATCTGCCAAAGTATTTTTACTAAAGCACAGGTCTGACCACATAAACTGCCCCCTCTAACTCAATAAACTCCAGTGACTCCCTACTGTTTCTAGGATTAAATATAAAATCTTTTGTTTGGAGTTTAAAGAGCTTCATAACCTACTCCCGACCCCCACCCCAGCATCCACACCTTTCCAGGCTCCCAGAAATTGTCATCCAGTGACACTGACCTCCTTGCTCACATACGACAACGTAAGACTTCCATTCACTTTATCTCCCAACTCTAGGCATTTTCACTAGCTGTCCTGATGCCTGGAATTCTCTCCTTCCTTGTCCTCACCCCTTGGCTTCCTTCAAATCCCAGCTAAAATCCTGTCTATTGGAAGCATTTCCCAAACTCCCTCAATTCTATTGTCTTTCCTCTGTTGATTATCTCCAATTTATCCTGTATATAACTCCTTTGTACATAATTGTTCCCATGTTGTCTCTCCCAGTAGACTGTGAGCTCCTTGAGAACAGATACTGTGTTTTGCTTAGAATTTGTATTCTCAGTACTTAATACAGTGCCCAGCACATAGTAATGTTTATTAACTGACTGGTTTCACCAGACTGCCCAAGGGTCTGTGAAAAAAGTTAAGAACCCCTTCTCTAGAGGCTCTGCCCCTAAGAATATCCACACCAAAATAAGCTACTGACTAGATCCATCACAGACCTCTAGAATCAGGCCACTAAAGGCCTAGAAGGTCTTTACTTCCAGCGTCTCAGAGACTGGGGGCCAAGTATCTGTTCCATATGCAGGATATATTTTGAATGTGCTTTATCCTTTCATCTTGGGATTCTGGCAAGACTATGGGTTTGTAATGACTATGAATAATTCAGTTCAGTCTGAAGTACAAATTTTACTGACTCAAGGATCAGTCTCTCTGTCTTCTTCCTTCCTTCCTTCTGTCCTTCCTTCCTCCCTCCCTTCTTCCCTTCTTCTCTCTCTCTCTGTCTCTGTCTCTTTGTCTCTATTTCTGTCTCTCTCTATGTGTCTCTATGTCTCTGTCTCTCTCTGTCTCCCTCTCTCTCTCTCTCTGTCTCTCTCTCTCTCTCCCCCTCCCTCATTGATCCTTTGAGAACATAAACAATTGAGACCTCATAACTGTTTCAAATTGTTCAACTCATTTATCTTTCTAGGTCTCTCTTGCCTCTTATGTTTGCATTTCAATGAGTCTGCTCAGTTCTCGGTCTCTCAACATGTATATTTTGGATTTTATCTGTTCTATTATTAACATCTATCTGTTCTTTTCTTCCCTCTAGGATTAGGCTCAATATAATAAGAAGCTATTTTTGGCTCTTTTTTCCTTTTTGTTTTATGGTATATCAAGCTTCATATTCCCCATTCTTTTCTTATATTTGCTGTTTAATCCTATGTGAATCTGAGAGGAGTTCCTTGGCATGTCTTTGGTATCTTCTTGGCTACTTGCAGAGCTAGAAGCTCTGTTGTTTGGTATCCACATTTCTGTACATGTTAAGTTTGGAGTTTATTTCAAGCAATTACCTATAAATTTTATATTCAATTTTCCCTCTATTTCCAGTGCTAAGTGTGGCACGTAGACTGTTATATGAAGGCCAGCTCTGGCCATCCATCATTTTACTCCCTCTTCCATCTTCTCCAGCTGCCCTGCCATCGTACACACAACCTTAACTCCATTTTCCTTTGTTAAGTTCTGGAACAATAAACAATCAATACTGCCACAGCTACTAGAACGGGCGTGTCAATCTGCTCTCCTATGACCACTCACAATTCCTGTAACTGTCCAAAGCAAAATACCTCTCCCTGGTCACCATTCCCCTCTATTTGCTGTCCCCTATTAGGAAAGGGCAAACTACTCTAGTATCTTTGCCAAGAAAACCCCATGGACAGTTGGTCTATGGGATCGTAAAGAGTCAGACATGACTGAACAGCTGAACCACAAGACCAACAAATTACAATGTAAGATCTTTGAAGGCATGAGCTATTTTTGTTTTGTATTTGTATCCTCAGCATTTAATTTTTGAGATCTGTTTTCTTTATTCTATTTTTTGTGATCCTACAGTCCCTTCAAACTTTCATCCTATGTCTCTTCTCCCTTTTACAATAAGATTTCTAGAAAAAAGTCATCTAGACTTTTTGCATTTCCTCCCCTCCCATTCACTTTTTAGCCTCTTGGATTCTGGCTTCTGATGTAACTGTTGTTGCAAGTTGTCTTCAGTCGTTTCATTCACGTCCAACTCTTTGTGGCCCCATTTGGGGTTTTCTTGGCAAAGATACTGGAGTGGTTTGCCATTTCTTTCTCTAGTTCATTTTACAGATGAGGAACTGAGGCAAACAGGGTTAAGTGACTTGGCCAGGGTCACACCACTAGTATCTGAGGCCGGATTTGAACTCAGGTCTTCCTGACTCCAGACCCAGTACTTTATCCACTGCACCAATCTAACCGCCCTTCTGACATGACCACTTAGTCGAAATTGAACTCTGAGCTAATAGTTATTTCTGAACTACTAAATCCGATGAACTATATTCTCAGACCTCATTCTAGTTGACATCTCCACAGCTTTTGTCCTTCTCTTGGATACTCTATTCTCTCTTGGCTTTTGTGAAACTGCTCTGAGTCGTTTTCCTCCTACCTGTCTGACTGTTCCTTCTCGATCTCCTTTGATGGATTTGCTATTCATCTCCCATCTACCACTCATCCTATCACCACGACTTAGTATTGAATTCTCTTCTTTTTTCTCCTTACACTCTCTCTTTTGACCTCTTCAGCTCCTATGGGTCCAATGATCAGCTCAATACAGCTCAATAAATCAATATTTTTAAAGCTTCTGCTATGTACCAGGCACTGTGCAGAACACTTGGGATGCAAAAAGAGGCAAAAGATAGTCCCTGCCCTCAAGGAGTTCACAATCTAATGAGGGAGACAGCATGCAAGCAAATACATGCAAACGAGGTACATACAAAATAAGTAGGAAATAATTAGCAGAAGGAAGTCAATAGAATTAAGGGGGGTTGGGAAAAGCTTTCTACAAAAGATAGGATTTTAGTTGGGACTTAAAGGAATCAGGGGAAACCAATAGGCAGAATTGATTAGGGAGAACATTCCACGCATGGGGGACAGCCAGAGAAAATGCCCAGTGCTGAGAGATAGAATGTCTTTATGCAGCAGCAAGGAGGCCCATCATTGAATGGGTTCGGTTAATGAAGGGCTTTGAATGCCCCATAGAGAAGACAGTGTTTGATCCTGGAGGTGACTGGGAGTCACTGGAGTTTATTGAGTGTGTGTGTGTGTGTGTGTGTGTGTGTGTGTGTGTGTGTATGCACATGTATGCTTGTGACATCATCAGACCTGCATTTTAGGAAAACCATTTTGGTGACTGAATAGAGGATAGATTAGAGTGGGGAGAGACTTGAGGCAGTCAGATCTACCAGCAGGCTATTGCAATAATCTAAGCATTAGGTGATGAGGGCTCGCATGAGAATATTGGCAATGCCAGAGGAGAAAAGGGGGCATATTCGAGAGATGTTGCAAAAGTGAATTCTCCAGGCCTTGGCAACAAATTAGATACGAGGCAGGGGGGAAGAGATAATAAGGAGCCAAGGACGACATCCAGGTTGTGAGCCTGAGGAAGTGGGAGGACAGTGTTGCCCTCTACACTACTAGGGAAGGTGGCAGTTGGGCTGGTTTAGGGAGAAAGATAATGAGTTCCAGTTTGGACATATTGAGTTTAACATGTCCACTGGAATCCAGTTCAAGATGTCTGAAAGACAACTGGATAGGTTTTATTGGAGCAGCAGAGAGTGTAGGGCATGATAGGTAGATTTGAGAGGCATCAGAATGGAGACAGTATTTAAATCCATGGGAGCTGATGAGGTCATCAAGTGAAATAATGTAGAGAAGAGAAGAGGACCCAGGACAGAAGCCTGAGGGATACCTATGGTTAGAGGACACGATCTGGAGGAGGATCCTGCAAAGGAACCTGAGAAAGAGCAATCAGACAGGTAGGAGGAGAGACTGGTGTCCCAAAAACCTAAAAGAAGAAACTCTGAAGGAGGAGAAGGTGATCAAGTGTCAAAGATTGCAGAGAGGTCAAGGAGAATGAGAAGAAAAGACATGGATTTGGCAACTAAGAGAATATTAGTAACTCTGGAGAGAGCAGTTTCAGCGGAATGATAAGATGGGAAGCCAGATTATGAGGGGTTAAGAAGAACATAAGAGGAAAGGAGTGGCACCTGTTGAAGACAGATTTTTCACGGAATTAAGCTACAAAGGGCAGAAGAGATAGGACAATGGGGATAAAAAGATCAAGTCAGGGTTTTTTGAGGAGTAGGAAGACTTGGACATGTTTGTAGGCAGTAGGGAAGGAGCCAGTGGACAGGGAGAGATTGAAAATAAGTTATAGAATGGGGATGACAAAGGGGGAAATCTGTTGAAGGAAGTGGGTTGGAATAGGACCACTCGAGCAGGTAAAGTAGTTAGCTTTGATAAAGAGTAAGGCCACCTCTTCATGTGAGGCAGGGGTAAAGGAGTATATAGTGGCAGAAGGCATACGAGTGATATGAAATGGGGAAGAGGGGAGGAGAGGGAGCTCAAAGTGCATGGCTTCAATTTTTTTCTGTAAAATATAAGGCAAGGTTCTTAGCTGAGAGAGTGGGAGGAGGAGCATCGGGAGGATTGAGGAGGGTTGAAAAGGTTTGGAAGAGCCACTGAGCAGAGTGGGATAGTTCGTTGTGAGGGGTGTCAATAACATATATGGAGAGAAGGGTTAAAATATTATGTTTGACTCCATAATAGAATCAGGTTGGCTAGCTGGGAGTTAGAGACCAGCACTACTTTGCCTCTGCTTGAACCTCTGCTTTCGTAGTTCAGTTGTTTCAGTCGTGTCCAATTCTGTGACCCAATTTGGGGTTTAATTGGCAAAGATACTGGAGTGGTTGGCCACTTACTTCTCTAGTGCATTTTACAGACGAGGAAACTGAGACCAACAAAGTTATGTGACTTGGCCAGGGTCATATAGCTAGTGGGTGTCTGAGGCTACATTTGAACTCATGAAGATGAGTCTTCCTGACTTCAGACCTGACACTATATCCACTGTACCACCTGGCTTCCCTTGTACCTCTATAGGAACGTGTTATAATTTTTAGCAGGCCAGTATATGACTGACATTGTTTCCTCACAATTTTTTTATTTTACTTTTATTCAATGGAGTTAAAACCCATGAGATGTGTAATAGGTCTACATGTCATTTTGGTACTAGTATAGCTGACAAAACCGTATCAGAAGTTGCCACCTCTAAGATAAAAGGCCCATAATAACTAGACTGGGCCAATGCCAGGGCTGCTTGGAAATCTCCCTTGTTCCAGCAAATAGCCTGCATGTGCTCAGAGGTACACACCCATGTGCTACATTTTTTTTTAAGAAGGCTATATGCTTGACTTCTAAGAAGTCTCTGAAGAAATCAGTTCTACCTGAATACGTAAGAACTGTGTCTTATACAGGTGGTGGTAGGTTTCCTACGATGGCCACATTCTATTGATCTGGAGATCGTCCTTCAAGGACTACATAGGAAACTGAAAATGCATTTGTGAAGAGACCAAAAAATATTCTTCTTGCATTATATGCTATAGGCATTCCCAGAGATAGCTAGCTATCTCAGTACTGGGCCTCAGGAAAACCTGAGTTTAAATCCAGCCTCAGATACTTAGTAGCTATGTAATACTGGACAAGTCACTTAACTTCTCTTTGCCTCAGTTTCTTCAACTGTAAAATGATAGAATGATAATATCGCCTACATTGCAGTGTTGTTGTGAGGATAAAAGGAAATAATATTTGTAAAGCACTTAGCACAGTGCCTGGCACTTATTAGGCACATAATAAATGCTTGTTTCTTTCCTCCCTCCCTCTCTGCCTTCTTTCTTTCTTTCCTTCCTTCCTTCTTTCCTTCCTTCCTTTCTTCCTTCTTTTCTTCCTTCCTTCCTTCCTTCTAACCTCCAGCTTACTTTACCAATTCCAAGTGGTTAATGCTCTGCAGTTCCAAAGACTAGCACTTTACATACATCTAACAAAAACTAGAGAGATTGATCTACATACTGAATTATATGATTCAGAGATAGAAAGTTGCCTAAAAGCATTTTCATGTGTTTATGAAAAGTCACAGGAACATTATGGAGCTATATTAGCCTCTATAAAAGACAAAACCAGTTTATCTCCAAACATAAGGCAATTTTTTCTTGGCAACTTAAATAAGGGAAATCTCTTCCAAATCCATTGTTGATATTTAAATATAAGAACATTTGGGGATCATTGATTATGCTTACCAATCATTCAGGATAAGAGGCTACTCTCATTCCATATGAATTGCTTACTCTTTTAAAGATTTAAAAATCAATGGCCAAAAACTAGACCCAGTCTCCTTTCTCCAGGCCACCAATGAGCTGATCAAATTTTAGGTGCTAGTGTGGAGCACTTTTTTGCATTGCTGAGGATTTAATGGAAGATACCACCCTGGGACAATCCACTGTAGCGTGTATGTAAACCAAGCCCCCAAATCCATTGGTGTGGGACTCTCCTCATTAGTGGAGATGCCTGTGCCTGCCTAAGTGTTGGAGTGCAATTGGTGAAAGCCAAAGAGAGGGAAAAGCCAGTGTCTTGACTTTCTTTGGGGATTTCTGGCTTCCAGCTTAGAGAGAGAAGATGAACAACACCAAACCCATAGCAGGCTGTTGAAAGGGTAAAATGACTCTGGGAAGAAGCTGACATGAGAAGAAGCTGGCAATCCTTATCATATCCCCATCCTCAGCTTGCTGCACTAGAGACTGGGGAATTTCCCCTTTGGGTGAGATCTGGGGCTTTCTCTTGGGTGAGCTGAGTCACCTTGTTTCTAACGGTAGAATTCTTTCTGTATTACCTAGTATACAACACCATATGTATACTTTCTCTGATTTTTGCTTTGCTTTCTGCTTGGATAAATAGGTTTTTTTGCTATTTGCTTTGTGTGTCCATTGTAGAACTAGTGTTTGGTAGGAAAGAAGTCAAGCCTTGGATACAGAGCTTGGGGCCCTTTATTCCTCATTAATGACTAACAATTAAGAGTTTAGCTTGAACATGAAAATTCTATCCCCTATACTAACAACATTTAAGGGAGCGGCTGTATAGAATTCTAGTCCAGTACCACCCTCTTTGAGGAGGAGTGGTCAACCTCATGCTTTCCTTCATGGCAGGAATTAAAGTATTCTCTTGGAGAGAGTTTCTTTGCTGTTTGCTATGTGTATTCATTATGGAACTGGTATTTGATGGAAAGGAAGTCAAGCCTTGGATGTAAAGCTTGTGGCTGCCTTTTCTTCTTTAATTAATAATGGAGTATTGCTTGAACCTGAAAACTACATCCCCTATGTTAACAATATTTAAAGGAACAGATAGAATTCTATCCCAGAATTCCCCCCACACCTCTGAAGAGAACAGAATGGTCAGCCTTTGCCCTCCACCTCCTGCTTCCACTCCTAGAAAAGAGTGAGGAGACAAAATACTAGGGATATATCTATTCTGGCTTCCCTGTGAGCCAAATCAATCAAGCTAGATTTCATTACACATATATACAATCGGAGTCCAGTCAGAGTCCTATAACAGCCCCCTGATGTTTTCTTGCTAGAGATCTAATTTATTCCTTTCTTGACTAGCTAGTTCTTACATTTTATAAGATCAAAGACTATATCATTTAGAGCCCAATTGGAGTCAGTATTGTTTTCATTCTTAAACATATCCTTTGATGTGAAGGACTGAGTCTCAAGCCAGTAACTTTTACAGAGAGCATCTTGAGCTGCGTCTGAATAGATCTATAATTGCTCCAGGGCGGGTACTTCAACCAGGTACAGTATGCAAGGCGTCAGGGGGTTGATGGGAGACAGATATATTACAATTGCCTTCCTACTTTACGAGCTCTAGCTGCCTCTGCGGTATGTCAGCACAAATACGACAAAAGTAGAAGATGACAAATACTAGAGGAGTTGTAGGAAAACAGGTACATTAGTAGACTGTTGGTAAAACTACGAGTTTGCCCAGCTGTTCTGTAAAGCAATTTGGAATTATGCCTAGAAGGTTACTGAACTGCACATACCCTTGGACTCAGCTTGACCACTCATATCTACAAAGAAGTCAAAGAAAGAAGAAAAGAATATGTGTACAAAACTACTCGTAGTCATTCTTTTTGTGGTAGGCCAAAATTGGAAACTAAGGAGATGTTGTCTAATTAGGGAATGGTTAAACAAATTCTGGTATATAAATATAAAGAAATACTATTGTGCCATAAAAAAATAATAAAACAGACCATTTCGGAGGAAACTTGGACAGTCTTCTGTGAAGTGATATGGAGTAAATAAGTGAAAATAGAATAATTTATTCATGAGATGATTCTGGGAAGATGGTGGAGTAGGTCAGGAAATTCCAAGCTCTCCAGATTTCTTCCCCAAATAAGACAAAACAGCGCCTCAGGGCAAATGTAAAGAGGAGAAAGTTAACAAGAGTTGAGGCAGAGTAGTGGTCCTCTTGGGACAACGGGAGAAGATCTGAGGTTTGGTCTCAGTGACAGCAAGTGGAGAGCCCTGGGGCTAGCTGGGTTGCAGATAGCCTTGGCCCCAGTCACAGGAATTTTCACCTCCTAGACAGTGCAGGGAGTCAGGTGTCTGAGCAGGGGAAGACTAAGGGAGCCTCTGCTGATAAGGGACACCAGACCCAGCTGTGCTGCTGAGAGGTGGCCCTGGGCAAGAAAGAACCAGCACATACCTGGTGAGTGCAGAAGCAGTGGGGCAGGGACGTTACTGGCTGTGGGCGCTTACAAGTGGACAGAATTCTTGGTTTCTGTTCCAGGCCAGAGAGGAGAACTGAAGGGGAATTGGAGGGCAGAACACCATCTCCCATATCCTAGGACTAAAGGTGATTACAATAACAAGGTGCTATAAATTTTTTTAAAAAATGAGCAAGCAGAGGAGAAAGAATCCAACTATAGAAAGTTACTATGGGAATAGAAAAGGGCAGGGTTCAACTTCAGAGGAGAACACTGAAGCAAAAAAAAAAAAAAAGCTTCTTCAATCCCAAAGAGTAATATCAGATAGTCACCTTCCCAACAAGAATTCATAGTAGGACTTTTAAAAGATTTTAAAAATCAAATGAGAGAGATTGAGGAAAAATTTTAAAAAATAAAAACAATGCAAGGAAAACGAAAAGATTATGAAAAGAAAGTCAGCCATCTGAAAAAAGGATATCCAGAATCTTAAGGAAGAGAAAATAACTCTTCAAAAATTAGAATTGGGGAGGCAGAGCCAAGATGGCAGCTGGAGAGCAGGGACTGGCGTGAGCTCCCTACCAAGTCCCTCAAAAAAACTATAAAAAAAATGGCTCTGAACCAATTCTAGAACTGCAGAACCCACAAAGAAGCAGGGCTCCAGCCCAGGACAGCCTGGATGGTCTCTGGGTAAGGTCTATCCCGCACGGAGTTGGGAGCTGAAGGGAGCGGAGCTGCGCGGAGCAGAGCCCAGCCTGCATGGCGCGGACCTACCAGACCGCGGACCGACCAGACCAGGAGCCGAGCGGAGAGTGCCCTAGTGTCCTGAATTACTGAGCTGTGGCATTTACCAGACCTCACAACCCACAAACAGCAAAGACAACAGAGCAGGTTAGTGGGAAAAGCTGCAGGGACTGAGTTTGCAGTTCGGCCACCACCCCTGGGGCAGTGGAGGTGGGGCTGCTTTAAAACTACAGTTGCAGTAGCTTCTTGCCCCAGGCCC
>CM053622.1:661241238-661268313 GCA_028646595.1 Phalanger gymnotis
TGAGGTTTTTATGCCCTAGTACATGGTCAGTTTTTGAGTATGTGCCATGTACCACTAAGGAAAAAAGCATATTCCTTTTTATCCCCATTCAGTTTTCTCCAGAGGTCTATCATATCTGCCTTTTCTAAAATTCTATTCACCTCCTTAACTTCTTTCTTGTTTATTTTGAGGTTAGATTATCAAGTTTAGAGAGGGGGAGATTGAGGTCCCCCATTATTATACTTTTTCTGTGTATTTCTTCCTGTAATTCCCTTAACCTCTCCTCTAAGAATTTGCATGCTATACCACTTGGTGCATATATGTTAAATAATGATATTGCTTCATTGTTTATGGTGCCTTTTAGCAGGATATAGTGTCCTTCCTTATCTCTTTTAATTAGATCTATCTTTGCTTTTGCTTTGTCTGAGATTAGGATTGCTACCCCTGCTTTTTTTACTTTAGCTGAAGCACAATATATTCTACTCCAGCCTTTTACCTTTACCCAGTGTGTATCCTCCTGTTTCATATGTGTTTCTTGTAAACAGCATATTGTAGGATTATGGTATTTAATCCATTCTGCTATCTGCTTCCATTTTATGAGAGAATTAATCCCATTGACATCCACAGTTATGATTAGTATCTATGTCTTTTTCTCCATCCTATTTCCTGAGACAGATTTATATACACTAAATACAATTAATCAAATAAGGCCAAATAATTAAAAGGGAACAATTAACCAGAATACAACATTTGGTAATCTGCTTTCTAATTGGAGGAAAGATTAGGGACTTTCCAAGTTGGGAGAGAAAGAGTGAAGAGGTGCAGTTCCCTGAATTCAGAAAAAAAGAGGTGTCCAACTCCTCCCAAGCATCAGTGAACAACAATGGAAATAATAATTGATTGATCAACGTGTGGTCGGTTTTCAGATAAGACATATAAGTTGTTTGAGATATATAATGGTGAGAAAACTCCTTGCATTGAACTTTGGATCTGTCTGAGTTTCTGGTCAGCATAGCCTCGGTCCTTGGTTAAGGATTTCTAAGCAGCAGGGAGAGGTGGTTCAGCTTCCCAGCCATGCAGGGTTAGGTTCAAACAATGCAATAAAGTTTTCTCACAATTCCCACAATTGCATAAAGTTTTTCCACAAGAAAGAAATTGGAACAGACCCATAACTGAGTAGAAAGGGAACTGAGTTAGCTCCATAATTGAGTTACAAGATGGAGTCAGTGTGGTTCATTCAATTCCCACCATCACTTGCTGTTCCAGTCCCCTCAGTTCATTTATTTTGCTGCTCAAGAAGTTCCCATGACTCCCATTTGCCCCAGGATCAAATTTTTCTGTCTGGTCTTTGAAGCCCTTCACAATCTAACTCCAGCTTTGCTTTTCAGACTTATTGTATATCACTCTCTTCCACATAGACTATATTCCAGTAAAACTGGAAGGTAGATTACATGAAAGAGAGTAATGTGCGATAAGTGAATGGAATATTCTAGGCAAACTGGACTGTAGCCTATGTGAAAGAGTAATGTGTAGTTTATACATGACTGAAATTTTCCAGTCATACTGGAATATGGAATATGTGAAATAGAGTCATGCATAATAATAAGTCTGGGAAGAATTTAACAATATGCAATAAGATCTGGAAAGAGCTGAAATATAGACTATGTGAAATAATGCACAATGTGCAAACTTGCTATTTTCTATACATGAGACTTCAACACTTATTCCCATGCTTTTCCACAGACCATTCCCCATTGCTAGGTAGGAATACACTCCTGCCTCCTCACCTCTACCTTCTGTATTTATTCAAGATTCAGCTTTAATGCCACCTCTTGATCCCCAGAGATTACTGATATCCTACATCTATATATTATTTTTGTTTTTTTTTTATTTTTCTGAGTATATGTTGTTTTATTCATAGTTGACTATAAGGTTTTTTTCCCTAGGCATGTGTAGAAGGTGTCTCAGCTGGCCTCTCTGGTCCCAGGATACTCTCCGGGCAGGAGATCCTACTGGTCCTTCCTTTTCAGGGAAAATAAAAAAAGCTCACACTTGGCATGTCCTCTTGACACACATGTGACTATTTTGGTTTTGTCTTTGTATGCACACACAGTAGGTGTAATGGATGCTTCTTGAATGAGTGTATAAATATTGTTGTGTATGTGAGATATTCATTTTACCTAAAAGCTCTTTTACCTTCTTGGGAGTATATTCCCTTTAGTGATATCACTATGGATATGTATAGCCTAGGGATTTTCTTGTATGTTTCCAAATTATTTGAGAAAGCCATTTAACCAATCGCAGCTCCCCTAACAGAACATCAGTGTGACTTTCTTCACATAAGCCCTCCAACTTTTATCATTTTTGGCTTTTGTTATCTTTGTTGATCAGATTGTTGTGTTTGTCCTTTGTTTTCGAAGAGGACCATGTCATGACTTGCAGCTGACTTTGAGTTGAGTGAGAGTTGTGCAAGGTCACCAGCCTCACTTTCTCCTCTAGAGCCATCTGATTCCAGTGACCTGATATTCATCAGGATGACTGGAGATGGCCCAGGATTCAATGGGAGAGCTTTGCCCTTTTAGGCTAAGGCTTTTTCTTGTACTCACTTAGAATGAGGCAATGCCCATTCAGTGAATAGGCCTCTTTAAGAAGTGGGTCCAAGGATGGTCCCTTTAATTAGAAAAAGAAAAAAAAATCAAGCTGGGAGGGAAAGACCCTCAGGGTTGCTAACTCTTGGCTTTAGATAGATAACATTTATTATAAGAAGCAAATGTTTTAATATTTTTTGTGTTTTTAACATGTAATTCCCTAAAATTTTTAATTGCATCTATAGATATAATCATTATTTTGATACTTTCTTATTATTAATTTGATTTATTATGTTAATAGCTTTCTTAATATTGAACCTTCCTTGAAGTCCTGATATAAACCCAATCTGGTCAGAGTGATTAATTGCTTTAATAGATTGCTATAGCTTCTTTGCCAATATTTTCCCCAACATTTTGCATCTTTATTTATTAATGATACTGGTTTTCTTTTTTGGCTTTATTTCTCTTTGGTTTGAGCATCAGAAATATATTTGTCTCATAGATGAAGTTAGGTAAGATAGTTTCTTTATTTTATGAACAGTTTATATAGCATAGAAATTGTTCTTTAAATGCTTAGCAATATTTACTTATTAATCCAGCTGGGCCTGGGCTTCCTCCCCTTTGGGAATTTATTTATGGCTTTTCAATTTCTCTCTCTGAGATGAGTTATTTAATGTCTAGCTGTCTTATTCTGTTAATCATCTGGGGCATTTTTATTTGTTCTTTTTCTCCCATTTCATTGAAGTTTTGAATGTTGTTGGCATTAATTGGTACAAGAAATTCTATAAACTCCCCTTATGTATGTGTGTATATGTGTATACATACATATATGTATATGTATGTATGTAGATATATGTATATATACATATCAACTAAGCTTGAAGTTCCATCCCAATTCATCAATATGTGTATTTAATAAATTAGGAAAGTTTCATTTCCAATAATAGTTACTCATATTTCTTTGTCAACCAATCAACAAGAATTTATTGAGCATCTAATATATGACACGCACTGTAGTAGGCTCTGGGGATACAAATACACTGAATAAAGCAATCCCTACTCACAAGGAACTTAAGTTCCAAAGGGAAAGACAAGTATGCAATTAAATACTGAATAAATGTAGAGAAAATAAATACATATTAATCAACTATAGGCTATTTTGGAAGTAAAGACATTGGTAATTGGGGACATCAGGGAAGGCTTCTTGTAAATGCTGGCACTTAAAAATTTTTACCAAAAAAAAAAAAGAGCTGTTACTTGAGCTGTATCTTGAAGGATTCTGTTGATGGAAGTGAGGAGAGGGAAAGTACATTCTAGGCATGGGAGATAGCCAGTATAAAAGCAGAGATGGGAGATGGAGTATAGTTGTGCGGAAGGGACAAAAAAGATAGCTTATCTGGATTGCACTGTGAGAGAGGATTGAAAGGCAGAAAGATAAGTTGGCTCTAGGTTGTGAAAGGCTTTACCAGCTAAACAAAAGAGTTTTTATCTTATACAAAAGGTAATGGTCGGTGGGGGGCACTTGAATTTGGTTGGGGAGTGATGTGATTATATCCCTGCTTAACAAAAGTCTCTTTGGCAGCAGTGTAGAATGACTTGGAGGTGAGAGACTAGGGAAGAGGAACCAATTAAGAGGCTATTGTAATAAAGCAAGAGGTGATAAGGGCCAGAACTAATTAGGACCTTCCTATCCTAAGGTGGTAGCTTTATGGGTAAAAGAAGGGGTGGAATGGGATTTTGTGTAAGAATCAGTCAGCTTCTAATTAGCCACTAGCCTGACAGTAACAGTTTTATTTTAATATCATTCTAATTCTAAGACATTTCTGACTTAGAGAGATATCTAAAATGACAGTTTCTTCATGCTCTTTAACCTCTCTGTTTAAAGAAAGTTTTAGGTAACATAAGCATCAGTGAAAGAAAATCAAGGTATATAACAATATATCTTATTCTTTCCAGACCATTTTCTTCCAGGAATCAATGGATTCCCTCCCACACGTCTATATGGATAATTTATTTTTGAATAGGAGATAGTGAGAGGAAGCGAATAGGATATTTGTCTAGAAGCGATCCTAGTCTAAGACCTTGAAGAGATAACTCCTAGATGGGTCAATAAGATTACTTCTGAAGTAGGAAAAGGCGAGATTTTATCTAGACCAGAAGTACTTTATTTGTTGCATTTTAAAAACTCTTGTTCTGCCCTACCTTCCTTCACACTTGGAAGTAAAGAAAAGGCTTTTATTAGGTCAAAGAGGAATCTTATTTTATAATAATTTTCAGTTCTACAGATAAAAGATTTTTAAAATATGCTTTCCTATTTTTGACTCGGGACACTCAAAGTAGGGTGGTGCTTTTCACAAAAATAGGGAAGTTTAGAAGAGGAATGTGTTGTGGTGGATTTAGGGTTCTATTTTGAATTTGAAATGTTTCACAATGGCAGTTGAATTCAAAATGTTTAAAAAGGGGACACTGCATTTAAAATGTCCAGTAGGCAATTGGGGATATGGGCCTGAAGTTCAGAGTAGATATAAGGATAGTTATATGTGAATTCTGTGAGCTATCAGCATAAAAAAGATAATTAAGCCCATGGAATCAGATGACAATACCAAGAGAAAGCATGTGTGTGTGTGTGTGTGTGTGTGTGTGTGTGTGTGTGTGTGTGTACATGGAGAGATAGGTGGTTGTATGTGGTTGTGGTTTGTCCTTCCATCTTGAAGAGTACCATGACATCAGAGAGATGATGACATGACTTGCAATTGACTGTTTTGAGTGAGGGAGGGCTGTGCAAAGTCACCAGCCTCATTTTCTCCTCCAGAGCCATATGGGTCCAGTAGCCAGATATTGATCAGGATGATTGGAGATGGCCCAAGATGCAGTGGGAGACAGAGAGAGAGAGAGAGAGAGAGAGAGAGAGAGAGAGAGAGAGAGAGAGAGAGAGAGATATGCAAGGAGTCCAGAAGAGAGCTTGAGGAATACCCACAGTTAGGGGACATACTATGATTGATGGATGAGCAAAGGAGACTGATATGGAGTGATTAGACACGTAAGAAGAGAGCCAAAAGTGAGTGGTATCACAAAAAACCCAGACCAGAGAGCGTATTCAGGAGAAAACTGTAGTTAACAGTGTCAGATGGAGTAAATAGATCTAGAAAGACGAGGACTCAAAAAAGCATAAAATAGAGTAATTAAGAGATCATTGGTAACTATATGTTTAATTTCTTAACCAATCATTAAATTAAACAATATTTCTAATTATTTAGCACAATGTCTGGCCTATAGTAGGCTCTTAATAATGATTGTTTCCTTTTCATTCCTAAGAACAAATAAGTAATAATAAAGTCACTGAGTATTTGTTAATGATTAAATTAATAATAGACATAGGTATTTATTTCCAGTATTTTATCTGTGAGAATGACTAGTCACTTTAAACCCTCACTGTTACTGCAGATGACTTGTCTTCTCTTTTGAGAACAGTCTCACACCATTTATTCAGCATAACAAATAATTTGCCAGAAAAATATTTGCCAGAATCCTCAAGATAGAGGTTATAGGTTTCATAAAGAATTTTCGCTCTTCTTAATCAATTATTAATCACCTACTATGTGCCAGGCACTATGCTGAGAGCTAAGGACAAAAGAGGCAAAAAATAGTTCCTGCCCTCAGGGAGCTTACAGTCTAATGGAGGAGACAACATGCCAACAAATATATACAAAACAAGTTACATACAGAATACATAGGAAATAATTAAGAGAATTTGGGAAAGCCTTCCTGAAGAGGATAAGGTTTGAGTTGGGATTTACAGGAAGTCAGGTAGGACAGTAAGTGGAGTTGAGGAGGGAAAGTGTTCCAGGTTGGGGTTGGTTTTGGGTGGGGGTAGCTAGAGAGAACATTTTTTGGTCTTTTTCCAGCCATGACAAGAAAATAGGCTCTTCACCAGTGACTCTGTATTGCATGGCAATGGTTACTCTCCAAGCTTTTCCAGGCTTAAAAGAGCCTGTATAATGTCTATAAAAGAGGCATTTGGAAAAAGAGTTTACAAATACAGAACTAGATCAATAAGAGTTCAAAGCTGGGAGAGAGGAACACTCTGGTCCTGTCTCTGGTAAATACAAGCAGTGTGATTGCAAGTGAATCACTGCCTATACGTACAAAAATATTTATAACAGCTCTTTTTGTGGTGTTAAAGAATTGGAAATTGAGGGGATGCTCATCAATTGAGGAATGGCTAAATAAGTTGTGGCGTATGATTGTGATGGAATACTATTGTGCTATAAGAAATGAAGAGGGGGTGGTTTCAGAAAAAAAAAAAACATGGCAAGACTCATATGAACTGATGCAAAGTGATGTGAGAAGAACCTGGAGATCACTGTGCGCCATAACAACAACATCCTAAGGATGATCAAACTGTAAAAGACTTGGCTATTCTGATCAATACAATGGCCCAGGGCAATTCCAAAGGACTCAGGATGAAAAAATGCTATCCACCTCCAGAGAGAGAGAAAGAACTGTTGAATTCTGAGTGCAAATTAAAGTATAATTTTCTTTGCTCTTTTTTGTGATGTGGCTGATATGGAAACATGTTTTTCATAGTTTCACATAAACAATCGATAGCATGTCGGTTGACTTCTCAATGGGTGAGGGAGGGGTGGGAAGGGGGAGAATTCGGAACTCAAAATTTAAGAAGTATGTTAAAAATAAATAATATACATTTTAAAAATTGAGAAGTACATAAAAAAGTAAGTCACAGGATCTCTTAGCTTCAGAAAACTCCCTACGATACGAGTTCCCCATATCCTTTGACTTTTCAATAAATTTTGCTGTGCTACCAGTAAACATGAAAGGAAGTAAATTCTAGATTTCTCATGCATACATACAAAAGAAATACAATAGAGATTAACTTTTATTTTCTAAGGGTACATAAAAATTCAGTAACTTCATTGACTGGAAATCACTTAGGAGTTTCTGGAATATCTCAATAGGATTACGGGCATTTTGGAAAGTGAACTTGTACCCTTTGGGATAATGCAAATCACAGTTTTAGAACTCTTGCTCGAAGATTTAAGTTACAGTTGGCGAAAGAGTTAATAAGCTTTTCAAGGCATCTAATTTATTATTGGGGAGTGAAACAGGCACTAGAAGAATGGAACTAAATGTCAGCAATCTAACATAAAGGAACAGGATAAAGATAAATTTGAGTTGCCTGCTCTCCCTGTATATTTTCAACCTAGTTAAAGGGATCTCAGCTTTTCTAGCTTCTTCCCTTTCTCATGAATAGTGAGGATTTACATTTTTTTTCTCTTGACAGAAGGGCCTTTTCTTTTTTACACCTTAGTTTCTATTGACTCTCCACTTTGCTGTAACCCTTACCTTCCACCTCAGTTCCATCATTTCCTTTTTGATCATCTTCCTAGGTGCTCAAGAACTAATAATATCTGGGATACTCTGGAATATTGGTTGCTGGTTATTGTAGCCTAACAAATGCTTTGTATATTGCTGTTTTAACATTATATAATAAGGCTTTGATTCAATTCAACTATTTATCAGTTACTGACTAGGTGCAGAAACTATGCTAGATACTGAAGATACAAAGAAAAAGAATTCGCTGCCCTCTCAAGGCATTTGGAAATATCATTAAATATTCAATCAACATACGTTTATTAAACTCTTCTTTATGAGTAAGGCTACGAAGTGCTGGGCACATCCATCAATCAATAAACTTTTATTAAGTGCCTACTATGTACCAGGCACTGTGCTAAACACTAGGGATGCAAAAAAGAGGCAGGGGCTTACAATTTAATGAGGAAGACAACATGCAAACAATATACACAAAAATATCTATATGTGTATGTGTGTGTACATATATATGTGGAGAAATAGGAAATAATTAACAGGGGGAAGGCTGAGACTTGGTTAGGCAATATGATAAGGGGGCTAGGAATTCAAAGAGAGGAGGACAGTGTACAGCTGAATTTGTCCCCAATGGGTCAAGTCGGGAAGAAAAGGAAAGAGTGGCTAGTGCACAGGAGAGGGCCTGGTAGAGTATGGTCAAGTGACTGGAAGTCACAGTGCAGAGAAAGAACAGGATTTTATAAGGGAAGGCAGAGAGGGAAGGGAAAACCCAAAAAGGTTATGGCTGAATAAGGGGATTTCAGAATTCTTGAACGCAGAGCTGGTACATTTGCGAAGGATGGCAAGGGCAAGGGCATGACCGGCATTGTGTGTGGCTGAGGTTGAATGTAGCTCATGGTGAGGTGAGGGTGTCGAAGAAATGAGAAGTAGTTGTTTGTCCTGGAGGCGATGCCCATAGTGCAACTGAATTGCACGTGAGGGCTGTGCAAGGTCACCAGGCTCCTCCGGGGCCATCTGGGCCCTGGTTGCAAAAGGATTCTTCTTCAAATAGTCTCTCATTCCTCCAGTCCTGGGGGTATTTGAAGAAGAATCCATATGCATACTTAAGTCCCTAGCGTGAGGGCAGGAATCCGGGAAGACCTCAAGTTTGGTCCCTGCATTCAGTCAGCTCCAGCATCTAATGAGAGGCAGCGCTGTCTGGCATAGGCACTCCTTAATCTGCTGAAAGTAGAATGAAATATAGCTTAAAAAGGTGTGGTGGGAGTGTGTGAAGTCTGTGCCGCCAGACGGTGCACAAAAAAGCAGTCATCTCTTATCCATCCTTTCTTAGCTCTGTGTGCCAGTCATTGTGCTGGGCGCTGGAGGTTCGAGCCCCAACGACCAGGCTGGTACAGGGGTGACCTATGGCCAGGCAGTGCCCAGGCCCTCTCTGCCCGCACAACCATCCTTACCGCCCGCGGCTCTGCGCTGAGACCCGCAGACTCCGCGGAGAGGAACGCTTGCTCCCTTTTAAAGCGGGGTGGGTGGGAGACGGGGCATTGAAGCCTCGTGGCGCAGCACAGCCGGCCGGGGATCCAGCTCGGCCTCCCACTGACACCCCTTTAAGGGCTAAGTCAAGGTTAATGGCCCAGGACTCCTCTTCCCGGGGCCCCAACGTGCTGTCTGCGTTCAGGCTCTCCGAGCCGCAGCTGTGGCGGAGCGCAGACCCTGCCGAGGCCCCGCGTCCCGGGCAAGCGCTGAGCGTCAGCCTCGGCCCAACGCGCGTCTCCCGGGTGGAGATCTGAGGGCTAAGAAGATGCCAGCCACGCCCCCACCCCGCCAGTTATCCGCCCGCCTACCTCCTCCATCTTTCCCTCCCTTCCTTCGGGGCTCCCCTCTTCATTCTCTCGCGCCGAGCCTCTCATTGGTGCCCGAGCCCCGGTGACGCTACGGCTGGCGGGCCTAGCGCGCCTAGCGGGCGGGCCAGCCCGGGCCAGGGGGGGTAAGCGAGTGGGTGGGGAGGGGGAGAAGGGCGCGGGGAGCTGGGCGGGCCGAGCTTGCGCGCGTCTGATGAAACCCAGCCCCTGGATTTCGTTCGACCTCCGATTTCATTCAGTGAAGCGCGGGGGCCTGGGAGGCGGTGCCTGCAGCCCAGAGGTGTAAAGAGAGGGAGCTGGGCAGGCGAGAGCGAGACGAGAGACTGCCGGACGCGCTACGCAGCTCCGCTCCACACCAGAGGCAGCCGCAGCGCGCACTCCCGGCCAGCATCCTCCTCGGGACCCCCGCCGCGGTCGCGCACCTTCCTCCCGGATTCCCCGTGACAGGCCACAGCAGCGGCACCTCCATCCATCCATCCCGCCTCCACCCGGGCCGACTCCCTTGACAGCCGCCCAGCCCGGTGAGTGTCCAGTGCCCCCGCCCTTCTTTCGGACTCTTCCCCAGCCCGGGGTCACCTTGGTTGGGTGCCCCGGCACTGGCCGGGCTAGGGGATGGAGAACGGCGCGTCCGTTGGAGCGGGAAGGGTCCCCGCCCGCCTTCTGGGGCTCTCGCATCCCCTGGAGGGAGGACCTGGGCGGTGGGACCGCTTCGGGGCCGGGGGAGGGCTTGGGTCCAGGACCGGGGCTGGCGGGGATGCGCTCGCCAGTGCTGGCTCCACATGCTGCTCTTCTGCGCCGCGGAGTCCATTTTGCTTCCTTAAAGGAGCAGCGTGGTGTATGATGCAATATGTATACTAAGGAAGCGTGGACTGCCGGGCGCTCCTCACTCTCCCCGCGGGGGGCTGTCCCTGCCGCCCCCCGGAGCCGGGATGCTCGGGGAGCACAGAAGGTGGGCGCCCACCCCCGCCTTAACAGGTCAAAGGCATCGCCGGACTAGGGTGGCACCCGGGAGGGACCTTCCCTTACATGGCGCTCGGAGCGGCTACCCACCCTGCCACGAGGCCGGGGATGTGTCACCCAGCGCCGCTCTCTTGGCTCCGGTTTCCTCCCTTTCTTCCCTCCTCCTCCAGTCCCCCGGGCTTATCCCGAATCAGGTGGGCGGCCTTCCGGAGGATCCCTGTACGGAACCCAAGCCCAGCTGTCGCCGCATCCGCGGCCGCACCTGGTCACTAAGCCAAGGTCGCCCTCCGCCCCTCTCCATTTTGTTCGGTCCGGGCAGACTTCCCCAGGTGGGCTTGGGGACTCGCTAACGCGACCCGCAGAGCGGGCTCGGACTTTGAGGACCGGCGGGGGTGGGAAGGTGGGCAGCCTGCCTCAACTTTAAGTATCATTGCCTTTTTCTTTTCCCCGATAAAACTTGACAGGCTCGAGTGGGACTGCGATTAAAAACGTGCTGGTGCAGAGGACGGGTCACCGTAATGACGGCTTCTTTTACTCCTTCTGCCGACGACGGCAGTCCCTTCCCCTTTTCCGTGGGCGTGGGAGGTAGAGTTAACTTCACTCGATCAGGACGAGGAGCATGTGCTTCTGTAAGAGAGCTCCGTTTACTCATCGACTCACACTGCCATGCTTTCAGGAGTAGTACAAGCCGCTGCCTTGGCTTTGGTTTCCGTGCGTAGGTACAGGAGGAGGTTGCCCTGTTTTACGTTTTACTTTTTACGACTGGAATACGACCTACGTTGTTTTCCTTTTCGTGTTGTTTTCGTGCAGAGCTTTAATTAGTCTTTCCATTTTATCTTAAAACATCTAGCCTGGTGTATTTGCTTAAATAATTGCAACTGTGCTCTATTTATTCCCATGACATTTTCACTTGGTCTCAGTGGAAAACAGCATCATCTTTATGGAAACACACCCTTTTGTCATTAAAACAAAAGAGCTTAAAGAAGTTACACTCCAGACCTGAAACTTGGTGGGCAAAAAGGGCTAAATCAAGCAGAATGTTTTAAAGTTGAAACTCACATGGCACAAGGTTATATTTATCCATTAAAAATAAGGTTCAGTTTGCAAATTAATCAAGGATATCGTAATTGGAAATGTAATAACAATGGCATGAAAAGCCATAGGACAGAGTTTGTTAAATAATGTGTTGTAGTTTAATTATCCGAAAGTGGATTACAATGGTATTTATGAAATGCCTCTCAAGCACTTGGTGCTCTGCTCCACAGAAAACAAACTTGAAAGACAGATCTCTGAACTTAGAAGCTTGAATTCCAAGAGAGACATGTTAACTATTTCTAAAGAGGTCTGTCCACCCAGTGGGTAGAGGAGTGAAAGGAGTTAACTATCTGTAGTGTCTTAAATCAAGTACTTTGAAAATTAATTTTGCCCATTTTTGAAATTCCAGATTTTTTTTTAAATGGACCGTTTCTATACCATTCAATTTATCAAATGTCCTAGAAAGAATATGAGCTTATTTGATCCAGTGAAAAGTTTGAAAGGAAGTGCTCCTACTTAGACAGGAAGGCCAATCTCTCATCCATGGGCACTTTCCCTAATTTCAATCTTTGGATTTTTGTTTACCTATAATGTAATAGAAAATTAGGATGTTAAAGACAATGAGAAACTCACTTTAGTCTTAGGGTCACATTTAATATCTCATTTATATTAGAGCTTGACATTTTTTTTCAGACTTATTTCCTATCTTTGAAGAAAGTCAGCCTTATGTAGTTTATATTCTTTGTAATTCAACAGGCAGTTATTAAGGCCTGTTTTAGGAGGTAGGGGGGTTGGGGGTGGAAAATGAAATATTCATTGTAGAAGATATAGGGATCTTTTTTTTTTTTTAAACCTAGGTCTTTTTCCTCCTAGGCTATTACTCTTTATGCACATTCTTCTTTTTCTAACCATTCAAGATAGAAGTCGGTGGCACCCATTCATTATTCTTTTCACACCTTTTCCCCCTCAGCCTCCTCCCAAGGATGTCCTTGGACCTAGTCTTTTTTTGACATTTCATCTCTATTGCACTGTGCTTGGCATATGGTGGCGCTTATTAAATGCTTGTTGATTGATCCATCAGTCGGGTAAGAGTAGTTATAGTACAGAGACCTGAGTTCTAGTCAGAATTTTAGCACTCGTCATTCTTTAATTCATCAAGGCATTTAAGAGTCTATCTACTATGTTTCATGATGGCATCTAGTTGGTCCAGTAGCTAGAGTGCTGGGCCTGGAGTCAGGAAGACTCATCTTCCTGAGTTCAAATCTGGCCTCAGACACAACCCTGGGAAGGTCATTTAACCCTGTTTTCCTCAGTTTTTCTCATCTGTAAAATGAGCTGGAGAAGGAAATGGCAAACCACTCCAATATTTTTGCCAAGAAAACCCCAAATGGGGTCACAAAGAGTAGGGCACAACTGAACAACGATGTTCTGTGATGAATGTTTATAGTGTGCACCATGGATAATAGGTTTTGAGCCAGAGGGGAACTTAGAGGCCATTTACTCCTTAATTTTACTGACAAAGAATCTGAGGTGCAGCTATATGAACGTCATAGATATGACTTGCCTTAAGGTCACACAGAGAGTAAATGGTATTCTTAGTTTTCTGACTCACTCCAGCTTCTGCTCAATATTGACTCAAATGCCTACTGTATCCTAGTGTAAAGACATCAATGTACTTAAATTTTGTTGAGAAAAACAACTTGTTAATATAACATACATATATACAAAATAAATGTAATCCCCTGTATTACCAGTAGAGAGCCCCAGTCACCTCCTTTGCTACAACTGCTGGCTACCATTGGGGATAGGGTTCTTGGTGGAACCTGCTTAGTAGGGTAAGGTAAAGATGGGAGAGTAGGGAAGATTACCTTTGAGAAGGACTTTGGTTGAATATAAGACCATCTTAGTTATTAGTGTGTAAAACACTAATTCTTCACCTATCCTGTGGCTGGAGGGCTGGAGCAGATAGTCTGTTCCTAGGGCCTTGCCTCCACCTTCCCCTAGCTTTCCTGATCTCACCTTGCCAGAGCTGGGAGCTTCTCTCTTCGTGGCAGTCTGGGCATTTCCCCCTTCTCCTATGATTCCCCATAGGATTGATAGTAATTATGTCTAAACCTTGTGCCATTTCTTGCTCCTTGAATTGTTCACTGGAGCCAGAGATTATGGCAGGCAGTGCTCTGCAGTCAGTCCTCTGTTTAGGACAAGGGAGAGTACAGAACTATGTCTCTTACTGTTGAATATGAGCAGGTTAGAATGGGGTCCCACACCCTTCCACTGATCTGAGAGGGTCGTTGGTCCTGAGTACTGAAGCAGAGCTTTTACCTGTGTCTCCTGCGTTTAGGAATTCAGGAGTATATTCCTTCATTTAATGGCATTTTTTTTTGGAGGCAGTCAAGGTTAATTGACTTGCCAGTGTCACAGAGCTGGTAAGTGTCAGAGGTTGGATTTGAACTCAGGGCTGGTGCTCTGTTCACTGTTCCACTAATGGCATCATATTTAAAATTATTTGACTTCCAAGTGAGGACAAAATATGCTCCATTATTTAGTTTTCCGGGAGTTTTTTTCTTCTGGTACAATCAAATACTTAATGGATTTGTGATTTCATAGATTTAGATATTCTCTCCAGCTATGCAGATTGCAACTCATCCATGCTTGCCTGTTCTGTGAGACCCTTGACTACATGCACAGATAAGTCCCACAGTGGGATCCACCTTGCTTTGGAGGGCTATCTTTGCTTTTTCCTGACATCTTCAAGGTATCAGTGGCAGCACTTCTATGGAACACCTTTCAGTCCTTTTTACCTGCCAGGCGACCAGCCTGTTTTCTTTGCCTATCATACATTTCCTTTTTACTTTATGATGACAAAATAACAATAGACTCAGTGTGTTATGATGTATAACTGCTTTCTGCTGAACTTTGCAAGGTAAATAAGTAGTGCAGGAATCATTTATAATTGAGGAAAGCGAGGCTTCTGAGAAATTAAAGAATTTAACCACAGTCATCCTGCGAAGGTGTTAGAACATTGTACTCCTGGACCTGAAACCCAGGTCTACTCCAAGGCAGTCATACTAACCCAGCCTTTTCTGGTAAACCTTTGGAGACTTTCTTTTTTATCTTACTATTTACTTATTTTTTCCCTTGTGTCCCAAGAAGTCTTTTTAAGAAATCATCAGAATCTTACTTTGAAAAAGAAATATTTAATGTATTTTATGACCTATGAATCTTTTGGCAGACTTGTAGGTTGGTGGAAATTTTTTTTCTCTTGATTTTGCCTGTAAGGCATTAATTCACCTGTGGCAGTATTTACAAAGTTGTGTTTACTTGATTCCTTATTGTTATGAGTATTTCACCGTGGCAACATGCTGGCTGTAGGAAAGATTTGCTGGACAAAGCAATAAACTTGATTGTAAAGCTTGCCTAATAAAAAAAGCTTAGAAGAAAGTTTGTTAGTTGTTTGTTTATGAAGTTAATGACTTGGCTTTTTTGTACTTTTGGTGAATAAATAAAACTTAAAGTTGTAGCTTTGTAACTGAATAATAATTATCATAATTGAAAGAAGATGGATTTTGAAGATTTCAGCTTTAATGGTTACCAATCCTTTTGAAATGTCTGACTTTCTAGCTATAGGAAGCAATGAAAAACTTTGAGTGGAAAAGGCATGAAATTGGAAATCACTGAATCTCAGTGTTGGTAGGGACCTTGGAGATCATAGTCCAGTGTCGATGAGGTCAAAACTATTCTCATCATAACATTAAGATGTTTTAATTTCTAATATGGTAATTATCAAAATATAACCCACATTAGCTCTTTGGGGGATCCTTAATACTTTTTAAGAATGTAAAAGCTAAAGAATTTGAGAACCACTGATCTAATCCAGTCCATGCTTGTACAAGAAACTCTGTTTACAGCATTGCTGACACAGAATCATCATCCTACATTGGCTTGAAGGCCCACAGTGAAGAGGAGCCCCCTCCCTACCTTCAGAGGTAGCCAATTCCATTTATGGAGAGCTAATTGTTAGAGAAAATTTTTACTTACATCATGTCTAAATTCCTACAATTACCAACTTCTGCCCTTTGGTCCTAGCTAGTTCTGCCTTCTGAGGACAAGCAGAATTAAACTAATTAAACCCCCTTTTGCCTGACAGTCCTTCAGATATTTGTAGAAAATTATCACATTCCCCTAAGTTTCTCTCCCATGTTCTTTTACCTGATGTTTGATCAATATAATCCCAAGGCCTTTAACCATCCAGATCTCTCTCAAGACACACTCCATCTTATCAGTGTGGCTCAGAAAAGAGAATGACTTCTCCTAATTTTACATATCTTGTGTTAAGAGGTCTGGCTTTTTATCAAAATAAAAACTCTGCTGTTTTTGATTTAGACTGTTCGTCATATGGCTCCAATCTGGCTTTCTAAATTTATTCCCCATCTCACTGCCTGATGCAATTCTCCATTCCAGCAAAACTGGTTTACTTGCCACCTCCCATATATGACATCCTATCTCCAGTCTACATTCCTTTATATAAGTTGTCCCCCATGCCTAAAATGTTCTCTCTCTTCAAATGTCTTACATAGTTATTTTTAGTGAAACCTTCCTTCCCCCTCATTATTTTGTATTTACTTGTATACGTGTATTCCTAGTGCTTGGCACATTGTAGGTGCTGTCCTTGGTGAATTGTCCCCATTGTAGAATCTCCTGACTTTGCAACTCGCATTTAGTAGCCTCAAGAAATTTGCAATGACTTTCTGAAACAATTTTCTCATTTGGATTTATTCTTCATTTTTTTTTTAAATTTGAGATTTGATTTAATTTAATTGAGATCTTTGATTTCGACAGAGATGTGAAATAGTGGGCATTGATGCAGCTTGCAACACTCCCAAGCATAGCTTGAACAAGATTAAAATGTAATTGTAGGGGACAGCTAGGTAGCACAGTGAGTAGAACACCAGCCCTGGAGTCAGGAGGATCTGAGTGCAAAGCTGGCTTCAGACTTTTGACACACTTACTAGCTGTGTGGCCTTGGGCAAGTCACTTAACCCCAATTGCCCTGCCTTCCCCCTCCAAAAAAAAATGTAATTGTAATATTTAACAAAATAAAAATACAGTAGAACATAGATAATGTTAACATATGATTTTCTTAGTCAATGCCTATGTATGGTTTATTTCTATTTGAGTTTGATACTACTGGGGTAAGGGACCCTGGGTGTTAAATTCCCTCCACTGATGCTGATTAACAACTTATCTCTGTCAATAAGCATTTATTGAGTGTCTGCTAGGTACCAGTAACTGTCCTGAGCTCTAGGGATACGAAGACAGGCAAAAGACAGCCCCTGCCCATGAGAAGCTCACATTCTCTTGGGGGAGACAACATGCAAACAACCACATACAAACAAGCTGTATACAGGATAAATAGAAAATAATAAAAGGAGGGACAGCAACAATTAAGAGAATTAAGAGAGTGGGAAGGGCTTCCTATAGAAGGTGAGATTTTAGCTGGGATTTAGAATCTTCAAGGGATGGAGGAGTGTTACATGTAACTTAGCCCAGTATGTGTCAGATGCAGGGACCCAGATCTTTCTGTCTCTAAGACCTGCCATCTCTTCCCTAAGCCTCTTGATTCATTTATCTGGTACATATTAAAGAATCTCAACATACAATATAAGGTGTAGAGATATGGGTGAAAAACAAGTTCCTTGAAAGAAAGAGGGCTTAAATAATTTTAAGATTGACTCTGTAAATCTAATTCCATCCAGGCTCACAAGCCTGATAAGGATAAACTGCCTCACGGGAGACTCATTGTTTGATCAAGGAGATCAAAGATCAGACCTGTAAAAACCCTATAGAGGGCAGGCTTCTACATCTTTACTTGAATGCAGAAGAGAAAAAGGATCAGCCTTTGTGCAGTAGATGAGCTCTGTGTGCTGCCCCTCTGACTTTGTATTGCTTAGATTGAATAGCCTCATGTTTATGTTTGTGAGTGTAAGTGGGAGGAGGAAGGTGGTGGTGGTGGCAGAGATTAGAGAAATGTTGACACTTAAAAAAAATCTTGCTGAACTTCTGCGGAAAAAGGATGCTCAATCCAAGCTTTCTAAGTGATTGATTTACCATGTGAACTCCCGGCTGCTGATCTGGTTTTTCTGCAGCAGTTCCTGCAGACAGGTGCGTGGTTTTCTGAGCTGATGGCTGTATAGAGTCAGGGAATGGTTCTCTGCGTCATTTGGTCGTGAGCCGTGACTTACTTTCTCCTTCTAACGCCAAAGGACCTATATAACCTGCCATGTGGGGTGGCAGAAGGGAAAAAAAAGTCAATTATAACTCTTTGTCACCTTTAGTTAGGTCCATAGATTCTGTAAGATGGCAGGTTTTTCAGGGTGACCACATTACAGGCACACTACACCTAATACTATTAATTGGTTCCTTGAAATAGTTGTTTATTATCATTGCATTAACATTTTCATATAAAAATTTTCTGTGTGCGTAAATATAGATAAATACATATATATTTATGCATTTTATACATATACATATTTATGCATGTTATATATAGTTACATGCATACTCTAATACCATGGCAAATCCCTGAGCTCATTGACTTGGGTACTGTCATAGGGTCTTGGGGTCTTGTAATGAAAGTGCTTTGTCAGCTTTTAATTGTAGAGTCACCACTGTGAGAAAAGCTATTTTCCTCCATTTTTTCTGTCCAGCCAGACATCACTATTGAATGATAAAGATAGCTTTAATTTGTCCATTTATATCCTTCTGAGTTATAACTCATATTTGTGTATTGCTTTAAGGACTTATGAAGAAACCTTCTTACAACAGCCTTGTGGGGTAGATAGGACAAGAAGGTATTATCCTCATAGAGATAAGGAATCTGAGAGAGCATAAGTGATGTGTTCATGATGAGGTAAGTGTTGGAGCCAAGCTTCAAACCCAGGCCTTTTGACTCTTAAGCCCTCATCTACCTTTCTAAGTCAACACCAGCATTCTGAGTACCATGGTAAATTGTCATTCTTTTATTGGTGGTTATTTGTCCTTCATTTTAGAAGTGGACCATGGCATCAGGAAGGTGATGTCTTGACTTGTAAATGAATTGGATTTAAGTGAGGGAGGGAGTGTAATGTTACCAGCCTCACTTTCTTCTCTGGAGCCATCTGGGTCCAGTGGCAACATAAAGATTAGGACGACTGGAGATGTCCCCCCCCCATTATTATTAAACAGTGTATTGTTTGGAAACCTGTGGAAAGCAAACATCTGAGGTCAGAACACCTGCCAGCTCTGAAAGGACATTTTACGCATCTCCGGTTCTCCAGAATGGATTTGGATGCAGTGACGAAGCCAGCTGTTTTTGACGTGGAGTCTGTGACGTAGTCCCTCCCAGGCACCATTTGTGACAGATTGGCTTTTGCAAACAGGGCTTGGCTGACTAGCATTAATCAGTGATCGTGCACAGTGTGCCTTTGGAGAGCCAGATGACAGCAGAGCCGTTACAGATGACTAAGGATTTAGAGCTAGGAGGAACTCCTCCAGGCCAGCCTTCTCATTTTACAGATGTGGAACCTGAAACCCAGAGAAATTAAGTGACTTGTCTGATGTCAAAGAGCAGAGAGTAGCGGAGCTTGCATTCAGACCCAGGCTCCAAATCCACTGCTTTCTGCACTGTACTGTACAGTTTCTCAAAGGTCCCCTTCATACAGAGCTCAGCCAGATAAAATGTGTGATGAAAGATGACAAGAACCTTTCCCCCTGGAGGGCCTCACCTTGGTCCCAGGAACAGAGAGAGGGGCCTAGTTATAGTTTATCCTTTTTGTGACAGTTTCCCTATGCTATGGGTTTCTCTTCTTCTGTGCTCCAGAGAATAACTCAGCCAGCTTTTCCTGGACATTTGTCAGTGTTTACTTTCAGGTAAGGAAAACCCTAGATCAACATTTTCCAAGTGAATTATTCCATGGAATTTTTGAGCTTGAAATATTTTGATAGGGATACAGATAGGGTTTTGACCTGAGATTTCACCAGTGTAGGGAGCCACTGGAAGAGCAGATTGGGTTGTAATTCTAACAGGGGTTGGCACCTTCTCTGCAATTTAGAAGTTTCAGAAAGTTGCCTATGGCACTGAGAGTTTTCGACTTACTCAGGATCACATAGCTGGCATATGAGAGACTTTTGTGCCTTTCTAACTTTGGCTCTATCTACCATTTTGATGGAACTCACACATACTTTTCTACAGAACCTCTGATTACAAAATGGGCCTGGAGAAATTTCAGGAGAAAAAGAGGAAATTATGTCTATTTTCAAAGCGGAAAAAAATGATTTTTGCATGCAATTGGGGGAAAAATAAAATATTAAATCATTTAGAAAAAACAAAGTAGAAAAAAACAATGTAATATCTTTAATCTTTAATATTTTAATGTATAATTTAATAGTTTGAAGGTAAAATTCCCACTAATTGAATTTTTCTCTTGGGAATCTTTGTTCTCATTGTATGAAATGCATTTCGGGAAACGCTGGTATCGTATTAGAGGTTCTAGTATTTTAAAGTTCTCTCTTGCTTGTTTTTGCAACTCTTTATTCTTTCTTAGAATGAAGCAGGTAGGATAGAGAAAAGCGAAAAAAGCTCAATTCATGGACAGTCACTTGGGTTATTTGAGTGACCATCCAGTTAGTGGATTTTGTAAAAGTGTTTTGCAAACCCACAAATAGCACTGTCTTTATGCTAACTGCCTGTATATCTTGGATAATCAAGAATTGAGTCCAAAAAACCTGGGTTTAAATCTTGCCTCTGATACATACTAGCTGTGTGACCTGGGGCAAGAAACTTTATCTCTGTGTCCCCAGACAATTCTTTAGTGCTAAAAGTTGCAAGAAGGTTGCTGTTCTGTATTGCTGGAGGGAGTTTTCACATTAAGAGTTCTCCATACTTATTAAATTACTGGTTAGAAACTGATTTTCCATTCCTCCCCCCCCCCAAAAAAAAATCTCAAACCAAAACAAAAAGCCCCCAACCCGCCCTCCAGATTTGATGTCAGTGTTAGGTTCTTTGGATAAACCAGTTTGGTTTGTGGATTAGGGAATGTATATCATCAGGAGATAAGTTCTCAAAAACAGCAAGGAATTGTAGCCTAAGGTTTTCCCTCTCCCCCACCGCCCTCTTTGATGCTTCTGTTTCCTTTGCTGCAGTTCTTCGTGTGTGGGAAGTGCTTCCACGGCTATGGATCAAAAGCAAGAAATACCATGATGTTGATTCTTTTCTTTCCTCACGCACTACACCTTCACCTTGAATGAATTGGCCTGATACAGGCACCTCGTGCAGCCTCCCAGAATCCGTACACCCTACTGAGCCATACAGCTCTTAACCTGGAAGGGACACATGTATATTGGTACTTTCTTCAAAGAAACTCTTTGAAGTGCAACCATTTCCTTTCCTGAAAAGAAGGGAAATTGAAAATAAAACTTCTTGTTCCGTAGAGACAATGTGCTCTTGGATCAAAGGAGCTTATAAACGGAGACTCAGGATTTCAGCCTTGAAATATAGGTGTGACTGACCCAATATTCACAGATCTTGAGGAACATATTGGGATCTCTGAGTCTGGTGAGAGCGTACTTTGATTTCTAACAAGATTGTAGGATAGATATTGGGCCATGCCATTAAAATCTGAATTTGATTATATCTAACACTTTATCCAACTGGTTCTCTCCTCTGGGTTTTGATCTTTTGATATGTATCTAGAGAAGATGTTTATGTGAGTAGTAATGTTTTCCCAGGGATGAAGAATAATAATCTGCTTGATGTATATATTAATGTTGCTTTGAACATCTCTCTTTGGGATTAATTCTGTGCTTGGATTAATGAAATACATTGTGAAATCAATAAGTACTTAGCTTTGTCTTTTTGAGGTGTTATCCTTGATAGATGGTGACATTTGGTTCTTAGAGGGCCGAGGAACCATCCATGGGCAGGTATGTTAACAAAAGAAATCAGATTTAAATTTGGTTCACCTGCCGATAGTATGAAGTCTGGCGGGACTGCCCAGTGTGCTCACACAAAGATTCATTTGAATGGTCCGTAGAGATTTTTTCTTCCTTTAACAACAGAACATTATATTTTGGTCTTCTACATTCTATATTACTATTGTTTTCTATATATTCCATATTATTGCCCTGAGATTATTTCAGTAAGCAGCTGCCAAACTCATAGCAATTCACTGCAAGGACTAGCCTTGAGCAGAGAATAAGTTCAGATAGAGAAGTCAGTAGCAAGCTAATAGAGGTCTAGAGCAGAAGGGACCTCAGAAGCCGTCTAGATCAATTGCCTTATTTTACAGATAAGGCAGCTGAGCCCCATGGAGTCATTTACTGTGACTTGCCCAAGGTCACACAGGTAGTAAGTTTTTGAACCCAGGTTTTGGGTTTTGAACCCAGATTCTCTGACTCCAGGACTACTGCTTTCCACATTATACCATTTTGCCTTTCTTGTGTGTGTGTGTGTGTGTGTGTGTGTGTGTGTGTGTGTGTAGGTTTCATTCCTCAGAGGTTCTACAGGGTAAGAATTCTCAGATAAATATTTTTGACCTTCAGGCAAAAATCCCTACTACAACTTAACCTTCCTATTATCTACTGAAAATTAGTAATTATTTCCATGAATGCTATCAGGCTTAGATGGTTTGTACTATTTTAAATGACCTCTGTTATCTGACCTTAGCTTACCTCCTTCTATACTGTTGTAGATGACATGTTTGGTCAGAGACCCCATTTTTTGAGATTCTGAGGTGCTTATGGCTATCATTTTCAAGTGACTCTTAAAACTACTTTGACTTTTCTTAGGCTTAATTCACTGGTTTAGATGTAGGTGGACTCTATCTCAAAGTTCATTCCTTTTGTAGAAGAAGGTACAAGAAAAGGAATCTTCTTAAAACAACACTCTTTGGTAGAATTCTCAAGTTTGTTACATTCATATTCTGTTAGTCAACTTGTATTTATTAAGCACCTACTATGTGCCAGCCATGGTGCTAAGTTCTGATCAGTTGTAAGAATGTTTGTAATAATGATGATAACAGTAAATAAAGGGCCATGTGGAATAGCAGATTGAGTACTGGACTGCGGTAGAAAGGCATGGTTGAAATCCTGCCTCATGAGCTGTGTGACTCTGGACAAGGTCGCTTTAACTTTGCTTTCCTTGTGTACAAGGTGAAGTTAGTGGTGTCTACTACCTCAGAGGCTTGTCGGGAGGCTTAAATGAGATGATTTTTATAAAGCATTTTGCAAGCAGTAAAACACTAGTGTCCCCAAAGTCTTGGTGCAATTTTAAGCTAGTGAAGCTTAGCTTTAGAACATCAATCAATTAAAACACTTTGCAGGGTGTCTCGAAAGTCTTGGTACAATTTTAAGATTACTAAAGCTTAGCTTTGATTTTAATAATAATTAAAACATTATGCAGGGTGTTCTCAAAGTCTTAGCACAGTTTTCAGATACTAAATCTTAGCTTTAGTTGCAACAAATAAATGAATGAATGAATAAAACCACCATGCAGGGTGTTCTGAACTTTCTTCCTCTTGGTATAGTTTCAGGTTATTAACCCAAAAGCAAAGCTTCAAGAGCTTAAAACTGCACCAAGACTTTTGGGACACTCTGAATATTTGTTATTATTGAGTAGAGTGTTCAAGTAAGTTGAAGACTTCATTGTTCTGGGTAGTATTTCATGAGTTAAATTTTGTTTTACTTGATAAAATACACCCTAGTGGACATCTATATTGATAAATCATTTGGGAATAATTTTTAGGGAACAAGGTCACAGTGACACTACAAAGAAGAACAAAAGATAAATTGGTTAGTTCATTGAAACAATGTCCTTTCCATTGGAAAGTAGTGATTCCTAGTAGTTCATTTTTCCATCATGGTTCAGTCACTGCAGTCCCCAAATGACCAAGATTTAACACAGAAGTGATAGGAATTAATACCTTACCATTGTTTGAAGCAAGAGTGGCTTGTAATGACATAGCATTTGCTATAAATCCTCAACTTTGTATTTTTAGCAGCTTGTGGCAACTGTGATTGCTTTTTAAAATCTCAACCAAAAACTTTGGAGGATACTTGAAGCAAACTCATCATCTTCTTTTTGGGTAATCAGGGCATATAAAAATTTAGCAATGGTACACATCTGTTGTTTCACTCTAGCCAAATTCCTGAAGTCCTCAACCATAAGGTGCTTTTATATCCTGTTGGCATGTTGGTATCCTTATTGAGCTAGAAGGAACCCGGAGCCTAAGGGGGCTGCTAGTTCTCCTTTTCCACAATCGCTTAAAACTTTCTTCCAGAAGCTTTGTGCTATTTGAGTAGGGTAACATTGAGGGGTGGGGCAGGGTGAGGCAGGATGGTGGATTGGGAGGGGAGAGCAGAGTATAATTTTATAAGGAGCCTAGTATGCTCATCCAGGGGTGATGTGGATAATCCAGAAATAACAATAGAGAAATGCAGAACGGATGAACCAAAAATAATTGAATTTTTTATGGATAGAGCATTGCACCTTGGAGTCTGTGATCCAGTTCAGACACTTAGCTACCTGTGTGACTCATAACCTCTCTGTCCCTCAATTTTTGAATTTGTAAAATGAGGTTGATTTCAGTGGCCTCTGAGGTCCTGCCTCTGAATCTCTGATACGACTATGCAGCTTATCTTTCAGCCAAATTGGACTGCTAACTCTGCTTTCTGTCTCGTGGCTCCAGCCCCATGCATCGGTACTGGAATTGTCTCATGGTTTTTAAGGCCCAGCTCAGCCACCACCCTCCTTCCTCCCTGATGAAGCCTTCTTGTTCTCAGAACAGTTTGCTTATTTCTTTTGCCTCTATCAGGCTGCCTTCTGGCCATCTTAATAATCCTCCGCCATCCCTAGCGTAACATACTATTTGCTGGTAAGCTCCCAGAGGCTGGCAACTTGTTGCTCACTTTTGAATCTTCTGCACTATACCACCGTGCTTTTAATGTATTATTGAATTAGATATGCTTATCGAACTGGATTTTTAAAGCCTCAGTGCCTGGCACTGTGAACCCAAGTTTTCAGTGAGGTAAGGTAAGACAAAAGCCCCTCCACCTCGAAGAGCATCATGCCGACCGCCTCACACATAGTAGGCTATTAAATTTTTATTGGACCAGTGTGGGTGTGCCTTTAAATTTTACTTCCTCTTAGGTCAAAGCTGAGACCTGAGGGAGGGGTTCAATATGTGCAAATAAGGGAATTCCCATTATTGCATTTTAAAGGCAAGTTTGCCTTGTAGAACCTCACTGTGAAGTGCAGCTGCTGATTTCGATAAGATGCCAGGCTGAGAAAGTAGAAAAAAAATACAACTTTAAAACTTTAACAAAAAGCAGAAAGCCCAATGTTTCCTGAAATACATGTGTATGATATTAAGACAGCAGCAAGGTGGATAGATCATTTGTTCCTTTCCAAATTAATCAGGCCTAAGACTTCTCAATTCATAGGAATGCCTGTGAATTCATCACTGTGATTATATTTCTTCACCTTCTGATTTGAATTAAAAATAAAGCAGGAATTACAAAGGGGGGGCTGTAAATACAGTCTTAATGTGATTAGTGACACTATTTCATTTGTTTATGTAATCAATCAACGTAAGTAAGTATTAAGTTCCTCCTGTGTGCCTAAGCATTAGGAAGTTTGCCTTACTTTGTACACTCATATCATCTGTGGTCGAATTAACTGACAATCGGATTTGTTTCTATAAAATGTTGCATACCTATTCCATTCTGGAGCATGTATCTCCTTATAACTTTGCTAGGGGAAAAATCAGATATTTTTAGATTGGGTAGGTCATTGATAATAACATTATGTGACTTTTATGGGAGGATTCAGAATGAAACAAAAACACACACACGCGCACACACAAAACAAATATGCCAAGAAAGTATTCTACTCAACCACAGTAGTATGCAAATTAAGGCAATAATGAGGACTCCTGAATAGAGAAATAACATTATATCAACCTATGAGACTTCCTCTTATTTCGAGAATTATATAGTACCTTTTACAGGAATGAACCTGTAGTAAATGTGGGGGCTGCCCATACTCAGCATTTTTTATATTTGCATTTTCTTGACAATTACATTTCCTCATTTCCCCCAGTATATGATGGGAAGATGAGTAGTGAATTCCTGGTTTGGATTGTTAGAGGGATTCAGTTGTTGGGAGCCTAATTCCAGAAACTTTATAATTACTCATCTCTTTAGCAAAGGAGGAAATAAGCAGATACCTTAGTGACACAGACAGATGGGCAAACTAGCGTGTATTTAAGATTCATGGAGAAGCACAGATCACAGAGAAAGGGCTTAGTGAGTTGAATTGACTGTGGCTATGTAAAAAGGTAGTCGTTCTCCAAAGGAGCAGAATATTTTTTTTCAGCAAAGAAAACTGAAGCAAATTAGTGGTATAGGGAGGTCGAGTTGAGCCAGCTTATATAAAATACCCTGTGTCAGAAGATTTGGATTCTGGTCCTTATTATTATTATTATTATTTTTTGGCCATTAACCAGTTCTGCGCTTAAATTTTTAATTTCTGCCTCTTTCCTCATTGGACCCATGATTCCTTAACAATAAAATTAAGGAATTGAGCTAGATATAACAGGTAAGTACCTTCCATCTCTAAGGTCTATGATTCTTTTCTGTGGTTATAAGAGCTGTGACCAAGCAGTCAGGAGCGGGCTGTCTTGGGGAGAAACTTTCTTTGTTGTATTAAAGGAAGGTTTAATGATGCTTTTTGTGGTTTATTTTTATGTTGATATCAGGCCCAACAAATGCCTCCTCTCTTTATTAGTCCAATTAAGGAAACAAAAGGACATTGGGTATGTCTGAAGGCGTGTGCCTCATTACACGCATGTTCAGTCATCTTCAGTCATGTCTGCCTCTTTGTGATCCCTTTTTGGGGTTTTCTTGACAAAGATACTGAAGTGATTTGTCATTACCTTCTCCAGCTCATTTTACAGGTGAGGAAACTGAGGCAAACAAGGTTAAGTGACTTGTCCAGGGTCACACAGCTAGTAAGTACCTGAGGCTGGATTTGAACTCAGGTCTTCCTGACTCTAGGCCTGGCACTCTATCTAGTGTGCCACGTAGCTGCCTGTAGTCTTGTTATTTCTTTTTTTTTTTTCTATTTTTATATATATATATTTTTTTTAAATTTATTTTTAATATGTTTAGTTTTCAGCATTGATTTTCACAGGCGTTTGAATTACAGATTTTCTCCCCATTTCCACCCCCCCCCACTCCAAGATGGCGTACACTCTGGTCGCCCTGTTCCCCAGTCT
>CM053622.1:661268413-661289162 GCA_028646595.1 Phalanger gymnotis
GTGTAAGCTCCTTGAGGGCGGAGAATGTTTTACTACTTTTTGCGTCCCCACAGTTTAGCACAGAACCTGGAACACTTAGTAGACAGTCATCGATGTGATTAATACAAACTATATATAAAATAAAAACACATCTGGAGATCGGGGAAAGGGAAGGTCATTATTTCTCTATTCAGGACTGCTCATTGTTACCTTAATTAGCATACTACTTTTGGAGGTGTTTTCCTTTGTATTGTGGTTGTGTAGAATACTTTCTTGGTGTGTTTGTTTTGTTGTGTGTGTGTATTTTTTTTTGTTTTGTTCTGAATCCTCCCATTAAAGTTTTTTCAAATTTTGAAGAATTTTTCATTTCTCGTGTCTTGTGGTGGGAAAAAGGTTCATTCAGACTGTTGTAGAAATGTTCGTTAGGTGCTCTGCGTTTGTTGATCTCAGCATAGAAATGAAAGAAAATTAGGGAGTGTTTTGCCTGGAGCTACCTATTACCAAAACAAAAAGATACCAGTCAGTGTATGGAACTGTGCCAGATAAATCAATACCCTTCTGAATTAACTTTGCTTAATGTGACTTAGAAAAGCGAGCGTTTTTGGAATAGTTTTATGGTCTACAGAAATCCAAATGGGCATGTTCCACTCTAGTGGAAATATTTGTCCCCAGAGAAGGGAAAGAGACATATTTAAAAAGGAATGCCTGTTTCCTACTGTTAAGCATGGTAGAAGCAGCGTCCTAGTGTGTGTGGCATCTCTCTTCTGAAGGTGTTGGTATCTTGGGATAGTTTCGAGAGACCTTTTGGCATCAGAATGATCTCAGCAGGGAGGAAGCTTGGGAGAGGTTATTTTTTTCAACTGGACTATCCAACACACACATCAAAATGTATGCAAGCTTTATCAAAGGAAAAAAGAATTAGGTATTGTCTATGGTAGCTCGAATTTAAGGGGAAAATTTCAGCCTTCAGAAAGAACAATTGAAACTGTGTATTGTAATATTTGGAAAGATCCACTGTTTTCTGTTTTGAAGTGTTTGCTTCAGATGTTTTTACTTTTTCCTTGGTCCTGCCCTCTCTATGCAGACACCCTTTTCTGTAATCAGATTATAGAAATGTTAAAGGTGAAATATCTGTTTCCTTGGCTGCTACCAAATGCCTCATGGATAAGAAATGGCATATGGTTGACCTTTTTATTGCTGCTTTAGCAAAAAGCATATGTTGTGAAAGTAAGCTTTTCATCCAGATATAGGAACATCTTCTAAGTTAGACCTTTAATTGGTGCCAGGTACCTAATGATAGGGATATTTTTGCTAATTGAGGGGCTTGCTTTCTTTTAATATTGACAGTGTCCACAGGCATTGAATGCCAAAAGGCACAGAATAGGATCCTGACCAGAGGCCTTGCCATCTCAGTAATAGACTCCTGTGGCCTTTTTAGCCAGGGATAGCAGGACAGAACAGAGTGTGCCAGATTCTGATTTTCTGATTTCTGCACCCCTTTCCATCTGCAAAAATGCTCATAGGACTTAAAAAGATGTGATAGAAACTTTGAAACTTAATCAGCATATTATCCCCAGGTAAGGGATTTCTTTTCTTAAGATTATGTAAATTTGCCTCTTGTTATAATTCTGGAGAAGATACATTGGAATATTCTTTTGTGCCTGTCCTTGGACATTGTGTGTGTGTGTGTGTGTGTGTGTGTGTGTGTGTATGCATGCATTGGAGTACACACGAATATTCCAACACCGTGGTAGATCCCAGATCACATTGACTTAGGTACACTGTTGACCAATTCCCATGGCAACCCCATAAAACAAAGAATAATCTGTATTTCTTTATATTTTTACTCTTAACATAATTCTGATCTTATTGGATTAGAGAACTCTACCCATGTAGATTGATGCTTACAGTCTTAGAGAGTTGTCTGGGTAACTGTAATGATTTGTTCAAAATCCCAACAGCCAGAGTATGTTTCGACTCCTGGCTAGTTCGTTATTTCAGGATTCCCCTCCCTTCTTCCTTACCATGCTGTGTCCCCTGTATGTAGTGTGTTTGTGTCATCTGCAGATTTTATAAGCAAGAGTGCAGTCTATGGCTTTACCCAAATCATAGACAAAAGGCCAGGCAGAAATCCCTAGGGTGCTCCATAAGAGAACTCCTTCCAGGTTGATATTATAACTACTTTTTGGATCTGGCCATTTAAACAGTAATTGTATGTACCGTTATTTGACCCTATTTCCTTATCTTTGTCAAATGCTTTGGTGAGATCTAGGTGAAACTTTCTATTGTTATTCAGTAGCTAGTCTGACTCTTTGTGACTCAGTGGATCATAGCATGTCAGTTCTGTCCATGAGGTTCTTGGCAGAGATATTGGAGTGGTTTGCTATTTCCTTCTCCAGTGGATTAAGGGAAAACAGAGGTTAAGTGACTCACCTAGGTTCACACAGCTCTTAAATGTCTGAGGCTGAAATTGGACTTAAGTCTTCCTGACTCCAGGGCTGGTGCTCTGTCCACTGTGCCACCAAGTTGTCTCTAAAGTTTCTACAGCAGTCCCTTGCGCTACCAGTCTAGTAATCCTGTCAAAAAGGGGAATGAGATGTGGATGAAATTGTGCTGGCTCTTTCTGGTCATTGCTTCCTTTTTTGGGTGTTCAGTCCTTTAGAATTTTGTCCTGGATTAAAGGTAAGTCTGCTCATCTTCCAGGAGATCCATTCTCTTCCCCTTTTGAAAATATAGACAATATTTCCTTCTGTTTTCACAATTGTTCAGAAATGATTACCCAGTAGCAGTAACACAGCAATCCCATCTGTTAAGATATACCCAAGTATCTAGTTCTCCTGCTCCTGGTAGTTTGAACTCATCTGGGTGAAGTAGGTTCCTTCCTGCTATTAAATTCAGACAAAATTAATTGAAACCACTGAACATCAAAAATACCTCCCTGACAAAGAGTTGTTATGAGGCTCAAATGAAATGTATGGAAACTGGAAGGGTAGGTCTTTGGAGTTGCAATCCACTACTCCATACATTGTATCATGCAGTGTTTGGGGAACGAATGGAGATCTCTCCTCCTTGGGGGTGTTAAGTCCTTGGAGCATTTCTCAGTTTGGACGGGTTTTCTGTCACTCCCTTTCTTAGGTTAGCTATTTAAGAAGGGCATTTCAGTTAGTCTTCAGTTTGGTGAAGTCTTTTTCCCTTTATGAAATCTTAAGATTGGAGCTTTTTCTGCAGAATGGAAAAGCCTCATCTGCTTTGCAGACACAGTGATACAGGTGTACTTAAAAAAAAAAAGCTACTTTGATGAATATGGTGTTCCCCATATCCCTCATCTCCCTCTTCCCCCTTAGAGAATGTAGGCTTTTTTTTTCAAAAATATCTTTTTCATTTTCAAAGTTAACTATTGTTGTGATAAGGTGGCCCTGGGATTTCTTCCAGGACAGATCAAAGGAAATTGGCACAGGATTGAATAATCATTGTATGTATAAAAAGAAGATCATTGTATTCATAGATGTTTATTTGATTTAGAGCTCCTGTAATGAAATGAAAACTGCATCTGCACATGTGGATATTTAAGTGATTTTTGATCTTGTATTTAGTTGTAGGAATGACATGGTTTCTTTCTTGAGACAACTGTGGTATTGTGGAAACACATTTTCTCATGAGCCTCAGAACAACCCTATGGAGTACTACAATTATTCTTACCCCATTCATTTAGAGGTTAATTGACTTGCTCATGGTGGTCACTTGGTAGCTAAGAGGAAAGATTTGAATCCAGGTCTTCCCAATGCCAATGGCAGTTCTTTTATCAGCTTTGCCAAACTACCTGCCTCTGCCTTAACATCTGAAGCTCGGTTTCTTCAACAGACACAGTAGACCTTGCACTCTTACTGACAGGGTTGTCAAGATCAAACGAGATGATATCCATACAATGGTTTGTAAGTCATAAAGCATGGCTTACACGTGAGCTGTTCACAGCTTTGCTCAATGACTTGTCATATGTTTGATGTTGGAATAACAGGTGGCTTCCATTTGTTCCTTTGGCTCAAGTGTGATAACATGGATCTTGAAACCTTGTTTAAAGAGGAAGATAATTTAACATTATTACATATGTCCTTTCTCCAGGATGATGATTTAGTTCAGAATTAAGTAAAATATCTATCACACAATGACCAAGAAAACCAAAGCATAGTTATAAAGTGGGACAGGGCAGCCATCTGAACAAAGTTTGTTCTCAGAGTCTCATTTGTATGAGATAAGATAACCGGGTGGAGAATTTAGTGGGTAGATGACTGACCTTGGCAACTAGAAGGTTCATGTCCTGTCTCTGCAACATACAGCTATGTGACCGACCATGGGTAGCTTATTGTTCCAGATGACTCTCAATATTGTGAATTACAGGACAGTTGCTGATGTACTTTATTAGAGAGTTTCCATCTACATCAGGAATTCCTTGAACTGATGAAATCACGGGTCTAAGTTTTAAACAAAATAAAACATAGGAGCTCCCAGATGTCCACCTCCCACCCTCACCAGCCAGAGAGAGGGAAGGGCCCCAGGGACAAGGGGTGCTAGGGAGGTGTGGTTTTCCAAGTTGATTTAATCAAATGAGTTTCTGAAGATGATGAGGCCAAGAAAGTAACCCAATGGGAAATGATTAGGAGAATCCCCTTTGCTGTAATTTTAAAAAGTTTTATTGATCTTTTTATTGTATCACTGTTACACTAGCAACCCCCTCCCCTCATCCCTATAACATTTTCCCTTGTACAAGTTGAGTTAAGCAAAAACAGATCATCACATTGGCCATTTCTGAAAATGTATGCTTCATTCCTAACCTTATGTAGTCTGTTATCCCTCTGGCAAGAGGTGGTAGGCATGCTCTGCCTGTAAAGGCAAATGTGGTCATTGCTTTAATCAAAGGTGTCCTTCAGTGATATTTACATAACCTTATCGTGGCCTTGGTACAACTTCTCCTGGTTTTGCTTGCTTTACTCTACATCGTTTCATACAAATGCAAGTTTCTCTGATTTTTTTCATTCCTCTTTTCTAGGAGCATAATAATATTCTATCACATTCATATACTACGAGTTATTTAGCTGTTCCCCAATTGATGAGTATCCACTTTTCTCCCAGTTCTCTGCCCTGCTACTTTTTTTCATGAACCATACTTCCCAACCAAACTGGGAGCACTTGCTGTTCAACCAGCTGCCTCTCAGTTTCCTCTCTTTCTGTTTTTGCTTAGGGCCTTCCCTTTTGCCTGAAATGCTTTCTCCAATCTCTTGACTACAGAAATTCCACTGTCCATCAACCTTTGTTCAAGTTCATTTTCTCCATGAAATCTTTCTTGATTTCTCCAGCCAAGAGAAATCTGTTTTTCTGAGCTTTCCCAGAATTATATGGAGACACCTTACTGTATTACATACAGTTATGTTCACATTGGTAATTAATAACAGGAACAATCAGATGGGGGAAGCCTTAGCTTCTATTTCATGGCCTTCAGAGCATGATTCCAAGTTAACCTATATATAACTAAAAACATGGCTTCTTCTCCATCCTAGGTTAACTCCTCCCTACTAGGTAAACACTGACTTATTTATGCACAATGCCTTGTAGATGAATGAATATCTATCTTGGGTCCTGGCACTAATAACAGATCTTTTTCTTCCTACCACCCCTCTTCCGTCTGGGTAATGTGCTGAGCGGGTTATCCTGGGTTTGTGTTTTTAAAGGACTTGACAATTTTGAGGATGTTTCTTCTCCCTCTTAGTGTCTGTCATCAAGAAGCCAACAAGTAGTCCATTTGGAGAGACTTCAGTAGCTATGGTGACATTGGCCGTTAGGCCACCTGCCATCTTTATAGACAACATTATGATTCGACCTTTACTTTGTAATTTTTTCCTTGCAGAGATATTTATGCTTCAAGGCCAACAGAGAAGAATAAAAGAAAAGTAGGCAGAAATGTAAGTTAAAAGGCAGGAAATAAGAGTAGGGACAACAGAAAAAAAAAACCAGACCTTGAAATTATTCTTTAATCATTTGTTTCTAAAGACAAAATGGTACATGGAAAACAAACATTTCCACTCAATGTATACACAATTTAGTAAAATAAATAATACAGCTTTGTAGGTTAGTGGGTCCTTGGGTTGAGGAAGAAAGCAACTTTCTGTGCTTAGTATTCTTTTTTTTACCTCAGTTCAGAACATAGGAAGTCAGGAAGGAGGCCTGTAGGTAAAATCAAAACCTCTTATTTCCAGAAGCCAAAATGAATTCTTATGTTCAAGCTGTACCCTGAAATTTTCCAGTTTAGTGGTTTAATAATGGTAAAGATAACAGTTACAGTTTCAAGTTAGTGTTTAAAATGCAAATGTTTATTTGCTCTTTCAAGCATTATCACTGTTTTACAGAGGATGATAAAACTGGGCTGCAGAGAGGTTACCTGACTTGCCTAAAGCCATATACACAAGTTAGTGGTTGATCTGGGACTTGAACCCTTGGTTGTGACCCAAGGACCTGGGTAGATCACGTTAAATTCTAGTTTAGTTTCATGGTGGTTGTAGGTCCCTTTCCTTTTCCCTTAGCCTCTGCCTCCAGTTTCTCTTACGTAGAAGCTCACAATTCTGTCCTTTTTAAAGAATTGCTAGGGAGTTACTGAGGTTGGCATTAGGTTTTAGCTAAATTTCCTCTCTCTCAAAATGCTCTGCAAACATTAAATATTTACTTAATGTTTGTTGAATAAATTGAGGGAGAAATTGTAAAGGAGCTCTTAAACTTATAACTTTATCAGTATTTTTTATTGTGTTTCTATTAGAAGTAATGAGTTGAGGTTTCCATGTGGTCAATTTCCAGAACGATGTGCAACAGTGCAGATGTTTTCTGAGAATCAGGTAATTCAATCCATTAGTCAAACAACAAGCATTTGTTAAGTGTTTACTCTGTGCCAGGTGCTATGTTTAGGCGCTTACTCGGTCATTCTCTAATTAAATACCTAATAATCAGTTTTGATGACAGTAAAGGGGTTTTGACAGGATACAAGCTTTGAACCTTTTTATTCTGGGGACCTTTGGTGTGGTTGGAGAACAAAAAGTAAAGATGAGGTGGATTGTTTCTGGAGAAGAGAGCCCAGAAGCTGGAATTTTAAGAAAAAGCCAGAACGACAAGATCCAAGACAGCTGGCATCACACTCTAGAGAGTCTTTTGTAATTGGGAAGGGGAATTTATATTTTTAAATTTTCTTCCAAGCACACGGTTGGTTAATTGGCTAACATTTCTGACTGCTGGGCCGCAGCACAGGATGGCACATTTCACTTTAGGAAATGCTTTTCAGAGTTCTCTTGAGACTGTCCTGGTTGAAGATTAGGAAATGCAGTGTTGTATAAGCAGAGATGTCAAACCAGCAGCCATAGAGTATGACCAGCAACATAGCTCAACCAGATTAAAATGTAATTGGGAAATAGTTTAACAAAATAAATACAACTACAGTGGGACATAGATAATGTTAATATGTGGTTCTCTAAGTTAGTAGGTGGCCTGCCCAGATGCTTATGTATGGTTTGTGGACCTCATTTCCATCTATGCAAGGCATTAAGCAAAAATAATACCTTTGGGAGAAACTGTGTGGGAGCTAGGAGACTTAGGGTGTTATCTTCCCAAACTCTTTTCAGACTGGCTGATCTCGAAGAATCTTTTCAACTTTATATCCTAGTACTTACCTATACCAACCTTTTCAGGCTGGGCTGGTTTCCTCAAGTCCTACGAATACATCATGCCCAGCATTCTCCAGGTTGTTTTGGTCAATTCTCCATTCACACATTCATGCAACAGATATTTATTGAGTGTTATGTGCAAGGCTTGAAGTGTTTTCTCCATTCTAGCAAGACTTTTCCCCTATGACTAGACCAGGGGTGGTCCTCTAGGCCTTCAAGTGCAGCCCTTTGACTGAATTCAAACTTCACAATTTGTTGTTCTGTGACGTTTGAATCCAGTCAGAGGGCTGCACTGGAGGCCGCAGATTCTCCACCCCTGCTCTGGACCAAGCACATCTCTGTCCTCTGAAATACATCCACAGTTTTTGTCTATACTGCTTATCTTGGTGCTTGATATATTTCCATTTTCATATGTTATTGAAAGGTTTTATATTTCTTACCTCCTTCCTTCCGTAAGATAGTGAGTTTATCGTAGGCAATGATTTATTTTTCACCTCCCTTAGAACTGTAATGCTATTTTCACCCACTAGTGAGGAGCTTCTGCCTTGTAAATCCTCCCTTTTCACCCCTATAATCAAAAAGTTGAGGCAGGTCTATGTATTGTCTCTGTCTCTCTCTTTCCACACACAGAGATATATATGTATGTGTGTGTGTATATATATATATGTATATGTATATGTACACACGTATATACAGATGCATATATATGTGCATTTAACAGATATACACCATTACTATATATTATAGTAATGATCATATATTTATTACTATCCATACCATCTGTATACCAAATACATACATGGATCTATGGTTGCATCTATGTATCTGTGTATCTCTCTCGACTTCTACTAGGCCTGGGGAAGCAGAGAGTAACAAAATAAGTGTTTCCCTTCAAGGCCCCTACATTCCACTGGAGCTGCATTCGCATTCTGAAAAGCCTTTTTCTTAGCTATCTTTTACCTTCTACTTTTCTATATGATGCTAGTGAAATCAGTTTCAAAATTTGATGCTATAGCAAGCCTACTGGATTTTTCCTTTATTATAAGTTTAGAGTTGGAGGTGACCGTAGAGCTCATCTACTCATTTTGTAGATTGGGGAAACTGAGATCTAGAGAAGGTACTTGTTTGAAGTCCCTCAGGTGGTGAAGGAGTTGAACCTGGGTCTTCTCATTTCAGGTTCATTGTTCTTCCTGCTGAACTTGTCTTCTATCAGCATTCAAGGAAGAAAGTGCCCTAAAGAAAGTTCTTAATTTAACATAATATTTCTACTGAGGCTATGGAAAGTGGCCTAAAGAGTACTATACCTTGGATGAAGCCAAAGCTTTTGAACCTGGAAGGCAAAGAATTGGATTGGAGCACAGAAGTAGCAACAGATAAGACTAATACAACCCATGAGGTTCTGTATTTCTTTTAACACCCAGATCCTTTCTGCGTTAGGCATAGCTGATGTTTTATTCTGCAGTATTTGACCTGCGTTTGGAATAAAGATCACTTATGCTAGTAATTAGGTTTCATTTACTTCCCTTTGACATATGAGAATGCTTTAGGAAGTCTTAATAATTGCTAAGGAATTTTCGAAATTTGATTTCTGCCAAAGAACATTTGTTGAATTCAGTGTTCTTACAAAAAGATAGATATTTCTAAAAATGTCATTTAGATTTTTCTTCTTATGGAAAATATTATCTGATTTAAACTACGTGTGAGTTCTGTCTTAAAAAGAGACAAGTAGGCAGCCATAACTTATTATTATCATATTCAACTGAATTAAATTTGACGACTTGATTTAGAAATCATTTGGAGAAAATAGAACTTCTGAGACTAATGCTAATTTTTTCAGGTAATTTGGACTGAGCTATTATTTTTCTTAGTCACAAGATGTGCAAGATATTTATTGCATTACAATGGCAGGAAATTACAGCCCTAGAATTAGTTTTCTATATTGTCATCAAAGTGCTTGTGGAAGCCCGCAAGAGATGTTTGGGAATACCATTCATTATGTTTCTGAGAAAATTAAATTAACTTCCCTGGTTTTCATTACTCTGCACTTGTACAGTAAATTTGGAGATCTAAGGAATTAGAATAAATCAATTGAAAGATTCCTGGATTAAGGAAAAGCAGGACTAATTAATTTATTTATAATGCATTGTGATCTCTCTACTGTTCCTTTAGGATTTCAGGTAGTTTAGTATTAACTAGCCCATTATCATTTATGTAGTGCTTTAAGGTTTGCAGAATACTTTATAACTATTGTATGATTTGACCCGTACAACAACTCTGGGAGTTGCCATATCCCTTTATACAATTGAGGAAATTGTGGTAAACAGGTTAAGTGACTTGCCCAGGGTCACACTTGTAGTAAGTATCTGAGGTCTGATTTGAATTCAGGTCTTCCTAACTCCGGGAATTCCAATAATTCCAAATTACTTCACTTCCTAAAGCATTCACACATGAAGCAGATGAAACCTAATTACTAGCATGAGTGATCCGATGTACCACATAGCTGCCTGCTATTAGTAAGTCAGTTAGGCACTTTAAAGCAATGAAGCTATCTGGTGTGTATATGCTTGCCTTTGCATTCACACTGCCACAAAAATCCAAGTATTTGATGTTTTGAAACACACAAGGGCAGTGTTGGTTTTGTCAGATCAATTATGCAGTGCCCTGAATTCAGCCATTATTAAAATGTCTAGAATAACCAGCCACCTCCTGATTCAGATTTTTACACTTGGCCATGCATGCTGCCTCCAACTTTTTCTTTTCGTGTGTATGCTGTTAAACAAACAAACCAACCAACCAGTAATAAAGAATGCAGCCCGCATACTTGACTTTTTGATTAGGGGGCCTACAGAGAGTATAGATAATTGAAATCCAAAGCTAGTACTTAGTCCTTAATTTTAGCTCTATAGTATACTCCAGCAAAACTCAACTAATCTAAAGAAGTCCACCTTTAAAGCTTTCAGGACTTACTGACTTACAGGGGCAACTAGTTCTCTTCTCTAAATCTTGCTATGTTTTTGTGTTAACACCTTTTTTTTTTTATTTGGAAACAATGGTTTACAGTCAATCAAATCCCCTGAAAGGACTTTTAAAAAAATTGCCTCTCATTAAAACTACCCCTTTCAGGCTGCTGCCACCCAACTGCGTTCCATGTCACAGTTAAATTTGCTCGAAAATTTGTACAAAGCTGCCTTTTTATGCTTTTGGAATTCCTGTCTTATTATACCTAGGAGACGCCGGTCTGTTCTTTCCTGTGATCAGCCATTCAGTGATCAGATACTGATTTAATTGACCATGCTCTTCGGATTCCTCAGAGGAATCTCAGGAATTCAGGCAAATCCAGTCTTGCTCTTCTGCATAATCTATTTTTCTAGGAGAAAGCACAAGTGACACTATCGAAGCAGAAAGAAATTTTATGTTTGTAGAACGATCGTTGCTGGAGAAATAAGTCATAGCTGTTATAACATAGGCAATAATATTGTTACACTGATTATATGGGTGAAGAAATGGGCACTTTGAAACACTTGTCGGTTTCCTGCAATCACAGAGTAATTGATTAATAAGAATTCTATCCTAGATCTAGAAAAGAATAGGTGGCTCAGTGGTTAGAGTGCTGGATTTGGAGTCAGGAAGACCTGAGTTCCAATGCTGCCTAGATTGCTTATTAAGTCACTTAACCTCTATTTGTCTCAGTTTTCTCATTTATAAAATGGAGGTAATAATAACACTTGCCTCCCAAATGAGATATTTGTAACATTCTTTGTACACTTCAGAGCGCTGCATAAATTAATACTAGCTGTTATTATTATTAAATTTCCTAGCTCCCATCATAACCAGTGCTTTTTCTACTTCATCTAAAGCTCTGGTAAAAAAGGCAGATGGGGAGTGGTTCTGTTTGTTGAATATGTCCCCATTGGGTGACTCTATCATTTTTGAACTTAAGCTAAGAAAGTCAGTGGTATGAAATTTAAATGTTTAGCATTTGGACAAATGTCTCACTTTTGGGGATACCCACAAAAGATGATTCTAAAAACAGGGGAGAAACTGCCCCAAAATGTTGTATTTCCTGCTTCTGAGGATAAAGTTTCAGGATTATTTGTGACTGGTATTTTGAGTCTAATCTGCACTATATAAGCCACATAGATAATTTCCATGGTAACTCTGGGCGTGTGTTACATGTATCTCAAGGCTAATTGATAGAATAACATAGACAGGAAAAAAATCATAGGAAAATAGGCCATGTAACAGTATTTTCTTACATAGCCTGTTGAATTAAAAACATTTTGCTCAAAATACGGCACATTGAGCTTCTACTTACAGGGCACAGCTTTAAGGATTTCTACCCTCTACCCTCTATTCCCCCACATCCTCAGAAGCCTAAATGCCAAGCTTCTCCCTGAAACAAAGGTTCATGGTGTTTTCTTCCGGGGGTGATGTATGAGCTTTTGAGTCGTGGAACACTCTGGTCACCTAAGACTGGAAGAGGGGAGTGACTCGAAAAGGCAATTGAGAGAAACATGGCAGCCCTGAGAAGACATGATAAACAAGGAATCTGGAAAATACAGCATAAAGGATGCTATTAAAGAAATGGGTGATCTCTAAAGAAGATGGACTGGTCACTGGACAAGAGCAAGGGATAACGATGTATACATCTTATGTGTTCTCTGGCTTCTTGCAGTGTGAAGGGTGCTCAAAGGCAGGCCTCTGGCATTTGGGGTTCGTACATACCCTGTGGTGAATTTATGAAAGAATATGGACACCATGGGATGGGGGGAGGGCGGGGAGAAGCACCTACTCTATGCTGTGCTCTTATATCTCACTTGTCTGGCAAAACCAATATCTTTTCCAGTCAACCCCCAGTTCCACTTCTTCCTCCAAGGCCTATCACATCTGTGAAGCTTTCTCCATCACCCCAGCAGGAAGTGGGCCCTCCTTCCTCCTTTATTGCCTATACCACTCATATGGCCCGGAGTTATTTTTCTGTGTGCCTTATCTCCCCCAACCAGATTGTAAGAGCAAAGAACGTGTTGGAATGTATCCTATCATTTTATTTGCACCTCCTCAACTTGTCCACCCACACCCCCCAAATGTAGCATGGTACCTCACATATAGTAGGCTATCAATTAAAAAAAAAGCAGTTCTTAAGTGTGTGAATGACAGATATTAAAGACTGGGTTTGTAACTCACTTGTTTGGAACATGGGACACATTTTTCACTAGGGGCAATATTACAGAAAGGTAGTTATCTGACTAAATGAAATACTATATAAAAAGTGTTTTGCAACCTTAAAAGCAATTTATAAGTGTCAGGTATTATTATTATTATTATTATTATAGATTGTAAAATAAATAGCCTCAGTAAGACAGACTGAATTTTAGGTTCTAGAGTTTCTGCCCTTTCTCCTAGGCCAAAGGGCTAGATTTAGGCATGGGGTGGGGAGGGGCAGGCTTCCACTGCCCATTACTCCTACCCACTTCCAAGCTCTCAATGCTTTCCTGTTATCTTCATCTTCTCAGTAAGTCCCCTTGGCTTGTCTTTACTCCCAAATGTTCAACATTTAGAAATTACCTATAATTCTCTAGCTCCAGATCACACCTCACCCCCCCCAAACAAAACTCATTTCCTTAGTTGAACAATCACAGAGAGGCTTTAGGGGCAAAGCAGTCTAATTAAACAAATTTGCACTGTTTGACTAACAGTGGATTTACTTTTCTTGGAAGCCTTTCCAAAAATGTATGGTTGTTCACTCAAATTAATCTAATTAATAGAATGTCAGACCCTGTAGTGAAACCAAATGAGGAAGCTGGGAAAGACGTTTAAGGGGATGGGATTGGAGTTGCAGCCGTTCTGGGGCTACCCTGCTTTGGGAGTGTGTCCCTTAGCCTCTTCCCTGTGTTCCAGCAATTTTAAGTTGCTCTTGATTTTTGAAATATCTTCTTCCCACTTTTGCTTACGAATTCACAAATTCTTAAAAAACTCCGAAGAATTTTCAGGGGGGCAGGGAAAGCCAGGGACTTTGGGAACCGTTAAGTTGGATGCTTTTAAGTTGGGAGCTGCTCAGTGAATTAAAGTGAATTAATATCAAGTGTTGGTGAATGTTAGGGAAAAAAAATCCACATGAGTTTTGAATGACCATCTGGTTGTTCATCTTGATAAGTACTGAAGTGGTAATTCTAAAAAAAAAAAGCATTATCAAGAGTATAAAAAAACATTCCTTAGGAAGCAGGTCTTCAAATACATACTGTCTGTTAAAGAGTAGATTCCACTTCAGACAGAGTTTGGGATAGATGACTTCTGAGATCTCTTCCAATTTTGAGATTCTGTGGAAACTGAGATCTCATCAGCAACAGATTCAGTAATGTTTTAGGCTGTCTGGATGAAACCTTCACATTCAGTAGAGAGCTTAACTTGTGAAAAGTCTTCTCTTTTAGAATCACCTCCCTATTCAGATATTCTGTCTAGTTAAATTATATTTGAAAGGAAATTAGATATTTCATCTTTGATCTTGTCATTGGTGTTTGCTGATTGCCTTTACCGAATTAGAATCTAGGATTTTGAACAAAGACAGTTTAGGAACCTGTTTAAACATGATGCTGTGAGGTTCCTTGATGTAATATGCCTTAAAAGTTAAGCATGTTCAAAAGCATGGACCTGGAGAGTTAAACAACAGTTAGAACAGGTATTTCTTTCTATCATGCAAGTATTTCTATCTTCCACTTTTCTGAGGATCTTTCACCTGTTCAGGAGAGATCATGGGTCCTTAGATTAAGAGCTGGAAGGGTCTTTAAAGACCCTTTAGTTTATACAATTACAGTATCAGTGGAGCTCTGTAACAAGAACTAGAAGGAAACTGAGAGTCCCAACCTTTTCATTTTAAAAGTGAGGAACCAGCAGATGCCCAAGGAGGATGAGTGACTTGTTCATGCATTTGCCAGAGTCTGGATTTGGACCCAAGTGCCAATTCCAAAAATAGAATTTTTTTTTTGTATCGTTCTACTGCCTCATTGCATTTCTGTTACTGAGCGCAAGATAACATAAATTGAGGGTGGTGGTGTCTGTAGGCAGTTAGGTGGTGCAGTGGAGCATTGGGTTTGGAATCAGAAAGACTCATTTTCATTAGTTCAAATCCAGCCTCAGACACTTACTAGCTATGTGACCCTGGACAAGTCACTTAACTCTGCCTCAGTTTCCTCATCTGAAAAATGAGCTGAAGAAGATGAAATGGCAGACCACGGCAGTATTTTTGCAAAGAAAACCTCAAATGGGGTCACGAAGGGTCGGACACGACTGAAATGACTCAACAACAACAAAAACATGAACGGGAGACACGTTTGGGGTTTATTTAGGGATTGGAGCTGGTGGAGGAGGGGCTTTCTCATTTTTGTGAGTAGAGTCTAGACTGTGTGAGCGGGGCCCAGTAGACAGGAAGGCAAAGCTAAAAAGCTTTTGTGGTGGCATTTCACAGCAAAGCTATGTTTGAAGCTTAGCTCAGCAGATGTATTGATGGATCCCTGATTTTATCATTGGGGTGACCTGGGGAATGTATCTTCAGCTAACTAGAATCTTTTGTTTGTGTTCTCTTGCTGTTTTGAGCAAGAGGCAAATGACAAAAATAATTGGGCGAAAGGGGAAGAAGAATAGAACAAAACAACTTCAGTTGTAAAAATGGCCATTATTTTGCCTCCTCATAGGTCCGCCCCATTGAGCAGAGAATGAATGTTCAGAATCATGACCTTTAGGTAAATAGCAGGATTCTCAATCATGAGAGGACCATTTCAGTTGTCATTACTGTTAATGATTTAGCAATGAATTATAAAATGTTACCTGTGTTCAACCATTAGAGGGTGTGTGTGTGTGTGTGTGAGTGTGAGTGTGTGTGTGTCTTTGGACTAGAATTTTGATTTCATTGGCATAGAGAATTCCTAATGAGGAAACTCCCTTCATCCGTGCAGCATGTACCTGCTCTGCAAGTTATATAGAGTCTTAGAGTTGTGTGAGGTATTTATAGCTAACCAAAGCAGGATCTTTTTTAGGGGAAGTTATGCCATTGCTACGCAAAGCACTTGAAACTGGCCCCTACACCCAAACTTGGTCTAGTATTTCAGATTTTATTTAAGCATTTTCTAAATTTGCTAAGGAAAAGGTGATTTTGTTGAATAATTTAAGTCTTCCCAGAGTCATTATCGATCAGCCTCTTCCCACTATGTGCTAGGCTTGTGAAGATGCAGAGCATCACCAGAGCCATCATTTGTGCAACCTGAGAGGCCAGCGTAGTGTCTGTGACATCATTACATTTCAAAAGGAAAGGAAGGAAGGAAGGAAGGAAGGAAGTGGAATCTGGAAACAGTATATGCATCCATAGAAAGAAAGAGAAAAAAGAAGCAGGAAGGAAGTGGAGCCTGGAAACAGTATATGGAAAGAAAGGAAGGAAGGAAGGAAAGAAGAAAGAAAGAAAGGGATCCTGGAAACAGCATATACATCTATAGAAAGAAAGAGGAAGGAAGGAAGGAAGGAAGGAAAGAAGGAAGTGGAGCTTGGAAAAAGTATATGCAGTGTTCCACACCCACAGCAAGAAAGAAAGAGAAAAAGGGAAGGAAAAGGAGCCTGGAAACAATATATTCAGTGTTCCACATCCATAGTCTCTTGCCTCTGGAAAGAAGGTGCATTTTCTCATCTCTTCTTTGGCCTTGAGCTCACCCACAATAATTAGGAAGCATGGTTTCATTTCTTTGTCCCTTATTTACATTGTTGTAGTCATTGTATACATTGTTTTTCTCAATCCACTCTTTTCATTGTATCACTTTCCCATGCTCTTGATTTCTTCATCATAATTTTTTACAGTAATATTCAGTTTAATTTTATATCATATTTTAGTTTTCTGATGGAGAAGCACTCATTTTATTTTCTCATTTTTGTTATATTTTGATGTATATGAGACCTTTCTGTCTTTGATCTACTTGAGATATTTGGCTAGCCATGGAATTCTTTGGGTCGCTGTCATAAAGAAGATTTAGAGTCGCTTACAGAAGTTATAGAGTCATTTTCTTTGTATAAATCCAAATTCCAAATATTTCCAAGTTGCTTTCCAGAAGGTTTGGGACCAGTTCACAGCCCAACAGTGTTTCTACAGTATTTCCTACCACTATTTCCATCTTTGTCAGCTTGCTGGGTATGAGAGTAAACCTCAGTCACTTTGTTGTATATTTTTTTAAATTAGAGAATTGTTGCAGTCTTTCATATTTTGCAATGTTCTCTTGAACTATTTTCATATCCTTTGGCCACTTATCCTTTGAAGAATGGATCTCATTCTTCCAGGTGTGTTATTTTCCTATATTCTTTGGATATAAGACCCTTTTCAGAGATTTGATGATTAAAAAGGCCTCCCCCCCCACCCTGTTCATAGCATCTGTTTTTATGTCTACTGCATTGATAATGCTGTTTTGTTTTTTAAAGATTTGTGGAGCATGCAAGGGGTAGCTAGGTAGTGCAGTGGATAGAGCCCTGGGCCTGGAGGCAGGAAGACCTGACTTCAAATCCAGCCTCAGACATTTACTAGCTGTGTGACCCTGGGCAAGTCGCTTAACTCTGTTTGCCTCAGTTTCCTCATCTGTGAAATAAGCTGGAGAAGGAAATGGCAAGCCACTCCAGTATCTTTGCCAAGAAAACCCCAAATGGGGTCACGAAGAGTCAGACACAACTGAAACGCCTAAACAAGAGCATACAAGGAAGTACAAGACAGATTTTGAGTCTAATTGGAAGGAATTACATGCTCGTTGGAGGAGAAATGATTAGCTCATAGCATTATAGAATAATAGAATTTAAATGCCAGAAGAAGGGACAGTTTGAACAGCATTTGCATTCATTCTGAAGATCATTCTGGCTTCTCCTGGAATGATTACAAATTGAATGATAGATAAGCCTGATTGTCATCAGCTTCTGCCAGGTGAGAGGTGAAAGCAGGCCAATCAGCTACCTGAAGCATTCCTAAGCCTGGTTGCTCAGTAGCTTTGTCTCACTAAAACCAACTCTATAAAGGAAAGCATTGTTTGCTACACATTTCCAAAAAAAAAAAGGCATTTATAAACTAGTAACAGCATTTCTCTCTGATAAACCATTAAGGGTGGTATCTTCTTTGTGACAGAGAAGAAAGAAGAAAGAACTTGCCAATGAAAAATGCATACCATTTGATGTTATTAAAAGGTGGAGTGCTTTTCATCATTTCGATCCTCTTTTCACCACCACATTTATAGGGAGCCTTTAAGATTGGAAAAATGAAATAGGCTTTGTTTTTGAAATCCTGACCATGAGATTACTTCATTTTTTCTTTTATTCCTTTTCCAGCTTTATGGTGGCACTTAGGTCAACTCTGAGTTAGAAATTTATGGAGAAGATAGATTTAGGATGTTCTCTTCAGGCAAGCATGCATTCACTCTTTAATTTTAGAGAAAGAGGCAACTTTAGAGAAGATTTTTCTGGGAAGAAAAACAAGGAAGGAGTTGAGAATGGAGTTGCATTGTTGACATCATCTTATGATCAGAACTATTGTAATGTTTTTTTCTAGATTCAAGGTTAAGGGGTAGGTTTGTACTTCATATAAGATCATAGGCTTGGAGCTATACTGGACCTTAGAAGTCATTGAATTTGACCTTCTCATTTGAACTTGGGCTGAAGTGATTTGCCCACAGTCACAAATATTAAGTGATTGACCTAGGATTTGAACCCAAGTCCTCCATCCAAATCATTATCTTTCTCCTAAACCCTGCTATCTTCCATTGTTGATTGATTATAGAAAAAAATCTGGTTTTGAAGTTGGAAGAAATAAGAAGTCTACTATTATACAAATTTATTACAGCAAAGAAAGGGTAACTTAATTATTTAGATAATGCTTTCAAAATATTTCAGCAGCTTTCTGTCTAAAAGCACAAGAGGAGGAAGTCTTCCCATATACCTGACATAGAAAGTAGAACAATTAGGTCATTGTGAAAACAGGGAAGTACTTTCATCATATTTACCGTTTTGGAATCCAACTGCTTTGGAGCCTGAGCATGAGAGTGTGTGTGTATGTAAGTGTAAAGTATGGAAAGAGTTGAAATTTTAAGTGAAGCAAACTGTTAATGTAGACATGAAACTCTCAATTCCATGATCATAGTATTTTTCTTCAAAAATCATCCTGGAAGGAAGACAATTTGTTTCTACTTCATTTTTCTCTATCTTGAAAGATAGAAACAAATAGCTCTTAGCTTTTAGTAGAGACCTTAGTTCTATAGAAAACCCAACAACGGATGTCCTGGCTGGAATTTGTAATAATTTTGCTGTGATATGTTGTAATATTATGTAATCTGTAAAATTACATGGCAACATGTACTATTTTTTTTTTTGTGTGTGTGTGTGTGTATACTTATATAAAAATACAATTCATTTTCTGGAGTATTTTTTTGGGGGGAGAGGAGGCAGCTGGGTTAAGTGACTTGCCCCAGGTCACATAACTAATAGAGTATCTGAGGCTGGATTTGAATTCAGGTCCTCCTGACTCCAGGGTCAGTGCTCTACCCACAGCATCACCTAGCTGCCGCATAAATACAGTTCAGATGTTCAGAGATTGATGGGTTAGAGATGTGATTAGCTAATAATAACTTTACCTTTACATGGTGCTTTGAACATTGAAAAAATGTTTTGTTTTTAACATTGCCTTCATTTCCACATATGTCTCCTCCTTCCCTTCTTCCAACATTCACTTTAACAAAGAATAAAAAAAGACAAAAACAGTTTGGCAAAACTGGCCAACCTGCCAACCAAGCCTGAAATACATGTGGTGCTTTGCACCCGTCTCTTCAAAGAAGGGAGGGAGGCATGTTTTCTAATTTCTCCTTTGGGGCCAAGATGTCATTCTAATTATATGGGCACTTTGCATTTCACAGAACACTTTTCCTCACAACATTTCTGTGAGGCAGAAAGCGCAGGTGCCATTTAACAGATGAGGGAACTGAGGTGTAAAGTGAAATCAAATCAGCGAGGCTTCAAATCCAGTCTTTCCATTATTATAATTACTCTTCTAAAGGTACAAGTGTTATAAAAACATATAAACTAAAGGTTAATTGATCTGCCCGCCTCCCGGATAATCATCTGATAATACAAGGTACTTTTACATCTCATTTGACCTGTACTGGCAGCCTCGTCTGGTAGTCAGGACAGTTATTTCCATTTTAAGGGAGATACTTGCCTTGCCCAAGATTTTGACTTGCCCAAGATGATGAGTGGCAGAGTCAGGACTAGAATCCAGATTGGCCGACTTCCTAGTCCAAGACTCTTCACCGTCCCAGAGTTCTTACATCCAAGTATATTTTTCTGATGCACGATTTAAGAACTGTCCCTGAATTGAATGGGATATCGTGTACCTATTAAAAAGAAATGGACTGCATCTGTGTGGTCACAGCTGACTTTCCAAAGAATGTTCTTCCCATTATCTTTCAAAGATCCTTTTTTATGTGTGTTTAGTTTATGTTATCTAAACACACACCCTCTTTTTTTTTTCCAGCAATGGAAAAACAATTTAAGGCCCTCCCATTTCATACATTTTCATAGTTATGCAAGATAGTGGTAATAGCTATCATTTATGTAGTGGTTTTTAAGGCCTGCAGAGAGCTTTATATATCTCTTATCTCATTGGATCAAAGAGAAAGTGTGATTGATACCTGGCATTTATATTTTATATTTAGCAGTCAGACACATCGGATTTAATTCAGCAAACATTTAATATAAAACTGCTACGTGTGGCCCGCTGTACCAAATGCCATCTTCTCTCCCCCCACCTCCCCAAATAGCAGTAGTTACCCTCAGAACGCTTACATTCCATTGAGGCCATCTTCTATTTCCTGGTAAGGCCCCCTTCATTTTTGTAGAGGAGGAGCCTAGAAGTGGTAATGGGGAGCAGAGAACTCCCAACTCCCCCAGCTGTACAGGATAGGTATGAATAAATGTGCAGTCACATGTATCATCAAGGCCAGTACTCAGTGAGTAAAAGATGATGGAGGGCGTGGGAAAGAAAAAGCAAGTTTGTTACCTGTAGTGTAGCAGGC
>CM053622.1:661289262-661304369 GCA_028646595.1 Phalanger gymnotis
AGTACACTTGGAGCGGGCGTCTACGTTCTGGCTGGAGCCGTGGCCCGGAAGAATGCTGGCCCTTCCATTGTTATCTCTTTCCTGATTGCTGCCTTGGCCTCCGTGTTGGCAGGACTGTGTTACGGAGAGTTTGGTGCTAGGGTTCCAAAGACTGGTTCTGCTTACCTCTACAGCTACGTCACTGTGGGTGAACTCTGGGCTTTCATCACCGGCTGGAACTTAATTCTCTCCTACATCATCGGTAAGTAGTTTTAGGAGGTACAAGAGTGTTGCCTTAGGTTTTGTGCTTCTAAGCCAGAGCCCTTTCTCTTCCTCCACTTTACCACAATCCCACCCTTTCTATTCTTGGATTGGAGTTGACCTTGTCTTTAATTTTGCCTATTAGAATTTTAGATTTGGAAAAGATGGGAACTACCATCTTGTCCTTGTTGCCTTGCACCTTTCCATATGTTTAGCAATCTAGGAAAACTTTGCTAGGTAGCTAAGCTCTGCTGATAAGAATTCAATTCTTGATAGTTTGGTCAACACAGTATAAATTGAGATTTTCTGTTTTCTTCCTGATTCTGTTAAAATTAAAATGATAGGTAGGGTTGAGTGGGTCACAGATAGTTTATGAATTCATCTTCTCTTGGGATAGTGCACTTTGTTCGGTATATCCCACCAATGGTGGGGCAAGGGAGTATGGGACTTACCCCTTAGAATTCACCCCTCCTCTCAGTCTGTGAGTGAAGAGGTTGCTGCTTTAACAAAGGCCCAGCTGGGGCAGAGGTCGGTGGGATGAGGCTTTCTACTTCATTTCAGTGCCTGCTGTCTCTGTTGATAGCTAAAACACACTTTATTCTTCTAAGTTTAAAATGAAAACAAGTGGCAGAAGATATTTTTAAAAAGTTAAACATTAAAAATTTCTTGCTATAAATAGATTTAATAAGCCAAAGCATGTCAGAGTTTATAAACACTATATAAAATGGACCATTATATTTCCAGAGGGGTTTTTGGGTGAGGAGAGGTAAGAAAAATATTCTTGACCAACATGTGAACAAAGCCCTCAGCCTTAGCTATTAAAAACAGCAAAATGTAACATGCACAGGAAAGGACTTGTGATTTCATTGATACGGGTTATTCCTGGGTTAGGAAATTCCATCCATCGATGCAGGTCAGCATCTTCTCCACAGCCTAGTCTCACTGAGAAAGTTAAATGATTTGCCCAGGATCACACAGTCAGAGAGAGAGAAAGTGAGAAAGAGAGAGAGAGTGTGTGTGTGTGTGTGTGTGTGTGTGTGTGTGTTCGTGTTCCAGGGTCTGAGGCTAAATTTCTACCCACTATGCCACTGTTGCCTCATAGTCCAATATTATAAAACCTTCAATTCAATATTGTAATTTTGAAAGTTTAAACAATAGACTGAATATTGGAGTGAGATCTCTTGGTGTACATGTGGGGAATATTACTTAGTTGGGTTATGGCTTTGAAATATATTCTTTATAACAAGTTCTTTATGGGTCTAAAGTGTAACAAAATCTAGAGTTAAAGTAATTTTTATAACAAAAAGCAACTGAGGGATATTTCTCACTTGCACATTTCTATTAATTCGTATTATGGTTTTCATCAGAACTACCTTTGAAAATGAAGGGCACTCTGAGTAACAACAAAGAATTTATTGGTGGGTATGGAGGAACAAAAGAAAACTTCCATATTTATTTGGTGCCCGATGCTACTTCCATTTATGTACCTATCGTTATTGTGAAATGATATAAGAAGGCCCTCTGGGTAGCAATCCCCATCAGCACATTCCAAGCTTACTATTTGAAACCTGAATTGGGTGGGACATACATGAATCTCTGAGCAGCACCTTAGGCAGTTGTTGACTTTTTGGCGAATAAAGCGATGAATTAGTGCTCAGAGCATTGTTGTAGAGCTGAGTATGATGGGCCAGTCTCCCTTGGAAAGGCTGAAACCTTTTAGATGGATGACCTTGCCCCCTTCTTTTTTCTGGAGATCGATATTGACATGATGGATACTTCTCAAAAATCAGATTTGTGAAGTTGGCTTCCTGACTGCACCGTCTGCAGATCCAGGAAGTGAAGGCTGCTACTTGCTTGTTCCAAGGACATACAATTGCCTAGAACCATTAGCTGGAATTCTCTACTCTTCCTTGTCAGTGTTTTGTTGGCTGGCCCCTGCCTGCCATGTCAGTGGGTGTATTTCATGGTATCACCTGCATTTCCTGCACTGTGCTCAGTGATGAATGCTTAAGCGCATTATTTTCTGTGAACTTTCTTTGGTGATTATGTCTCTTTGACAGGTACCTCAAGTGTCGCAAGAGCCTGGAGTGCAACATTTGATGAACTGATAGGCAAACCTATTGGGGATTTCTCCCGAACGCATATGTCTCTGAATACTCCTGGACTAGCTGAATACCCAGACATATTTTCTGTAATTATCATTCTGATTTTAACAGGTAAATGATTACATTAAAAAATAATCATCTTGGGTAGCTGTTTATGTAACAAGCACCTCTAGTATTTTCATTATATTGGCAGCAATCTTCATTTATTTTGGGCTAGGCTTCTAACTCACTAAAGATTTTTTTGTTAATTGTAAACATGGACTGGCTTATTTAATAGTTGTAGAGCTGACTTGTACATGCTTCTCTCTGGTCTAAATCCTTAATTTTACTGGTGAGCAGAGGCCTTAGGTCACACATCTAGTTAAGGGTCAGCATTCAGATTAGAGCCCAGATCTTCTCTTTAAAATCCCTCTTATTAGGTGAGAATCTAAGTGTTTGATGAAGCTGTCTGTTTGTGGAGTAAGATTTCTTCAGCAAACATTTTTGTTTAGATGACAGAAATGGGATGTAAATTATTTAGTAGAACTCTTCCTAGTGAGTGAAGTTGTCAAGCCTCATAATGTTGCCAGTTGATAGAGTTTGCCAGCCAACAAAATGTGGAGCAATATGGGAAGATTGTGGAACCTGCTCAAGTGTGCCTGTTTATTTAATGGAAATATTTGTTTGTTTTGTACACGACAACTATCAAAACAGATCTTTAAAAAGATGAAATGTGCTAAATATTAGTCTTGGTCACAGAATTAAAAAAATACTTCTGGAAAACACAGCTTGTCTGGCATATAAAATCTTCAGACATCTTTGATACCAGCAGTGAGAGATTTTCCTTTGTGTAGTTTACCTGAGAAAAGGAGAGATTGACAAATTGATTTATGTGATCTAAATGTTAAGGCAGAAGGCAAGACGGGTCTCATTTGAGGTTCACAAAGCTTAGATGGACTTTAAAAATCAGCTGCCACTATTTTGCATGTCAAAGAATTGAAGTGATATACCATGGGCTGCTTTCAGTGGCTTAGCTTATAGATCAGCCCCAAATCTCAGAAAGTTGGAGCTTGAAAGATTGTCCTTTTAACCTTGTAAACTTAAGAGGGAAGCAGCATGGGTGGTCTTGAACAAGTCACTTAAACTGCCTCTGGCTTGCGTTTATTTGTAAAATTAGAAGATTGGATGAGGGCCTTAGGTCCCTTCCGGCTCGAAATCTGTGAATTGACTTACAAGTTTGTTGTCGCAGTCAAGTGAGAAAATGAAAGTTTTATTTAGTTGTTTAATTGTTTTTAAACTAGGAAACTATAAAACCAATGAACAAGCATTTTAAGTGCATACTCCATACCAGGCACAGTGTTGAGGAGGCCCTAAACAAAGAACAGGACAGTGCCTATTCTCAAGGAATTTATAAAGTATTGCTTGCTTGGTACAAATTTTATCTTTTAAATATCATATTTATTTGTGCATTTTCCCAGCGCTTTTAACTTTCGGCGTGAAAGAATCAGCCATGGTTAACAAAGTTTTCACTTGTATCAATGTGCTCGTCCTGGGCTTTGTGATGGTGTCAGGTTTTGTGAAAGGATCCATGAAAAACTGGCAGCTTACCAAAGAAGATATCATGAATGCTAATGGCAGTATCTGTTTGAACAAGTAAGTGGTCAAGTTTTGGGATGTGTGTGCATATGCACAGACAGCTTGTTTTTCAGATACAAGTGAAATTTATGCTCATTTTAATGTATTTAACAACACACTGTTCGTGGTAGCACACGCCATGAAACATTCTTTTTTTAATCTAATTTTAATGAGTCTTAGCAATATTCTTTTCCATAATGAAGTAGTCAAAGGTATTTTTCATAATGTTTGGAATGTATTTTGGGTATATTATTCATTAAAACTGGGTATACTTTTGTAAATTCACACAGTGGTATTTGGAGAGTTAATTCCCCTTTAAATTTTAATATTGTTCACCAAATGACCTCTGTTCTCTTTTAAATCTCCACCATAATTATTTTAATCTTAACTTCAGTTTTTTATTTCAGGCACATTTTTCTATTTGATAGCATGGCAGTGCCCTGCTTCATTATGGATGCCCTCCAGTTTGAGTTTAACAGTGTAAAGACAGTAGGGATGGGTGGAGTGCAGGGACAAAAGGAGAGGGAGGGCTTTCTTGAGACTTGAACTGTCATTTTTTATCCAACTTTTCCCAAAGCAAATTATACACCTAGCACCTAGGACAGTGCCTTGCACATAATAGATTCTCTCTCTTTGTGTGCTGATGTCTTTTTTTTAAATTTATTTTCCCCCCAATTACATATTAAAACAATTTTTAGCACTCTCTTTTTAAGTTTATGAGTTCCAAATTCTATCCATCCTTCTCTCTCCTCCCCCTTCCCTGAGAAAGTAAGCAATCTGATAAAATTTATAGACCCCATAAGATTCTTTTTTTAAAGAAAGTTATTCTTTTTTCATAACCTTTTTAGATTCTTAATAATTGTTCAATGAATAGATGAGTGTCTGATTATGTGGCTGGGGGCTTATTCGTATGAGTGCCCAATTAAAATTAAAAGGAATAACTGTCCTTAGTAAAAACAAGTTGCTACTAAGAGTAATACATACTTAGCATGGTTCACATTTTCAAATATCTTTCTGAGATATACTTCTACTTCAGGAAAAGGGGCATTTATTCTTTGGTAATATTCATGACAAATATATTTGTAGCCCTAAATATATTGGTAGCCCTTCATTCTCCCATACATTAATACAGGATGGAAGCAAGCCAATCAAAAGTGTGCTTTGAAGTAATGGAGTAAGATTGAAAAAGTTTGTGGTGGTAAATATTTCCAGTTGGTATCCATAGGGCATAGTGAGATGCAGAGCATCTGTCCTGATGCTCATTACCTATACTGATTGACCTCTGTACCTGTCAGTAGATTTTTGTTGTTATTCAGTAATTTCAGTCATGTCTGACTCTTCCTGACCCCATTTGGGGTTTTCTTGGCAAAGATACTAGAGTAGTTTGCCATTTCCTTCTCCGGCTCATTTTACAGACAGGAAACTGAGGTAAACAGGGTTTGAGTGACTTGCTCAGCATCACCCAGCAAGTAAGTGTCTGAGGTCATATTTGAACTCGGGTCCTCCTGACTCCAGGTCTGAAGCTCTGTCCACTGCTATAGCTGGTTGTCAGGAGGTTGCTTGCTCATTATCTGTTCTCTTTAGGTGCTAAAACTGTAAATGCCTGGAGCTAGCTTGGGACCTGTCAGTTTTCCTGGCATCACCTTTATCTTACCTGTGTTTAGATTGTGAATCTTTTTGTCATTCAGCACAGCCTTGTCCACCCCTCATCATCCCAGGAAAATGCATTCCAGCTAACAATTTAATTTTCATTAACCATTCCTCTACCCTGTGTTCCAACATTGATCAATTTTGGACTGGCTAATCAGGCAGGGGAAGCATTTTTCAAACTTTGGAATTTCTGTGATATCCAAGGGTTCTAATTGCTGTCTGGCTCTATTTCTTCCAGGTGCTTAAATGAAACTACTCTATTAAAGATAGTTCTAGTGTATCACAGTTTCACATTTTATCAACACTTTATTATATATTTTTTCTAGCCCTATACTATATCCCTCCCCCCAATTACTCAGTGTGGCCCTAAATTGTATGACAGTCTTGTATTAGCTCAAATCAAATGAGTTACAGAAGCTTCAGAGCAGAGTTGGATGTGGAATGGACTTTGCGGTTTTTTTGATGTTATTTCAAATGCAGAGACTTTTTTCTCTCTCAAAGAGAGAATGAGATTTCTTTCTGTCTGTGGAATAAGGAATTGCTATGATAACATTACTATGCTTTTATCAATGTGTCACACTTTTTTGTAATCTGCACACTTTTTTCCATTTCTTTTTACATCATATTCATTTCTGAATAGGTCACTTAGAAAGGCGTGTGTGTGTGGGAGCCATTCAGCAAAGCCGTATCAGTGGATTCTGACACCATATGCTATGTTCCGCACCCTTAGTCCCTCACCTTTGCCGGTGATTGGAGAGAGATACTTTCTTACCTCTTCTTCCCGTTCTGTGAACATTCCCTATCCCGTATGCCTGCATTGCTCTTCTTAGTTACCTTTCCTTCTTAGAATCCCTGCCTTTTTTCGAGACTGACTTCAAATGCTTCTCTTCAGGAGACCTTTATCTCATCGCCTTCTCTCTCTCTCCTTCTCCCTCTCCCCCTCCCCCCAGTGCCATAACCTTTTCCTTCTAAGTTTATCTTCCATCTACCCTGTATTATCTTACATGCACCATTTATTTACATTTTCCCCATTGTGAGCTCCTTGAAGGCAGGGACTATGTCTTTTTTTTGTATCCACAGAACTTAGCACCTTGCCTGGCACAGAGCAAATGCTTAATAAATGCTTGTTGATTGATTGATTGATCGATCCTGTGGTCAGTTGTTAATTAAAGGGGGAGAGTAAGAGAATAAGCAAGCCTTGAATTATGTATCAATGCTGCCCTTGCTTTTTTGAATATGAGAAAGAGGGAAGGACTAGTAGTACTACCAATTTCGGTGAGATTTGGAAATAGGTGAGTATCAGACAGGGGACCAGGGATGCAACAAGCTTCACCTCTTCATCTTTCAGGTGGCTTCTGGTACGTTCGATGTGGGCAGGATGGCGACAAGCCCTTATCGGTTAAAGAAACCAAATTTTACTTAATACTATTTTTTCTTTTCCCCTTCCAGAAACCATATTTAGCAGAGTGCAGATGAATAAGCCCCATCAAACAGAAATAGAGTTGATGTTGAATATAAGCTTCTTCAAGGCATGGCCCCTTTTTTTACCCCTTGCCTTCATAGGCTTAGCATAATTCTTAACCTGGGGTCTGTGGGTTTGATTTTTTAAAAAAATCTTGTGATAACTGTATTTCATTTTCATTTCCTTATAATTGGTTTCCCTTTTAATCCTATGTATCTTCTTTTTGCATTTAAAAACATGATTCTGAGAAAAGATCTAGACTGCTCAAGGGGTCCGTGACACTCCTCCTCTTAAAGTCAAGGAAGATTCCCATTCAGAAAATAAAACAGAATATCTTTCCTGAGGATGGCGCTTTTTCTTCAAACCCGATGTGGTTTCTTTCATTTTAAATCAAACTGAAGGGATTTCTGGGGTTACAAAAAAAAAAACGGAACTAAAAGCTAAATACACAGACCCCAGGTTGTGAACTCTTATAGGCATTTGATCCTATGATATTGAAACCAGTAAAAAGATGGCTTTTTGGGTTACTTGTTGAGCTGGTCTTAGCACTTTATAGTGATAGCCCTTCCCTATGGGGGATGTAATGGTGAGCTAGATTTCTCCTCCTGTCACAGCGTGATTTCCTTGAAGACACGGAATTGTTGGGTAGGAGGAGACTGCATAAACATTGGTTTATGTTGACTTCTGGAGGTGGGGTCCGGAGGGAGAAGGAGACCTGTGTTTCCTAGAACCTCAGTTGACCTTCAAAGCCCTTTCCTGACTTACATATCAAACACATTCTTGGGTCTCTTTCTTCCTTTCCCCCTTTCTTTTAGTTCTAGTCAGCCACCTGACCACCCAGAGTGAGGCCTAATGAAATTCCTTTTTCTCCAGTTTCCAGGTTTGGTGCTAATTTCCTGTGCCCATCCCATTCCCACGCTTTGATCTTCCTCAAAACTGAAGTTTATCTAGCAGGAGTTCTTAACTTTGTTTTTTAAAAAAAATATTTTGATAACTATTTCAAAATAACTGGTTTCCTTTGTAATCCTATGTATTTTATTTTATGCATTTAAAAGCCATTCTGAGAAGTTTTGCCAGGCCTACAAAGGGTTTTCTGACACAGAGGCTTAGGGAACCTTGCATTCAGGATGGAGCCATCTTGGAACTTACAGCACTGTTGTCCTGGAACCTTTCTTCCCTTTTCCCTTCTTCAGTGTTCTCAGTGCCCTTTTTTCTTTTCTCTGAAGATAAAAGTCACAGAACTCTTCTTAGTTTCTTACACCTGGAGAGCATTCAAATCAAACCCATCAAAAGCGATCTTGATTTATTTATATCAAAACCACCACCTTCACCCTCAGCTCACTTGGTGGAAGAAAGGAAGGGTAGTTTTGCAGAGCATCCTTGTAGTTCTTTCTGCCTGCCTTGGCAGTTATGGGAACATAGGAGTACAGAGAGCCTTTGTTAACAGATTTTCCTATAGTCATTTCTGTCTATATGTGAGGTTGGAAGTCTCCTTCCATAAGGGGACTTTGCAGAAATGCCTCTTGACTTTCTAAGTAAGTCTTCTCTTCTTTTTGTCTTCCCGTGCCTCTACTCCGGGAGTTATTGTCCCTGGCAAAATCCTCTGTTTGATTTTTTTTTCTTTGTTTAGCCATCTTGTCTTTGTCTTTATCATAAGTTATTTTGTAATGGAATCCAGCACTCCAGGGTGTGCATTCCTTAGCCTTTCCTACACACCAAGGGTGTGTCGAGGCAGTTGAGTCTGGCCTTTGGGTCTTAGGAGGTGTGTATATGTTGGCTCAGGAACTAGCCACCCCCTGCTGTGTAATCTTGCTTACTTATTCTCTGGTTCTGAGTATCCCACGATACTCGCTCTCCCTCAGCCGCCCAATTCAATCTATTGCCAAGTTTGGTTATTATCTCTTGCATCCATTCTGCTGTCTTTTAAACGCCATCAGCATTTCACTTCATGCATGTACTATTGCCATAGCCCAATTATTGGGTTATCTGTTTATTTTAGTCATAATCCCAGGCAAGGTCAGCTTTTAATGAAGTGGTTTCCTCTGCAGCCATCACATAGGCACATCTCAGTTCTCACCCTATCTTTTATTGAAGTTAAACTACATGTGACCAGTGGTTCGTAGATGTTTGAATTGAACTGTAGAAAAATGCTCAAATTTATAAACTTTGACCCCAAACTCTAGTACCTCAAAGGCTGTTTTCAAAAACAATTGCTTTGTGCATGTGGCTGTCCACAAAGTACCACTGGGAAAGCCTCCTAATCCAGAGTCATCTTTTGAACCAGTTTATTAGGCCCATTAAAAGCAAAGTTCATGAAATTGTGTGGATGCAGCTTTAAATACGTTCATAGTATTGTGTTATGTTATTAAATGACCCTTTGTCCTCTGGTAGTTATTCACTTGTTTCAGTCATGTCTGACTCTTCATGATCCCATTTGGAGTTTTCTTGGCAAAGATACCGGAGGGGCTTGCCGTTTCCTTTTCCAGCTTATTTTACAGATGAAGAAACTGGGGCAAGGTTAAATGACATGCTCAGGGTCACACAGCTAATAAGTGTCTGAAGCTAGTTTTGAACTCAGATCTTCTTGACTCCAAGCCTGGGGCTCTATCCATTGTATCACCTCACTGCCCCTAGGGTAGTTAACTGTGTCCTTAAAGATAACTAACCCTCTTGAGGGCAGGGGCTGTTAGAGACCAGCTTCCATTTACACCATATATATAGGTTGCACGGACCTAATTATTTACACGTAGTCTCTCCCATTAGAATATGAACACCCAGAGGGCCAGGATCAAGTTTTTGCCTTTCCTTTCATCCCTAGCACTTGGTCAAGTGCTTTAATAAATGCTAGTTGACTTAGTGAGCCACTGAGAAGGTGACAAGATGACTTTGGGAAAGGTGGTCAATAAGGTGCCCGGCCTGTGTCTGCTGAGCCCATGGAGTGGAGGCAGACGTAGGCCATTATTTGAACTGTTGCAAAGCAGAATTAAAGAAAAATAACCTAGCCTTCCTCCCCACCCCAAAGCAAAATTAGTCTACCTCTGGATAGCCAAAGGAGCAAAACGCAAGAAGTCCCCGGGCTTCTAACAGGACCAGCCCAGTGCCAGCTTGCAACAAAAGCAGTTGAAGAGTTACTGGCTACTATGTCTCAGACAAGCCAGAAAGGCCAGATAAAAACAGGAGGCGATTGCAGAATACTGTTTCTTGCAAGCTGGAGTCTTCCCCCAGACAAGACAATAGAAGAAAAGAAAATGAATTCTGGACTGAATTGGACACCCATCCTAAATCCAGAAGTTGTTCCAGTCAAAATACTTAGGGCTCGACTTAAGATTCACTTGGCTTATCATTTAGACAGAAAACGCTTTGTGACTATCCTTAAAGGAGATCTGGGACGGAGGGCAGAGGAGAGGTCTGGCTGCAGTTAGGAGGACTGATCTGCTCCTAGGAGCCAGCATATGCCACCAGCTCCAGAACAAAGAAACGCAAGCTTCCCTTACCAAGGAGAATTGGGAAAGAGCTGTGGGCATGATCATCTGTGAGTGTCGGTGCCCTCCTTCTTCCCTATGTGTTGAGAGGCAGCATGGCACAGCATCCTGGAGGTGGTATCCGGGAGACTTGGGTTCAGGCCCCACCCCTGACAATTAGAGCCCTTTAGAAATGTCACCTATCACAGCTTAAGTGTTCTGAAGCCCCTGACTCAGGCAGCAAACTTGATTAACCACTCTGTAGTAGATTGAAACTTAAGTAATGTTTGTCTTTTTTCCCCCTAGTGAAACATTGAGTGACAGCTCCATTGGTACTGGTGGTTTTATGCCCTTTGGATTTGGTGGCGTCTTATCAGGTGCAGCCACCTGCTTTTATGCTTTTGTAGGATTTGACTGCATTGCAACCACAGGTAAGCAGATGGGCTTGGACATTGTGGCCATGGGATGTTTTGGGGACCAGCAGTTACTATGACCTTCTGGCTTGTCATTCCACAGCTAATTTTATACCTGAATTATAACTTATTTGTCGTTTAATATGCTTAAAACCATTCCTGTGCACCTCAGTAAATTTTAGGGCTGCAGTTTGCTGTTTTATTTCTTTCCCTGATCCCTAATCCAGATAGCAAAAGGAAAACCTCTTATCATTAGCAAAAACAATAATACTGAAAGTCAGTCACATGCAGTGGTGGGATTCAAATAAATTAACAACCGGTTCTCCACAGAACCGAGCTGAGGCACCACTGCTGCCACTGATGTGGCAGGCAAAGGCCCTGCCCCTACTAACAAGCAGTTCACAGAACTCAACCTAAAATTAGGTATGGGTTCTAGCAAACCAGTGCAAACCGGCTGAATCCCACCACTGGTCATATAGTCTGATTCTGACTCCTGAGACTTATGAGTATCAAGCCCTTAGATGTGATTCAGTAGAAGTATAATGAATTACAAAGAGCCTTCCTCTGCTAAAGTTTATCATGCTCTTCCTTTCCTGTCTTGAATTGCTGCCCACTCACTACAGATGTATTATGCTATTCAAGACTTTGTATTTTTTCTCACCATTTGTCTTTGGGTTCCCAAAATCCCAGGGGAGAAAAAAAATCTTATTACTGGTACTAGGAGATCTCAATATTTTCATTCTCAAATAACAAGACTTACACTCATTAAATAGAAATAGAATCATTAATAAACTTCAAATAACATGAAAGGTCAACTAATGCCTATTCAATGGCCTGGATTGGCCTGCTCCCAAATCATCAACAAACATTGAGTACCTACCCTCATAAAAGGCACTGTGGTGCCGTAAAGGGTGAGTACTTGAAATTCAAAAATATGTGGGAACCAGTTCCTACCCTTGTAGTCTAATTGGAGATCATATAACTGCCAGGTCAGCATTGTAGACAGGAGGTACCGTAGTAGTTCAAAAGAGAGATGGGCATGATCAGAAAAACTTCATAAAAATATGGAATTGGGCCTTTGTGGAGGAAAGGAAGGAAATAAGCATTTACTGAGCATCTGCTATATGCCAGCTTCTATTCTTTGCAAATATTATCTGATTTGGTCCTCACAACAACCCCAGGATGTAGGTGCTATTATTATCATACCCACTTTATAGTTATGGAACCTGAGATAGATGGATGTTAAGTGATGTGCCCAGAGTCTCACAACTAGAAAGCTGCTTGAGGTCTAATTTGAAGTCGGGTCTCCCTGACTTCCACCAGTTTATCCACTGTGCCTCCTAGTTGCCTCTGGTAGGATTTATGAAAGGTAAGAGGACTAGGAAGAGAACCCAAGGTGGTAATATTAGTACCTGCCTTGAATGGCAGATTCAATTGAAGTTTGGCTTTTCTTGTCAGTAATGGGGAACAGTTCTTGAGCATGGGATTACATGTACAAAAAAAGTGTTTTAGGAATACTTAAGTCAGAAGACCTAGAATGCAGTCACTCATTGGCCACTTATTTAATTTCCTCGTCTGAGCTTGTTTACATACTGAGTATGGCCATACTACCCTGGATATATCAGATCTCAGAAGCAAAGCATAATTGGGTCTAGTTAGTTCTTGGATGGGAGACTCCCTGGGAGTGAGTACTTAGTACTGTGGGCTAAAAATGAGAGGTTAACCTGGTGTGTACTGCTTGGTCTTAACTGAGTGTGATTTGTTTTCTGGCATTGTAGTGAATAAAAATAGTGAAAAGTACATTTCAGTGTTGTATGAAATTATAAAGTACATTTGTATGAGACTTATTTACTCAGTCTACAGAGCTGCCCGCTTATTCATTATATTGACTCATTTAATGAAATGAACTCCTTGCATTAACTGAAACTGCCATGGGTCCAAAACTCCCAGGTTGGAAACCATGGCTATAGATAGGTATAATATAAATAATATATTATGTAATATATAAATATAGATAGGTATGTTATAAATTTGGTCTCCTATTAGTTTAGCCTGGTACGTAGGGCATGTTTAATAAATGTTTATTGATTAATTGATTAAAAAAGATTGAGCCTGGAGGCAAGGGTACTAGTTAGATATGAGGTGATGGGACTTTAAATAAGGTTCAGAAAATGAAAAGGAAGAGACACTATTAATAATTGATAAAATAAATATTTATCTATAATATAATAATATATAACTTAATAATTCATAGTGATGAAGAGTTAACAAGCCCCATTGATTGGATATGAGAGGAGAAGAATGACTCTCTGGTTAACTATAGGATTTGTGTTGCTGCAAATAAGGAGACTCTCAGGGTTAGAAATCCATTGAAGGGAAAAATGGGGTTTCATCATGGCGGGTTTGAGGACATCCAGCTGGAGAGTTTCAGCAAGCAGTTGGAAATATGGGACTGGAGTTCAGGAAAAGGATCAGAGTTCGAGCTGTTGGGGCTGCTTATTGAAGCCAAGCAAGCTACTTGGAAGAGATTATATCTCAGAAGCAGCCAAGGACCTTTTAGTGGGAGGAAGAAGGAAGTGCAATCTTATTCCAGCATTTAAGGAAATGGAGATGAGGAGGCGTGTGAAGTGGTAGGAGTATGTGGAATACATTGCCAAGAAAGAACCGGAAAAAAGCAGAGCTATAGAGGTGTTATAAATCATGTAGTCAGTGGATAAAGCTCTACTCCTGAAGTCAGGAGGACTTGAGTTCAAATTCAGCCTCAGACACTTACTGGCTGTGTGACCCTGGGAACTTAAGTCACTTCATCCTGTTTACCTCAATTTCCTCATCTGCAAAATGAGCTGGAAAAAGAAATGGCAAACCACTCCAGTGTTTCTGCCAAGACAGTCCCAGATGGGTAGTGAAGAGTCAGAGATGATTCAAACAACTCAATAATAAATACTTTTTGTAGATGATGAACCCGAGACCTTGAGAGAAGGAGTGGCTTTCCTAGGTGACGTGGCTTTAGCAGCAGAACTCAGACAGGAACTCAGATCCTCTGGCTAGCGTTCGTGCTCTTCAGACGCTGCCCTCCCTTTTCAAGAAGGAGATGGATGAATGTGCCAAGTTACACAGGTCAGGGAAGGATAAATGCTGAGAAGTCCTTTGGATTTGGCAAATGGGGACTCACTGATAGCCTCGGAAAGAGCAGTTTCAAGTAACACAGCCAGAAACCAGCTTCTAGGGTATAAGAAGATAATGACTCTAGTGGAGGAGAAGAGGAAGGACGGTATCACGTATTTGTCTGTTTTATAGGTTAGGATGGCTTAGTAGTAGAGATTCTTGTGTTTTTAATTCCATATTATTTAAGACTATCCATGGCAGAACAATTGTAAATCTATGTTGGTGAAAGGAGTTTCCTTACTGAGAGTTTCGCATGCCAGTGAAATCACAGGAAGAGTCAGAAGGGCTTTGTCTGTTTTGAGTATCCCTGAATGCTTTGAAAGTCCCTTTGCTTGAATCTGTGAGTGCGTTTGGACAGACTAGGATGTGACCACATAGGGAGTAGAGAGAGTGCTGCGCCCAGACTTAGGAAACAGGAGTTTCAGTCTTGGCTGTGTCTCTGGCTCAGGCATTTGTACAGTAGAAACAGCAAGGGATTCAGATTGGAAGGATTTGGATTCCAGTCTTGTAATCTGTGTGAATTTTGGAAAGTCACCTTTCTTGGCCTTAGTTTCTTAACCTATAAATGAAGGGTTTGAATGAGATGATCAGTAGGGTTCCTTCCGGCTCTAAATCTATGATGATATCATCACTAATTCTTTCTGAGCCTCAGTTTACCCATCTTAAAAATTTGGCTAATACCAATACAATTTGAATATTGTCCTCTTTGCTGGCTCACGAGGAGTGTATTCTGTGAACCTTTCAAAGTAGTCTACAAATGTGAAAGTTATTATTTGGTCCATTTTTGATTTACATTTGAAGGCTAAGGTGTTAAAAGTTTCATATTTTGGGCTACGATATCCTTCCTTTATGGCATATTTCCCTTCCTCTCCCTTTTTTTAATAGGTGAAGAAGTCAAGAATCCCCAGAAAGCTATCCCCGTGGGAATCGTCGCATCCCTCTTGATCTGCTTTGTGGCTTACTTTGGGGTATCAGCTGCTCTTACACTCATGATGCC
>CM053622.1:661304869-661341832 GCA_028646595.1 Phalanger gymnotis
TCCCTCTGTGCGCTTTCTGCCAGGTGAGTTCTGATTTAGTTAAAAAGTTTCTTAAAAAACAAACATAGAATTACCCTCAAGTGAAAATTGCATCTAGACCTAATATCAGATTATTCCAGCTATTCAACAGGGAATGATAGGTATTTACTTTTTGTTTGACTATGTTCTTGAAGGTCGTATCAACAGAATGCAAGGCTCAGTTAGATGTTACTAAGCTAGAAAGACTTTGAACATTAGGCTGCTCGGTTAGTTAAGGGACTGCCTAGCCAAGTTCGGAGACATCGATCAGCAGGTTAGCTATATGGTGATAACTATCTTGGCCTTAACAAATATTTTTTTTTTCTTAATAGTATTTTTTCCCCAATGACATGTCAATGTAGTTTTCGACATTCATTTTTGTAAAATTTTGAATTCCAAATTTTTCTCCCTCCTTCCCTCCCCAAGACAGCAAGCGATCTAGTATAGGTTATACGTGTACAATCACGCATAACAACCATTAAAGACCATTTTGAGAAACGTCACAATGTGCCTCAGAAGGAGTATGCACAGTGATGAAATAATGGAAGTAAAATATTGGAATGCTGATAATTTTCTGTTTGACCCACACTTAAAAGAGGTTCTCATGACTGAGAGGTGGGGGCTGAGAGATGGTGGGGAGGAAACGGATCAATTTTGAGAACTATGTCTTGGTCTGACTGTGTGTCTTTGTTTCTAGTACTGTTGCTTTATTTTCGATAAACTCACTATAATTACAGCCTGATAAATTTTGCCTTTTATCCCCCCAATATCTAGTCTTTTAGGTTCCATGTTTCCCATGCCTCGAGTCATTTATGCGATGGCTGAAGACGGACTACTGTTTAAATTTTTAGCCAAAGTCAACGAAAGGACCAAAACTCCAATTATAGCAACAATAACGTCTGGTGCCATTGCTGGTAAGAATTAGAGAGAGATCTACAAGAATGTGAAAACCAACGGCGCGCTTAATGGGAAAAGAAGCTTCTTGTACCTCACAGGTGACACTAAGTCAGCAGAATCATGAGACTTTTTTCTGTGAGATCCATCAGAGTAGGATGACTTGCTTTTCACTATTCAGTCAGGAGAACCCAAAACACATTTTCTTCCTCTGAAACCATTCACCTCTACTCTTAGTCAGTTGATTCCATGTTGATCTTTTGGCCAGGTTTCCTCTTTAACCGTATAAACCAGACATTTGATTTGTGTGTAGACTACGAACTCACTGAAGGAAAAGATATTTCCCTTTTGGAGATGTTGTTTTGTAATAGGTGCCAAGGGTATCCCTGGGGATGTGGACAGTAAGAGGTCATCTCAGTTTAGGAAGTATTACTTTTGAAGTTGTCTTGGCTCAGAACTTGTAAGGAATTTCAGACCCTATCAAGAAGAATATGTTTAAGTCAAAACAGGAAGGAAACTTGACGGATACAAGGTGATAGGAAATCTGGAGTTTTCTCATGCCAGATTTCTGCAAAATTTGAAAGTGATAATGCCTGCAGTTGTAGTGATGGGTTGAGTCCTTATTAATGAGCAACATAAAATCCTCAAATGAATGAGTTATTCATTAAATATTGTCAGTATTGGTACGTCTGCTAGTTACAGGATTAAAATTATTTAATATAAGAAAACCAGTCTGTGATACAGTTAACCCTGTGGTCTCCTTTTTAACTCCTTTGTTAGTGGGCAAGACTAGGCCATCAGGGATAGATTACAAACATGGGTGAGGTAGATAGAAACGTTAAGGGACCTACCAGTTAACTTAAAGAATTGTTTGATGATTTTGCTTAATTTAGAGAGTACTTACTTTGATCATGTATACTATTTTTTCAATCATGCTTAATTTCCTTCTTGTGGAGAGGGTATTAAGGGATATGTTTTATGGGGAAGTAGTAAAACATGCCATTCACCAAAACAATTCTGTCATTCTGGTTTTTTTTTTTTTGGTCAGTATTTGTTGATTTCATAGTTCTTAGAGCAGGAATTTAGGCATTTGTGGTGTGTTTAACGTGTTGATAGTTTTAACCGCCCAGAAGGCCATTCGTTATTCTTTTGTTGCTACTTGTCCTAAGTCTCAGGGAGTCACTAACCCTAATTTCTAGCTCTGTCTCTGTCATTTAAATAGTTGTGTGATTTTAGATAAGTCGCTTTAATCTCTCACTGTTTTTAAAAGTTGGCATCATAAACTTATAGCACCCATAAAGTGAAAGTTTAAAAAACACAAACAAAACTAAACCATCTCCTTTCAACAAATCTTCTCGATGAATTGGCCAAATAGTAGATCAGTAAAAGACCTTGGTAATCTCCCCATTCAGTATATTCATTTTATAGAGAAGGAAACTGAGTGAGATGATAAATGCTGAGATATTTACATTTTAATTATACATACATACATATATTTTAAGGAGCATGTGGTTTTTAAAAAGTGGGCATTATAGTTATAAATTTATAGCAACCACAAAATGAAAGTTTTTTTTTAAAAAAAACTAGGCTATTCTTTTCAACAAATCTTCTTGGTCCTCTGGCCAAAAATAGTGAGGCATACTACCTAAAATATATGTATGTATAATTAAAATATAAATACATACATACAAAATGTTTCAAATATCTACACACCTATTCTTCTAAACATTTATAAAATCAATAGGCTTTATTAGAAATTCAACTTTTTGTTTGGACAACTATATTCTCAATATTCTGCCAGTGTCGTTGTATGTTTTGGAGACATTAAACACAAGTCCCCAAAGAATCGAAAATGTATATCACACAGAGACATACATGATGGGTATGACCAGGCTACAACATATGAGCAATGAGGGACTTCTGGAGATGGTAGGAGGTGACCACCCACGAGCTCCATCAGTATCCTTAGGATGTCAGGGGAAATTGGGGTGGGGTTGTGGTCCCTGTAGGGAACGTACAACACAGTGAACATTAGAGGACATAGACAAAAGTTACCGAAGATGGACAGGTGTGGATGAGTTTTGATGTGTATTATTAGGAATACCCAAATTGAGATGATAGGTCAATTTGAGTATTCTCATGAGCCCAGTCTTCCTAAAGACCTTTCCGAGAACGGCTTTGGGAATATACATAGAATTTAATTTGGAACCTCTAGTCCCAACGTTTCTAGAGAACTGTATACTTATTCTCACAGGTAGATCTGCAAACCCATCAGTGATCTGTACCCACAATTTGCAACTCTTGTCTTTGTTCCCTTTTTTTAACCACAAGGGGGAGGTTCCACTCAACATACTGAGGGACCTTCCTCAGTTTCCTCTGATATCTTAAGCATATCTACCTTAGTGGAGCACATAGACTGTTCATCAGCTGTCTTTTGCAGTTGAAGATCTGGAAGAAAGGATATTATTGAAGAAAGGATATTTGATGATTGTACCTGTATAACTTTAGGCTTTCCTTAGGTGAAAAAATCACACTCTAGTGATTATCCTGTATCATGGTTTGTCTTTTAGTTTGGCCATTTGTAATATGGCTTCTGATCTTTCTGGTCATTATTTATTGTTCTGAAAACAGCCCACAGAGAGACAAAACATAGTCTGTCCCATTTGAGTTCTTTGAATAGGAAATTAGATCTTTGTGGTACGTATAGCTGGGTGGTAGTTTAACGACCCACATCTCTGGCTTCATTGGATGCTGGTTTCTACTTCCCTTCCAGCTGTGATGGCCTTTCTTTTTGACCTGAAAGACCTTGTTGACCTGATGTCCATTGGAACTCTCCTAGCATATTCTTTGGTGGCAGCCTGTGTGTTGGTCTTACGGTATGAATTTTCTCTTTTGTCCTTATTATGCACTAATCACTAGCTGTCTATCATGGAACAAACAAAGTCAGCCTGATTCCCAAACTATGTAGGAAAGGTGGGCTTTGCAATAACTGGAAATTAGACAGTGACAAAAACCCATGACAAAGGTAAGTAACAATTCCAGTCATGTGGCAAGAATGATGGCTAGTTGGTCGTGTGCTCCAGTGGTATTCTCTTGACATCCAGAAAAAATGGAGAAGGCCCTCAGAACTTTGGGTGGCACACTATAGCAAGCTTAGAGGCTTGGACAAAAATTTCACAGAATGGGTGAACCTGCATGACTTATGACATCATTGGGGTCATGTCCACATCAATGAGGTCACAGATCCATTTGAGCATTGCATCATAGGACTATGATGTTATATTGCCTATTTTCTTTCAAAAGGAAGGCTTTGACAGGAAATGCCCCCATTAACAAGATTTACTGGAAGACATAAAAGGAACATGTATAGCTTACCCTCATACCACTACTTTCCCATACTCTGAAAGCGCTGGAATGAGCTGGGGGAGAGTATGACAGAAATTGGCAGGACAGAGCTTGACAGAGACAGGATTTCTAACCTAGCAGGAGTCCTGGAGCAAGGATTTTCTTATGGCCTAGCTCATATGTGTATATACACAAATGCGCATATGCATATACATATATATTAGTTTTTAACAAGTTTTTATTAATGTCTCTTATTACATTATCATAACTTCCCCTATTATTTCTCCCTGCTCCCCTTCCAGTTACATATTTTCAATATTAAGGTGGAATATAGTATAAGGTATTGCTCTAAGCCTAATTTATATCAGACTGATTTCAAGTATATGTAGCTTTAAAGATTGCAAATGGTTTTATAAGTACTTCATTTTATCCTCACAAAAACTCTGCGATATCAGTGCTATTATTACCCCCATTTTATAGATTGGGATACTGAGGTTAAGATAGGTCAAGTGACTTGCCCGGAGTCACAGTAAATTTTGAGGCCAGATTTGAACTCAGGTTTTCCTGACTCCATATTTATCACTCTATCTGGTGTACCATCTCACAGCTTGGTCTCAACAGCTAGGAGAATAAAATAATTTCTCTGTCATTTTGGGAGTTAAAGAGTTGAAACTGATTTTTCCCCTTTGACCTAATTAGAGGAAGAAGGTCATGGCAGTAACAGTGTTATCCTTTTGTAGGTACCAACCAGAGCAGCCTAACTTAGTATACCAGATGGCCAGAACAACAGAAGAACTCGACCTTGTGGATCAGAATGAAGTAGTGAGCACCAGTGATTCTCAAACAGGATTTTTGCCGGAAGTGGAGAAATGTTCTCTAAAAGCCATATTATATCCAAAGAACACAGAACCTTCTAAACTCTCTGGGTTTATTGTGAATGTCTCAACCAGCCTCATAGGTAATCTCTTTACATAAGGCACCGATGTTAAATAATAGTAGAGAACAATAGCACGCTTCTGCAGGTTTTCAGTGAGCCTTCCCTGAGAGGTAGGTGGTGTGCGGTTTTGAGACTCGGAGAGTTGAAGTAGCTGCATGCCCGTGTTCACATAACTAGCTACTAAGTGTCAGACCAGGAACTTGAGCTTAAATTTTCTGACCTTTGAATCCTGCGCTTTTCCCGCCGCTGCACCATGCTGCTTCTCAGTAAGCTCTATAAGCACTACCTTTTGTAACACCTGCCTTTTGGCATTTTAATGGTTCTGGAAAATCTGAGGGACGATGAGAAGGCACCTTGCTGCTTCCCTAAGGTGATTATGGTTGGGCGCAGTATTTTAATAGTCATATCAAGAGAACAAAGTGGAAAAAAAGTATGACTTGCCCACTGAAAATAAGCATTTCTTCTGAGGGGAGGTTGAGAATGTCTGATGTTAGTCTCTGAGAGCCGAGTGAATGGTTAAGCACCTGACTCCCGTTTTGTTCTCTTCAGGGATTCATATCATCATCTTCTGCATTGTCACTGTCCTTGCTAAAAAGGAACTCGAGCAGGGGACCCCATGGGTGATTGCTGTCCTTGTAGGGTCAGTTTTCCTCTGCTTTGTCATCACCATCCTCATTTGGAGACAGCCTGAGAGCAAAACCAAGCTTTCATTTAAGGTAAGCACCCATTTCCAGATACGTTTTGCAGAAAGATTATTTGGAAGATTAGTGACTATGGAAACTACCATTTTGACAGGACTACAGTATTGTATTGTACCCTTTGCTCTGTGTAGTCTCCTGGTTTCAACTCTGGTGGCCACTGCTAGTCATTTTCAGGGTGAATGACAGTTTTCAGACTGGGGACTGAGTGTGTGCAAACTGGCCCACCTAGACCACTATACTCCTGGCCGGGCTCTCGATACCCAGCCTCCTTCTGTTTCCCATCCCACTCATTCATGCAGGGTCACCATCTGTCTACTTCCTCATGTACCCCTTCTCCTTTAGCTTTTGTATCATCTTACCTCTGCCTACAAAATTCCCTTTACTGGTTATCTCTGTCCTATATGTGTTGCCCTATTAGAATATAAGTTCTGTGAAGGCAAGGACTTCCTCTTTTAAACAAAAATATATGTATCCCCAGCACTTAAAACAGTGTTTGGCATATAGCAATCATGTAATAGAAGGTAATTACACAAAGTAGTGCATTCTCCTTCATTCATTAATGTACGTCAACTTGTTTGGTGCTGGGGGCCCTAAGCCCATCAACCACATCTTGTTAAGAAGCAGGAGAGTCTTTGGGCGTCTCCAGGCACCGCACAGGTGTTCAGCAGAGGAAGGCCTTAAACCTAACCTTGTTTCTCTGCAGGTGCCCTTCCTGCCTTTACTTCCTATTTTGAGTATTTTTGTGAACGTGTATCTCATGATGCAGCTGGATGGTGGTACCTGGCTCCGGTTTGCTGTGTGGATGTTGATAGGTAGGTGGGAGACCTGGGACTCCTTTCTGCCCCATGGGTTTCCCTTTATTAGTTAAACATCTTTTATTTCCCCGTTCCCTTTTTCAGGCAGCTGAGCCCTCTTGAATACTCCACTTCTTTTGTCCCAAAGCCGCTAATGCTACATTGCTATTTCTATCCTCTGCTATATTTAGTAAGAAACTTGATTTATTAGAGACTTCCCACTTCCCATATTTCTTAATAAAATGTTTAAAAAAGGATTCATTCAGCAATTTTCTCTAAAGAAGATGAATTTCTAGTGAGTTTTTCTTATGGGATATTTGCATTTTAGAACCCAGGCCACTTATCTCAGTTGCTAATGAGGCCAAGGTTATGAGGTTGAACTACATACAAGTTGGAGTTTCACTTAGAAAAGAAACATTTCCATGGGACTGTATCCAGAATCCCAGCCGACTTACTTGACAGATGTAGGTTGTGGCCACAAAGGGAACCTGTGAGAAACTCGATAATTTGCTACAAACCCCATCATCAGTCCTGGAGGGGGAGGATGGTGGACCTGAATGCCAGGCCCCTCCTGTTGGGAGTGACCACGATGACCTCAGATGAGGTGCTGTAAAAGTGGAGGTGGCCATTAGGTGATGTTGGTCTACATTAGGTCTGGTCGTACTGGGGTATCCTCCCTCCCCATCCCACCACGAGTGAAGTCACAGCTCAGAGCTATTCAGCCACTCGCTTAAGTAGCTGCTGGCAGTCAGTGGCACTGATATCAACAAGAAACAACATTACTCTAAGGACATTTAGTCATTTAGGCACAGTCTCCAACTACTTTGGTCAGAAGAACAGGTAATTTTAAAAACCAAGCTGTTCTTACCCTTCTCTCTGCTTGTTGTGCTTGTGGCACAAGGCAAGTTTCTTTATCTCTCCCATAGCCTAGAATATGGATGCTCGTGACGGTAGCTTGATTTCAACAAGGGGCATTTGCCTGTTCTGTTCCTTTTGATTCTGACCTGACAGTCGCTGATTCTCAGAGTACAGAGTCGGGAGAACTATTTAGTATTTCATCATAAATTGGTATATCTGCCAGTTCCCCAAGTGAATGAGGCAAAGTAACTTTGTTGACTGTCATAGGAAGGCTCTGTTTGTACAGCCTTAGAGCCAGGTGGACCTGAATTCAAGTCCCTTGTGAAACATTGTCTTTGTGACTCTTGAAAAGTCACTTAACTTTCTAGAGTCTTAGGGGTCTCTCTAAGTTTGAGTTTTGATTCACAAGGGTAGAGGGAGTTTCTACACCGCAAATTCCCTATATGAAATTACCAAATCCACCCCACCCGTCTCTGTTCCCTACCCCACAAAGATGCTTAGGTGAAGGTCCCCCAACCCCATAAGTAAAAGCATTAGCTCAGTATCACAAAAGTAAACACCTCCTGTCCCCTAGACTTTTAACCCAAGAGTTTCCTATGAGGGCCTTTCTTATCCTTGGTCAGTTGTCATAAACACATCTGCAGCCCCTCTGAAGTGAAGCAGCTGAATACTAAGTCTGTATAGGAAGAATAGCCACACAGGTAACCTGTCCTGGTTGGCCTTGGCCATGTGGAATACTTACCATCTGCATAACCCCGAACAGTGCTATGTAGAAGTCCTTTTAGTGAGCCACCCTGTTACCATGATCACCCATTGTCTGGTTTTGAACAGGGATAGCCCCTGGCTGGGCTCTTTTCCTGGGGCTAAGCAGCTTGAACCAGGGACACACAGCTTCCAGGTTCTAGTGCGTTAATGCTGAGTTTTTTTTTCCCTTTCCTTCTCAAACTTACTTCCAAACAGGTTTCTTAATTTACTTTGGCTATGGTCTGTGGCACAGTGAAGAGGCATCCCTGGCAGCTGGTACAGCGAGAACCCCAGATAACAGTTCGGACCACTGCAAATGATCCACGGAGTCCTGGACTGCGGTGGGGACAGCCACCCCTTTCAGAGAAAAACAGCTTTTGCCTCCATGACTCAGAACCCAGGAAAAATACATAAGTGTGCCACCCTCTCCCACCCCCTCCTCCTGCCCACCCTCCAGTACTAACCACAAGGTGCAATTACTTGAGTTGTGGCCTCCCCTAAAAGCTCATTTTACCTTAAAGACAAAACTCCAAGGAAGCTAGCGGCCCTCCAGTCTCCCTAGACAAAGTTACAGCCTGGGCCAGTTAATTGAATACTGGCTTAGTTTCCTTCTCTCCCTTCTCTTTTCTTCAAGTCAAGAGAAAGCCTCTTCTCCCCTGTTCCACAGATGGGGCAACCATTGCCATTGGCAGAATTGAGGTGCTTTCTTTGGCTCCACCTCATGGTTAGCTCCTTCCTTCTCAGATTCTGTATCTAAATTTGAAAATGCCTCATTTCCATAAATTCAGTGCCCTGTTTTGTAATTGAGCATGTTGGGCCATAAGCTGTGTACTGCATCCAAGAAGAGTATTTTTTTCCCCTCAAAATTAGGTTAATCCTGCCAGGCAAACTATAGCCATTAATTTAGGAAGTGGGGGAGAAAAACTTGGGCATATTTTTCATGACCCACTTCCCTTTTTCCTCCTCCCTGTTTCATCAAGAAAGATCTGAACCACCTCATATCCAGTCCTGTCTGTCTCTTTAGCCCTCTTTTCCATACCCATTCATGCTTCCGTCACTGTGGTGGACACATCACCCATAATTCCCACCATGAGGACTATGGTGGAATCATGAATTGTTGAGGTGCAGATATGTAACTGACTCTGAGTTCCTCCTTGGGATGTATCAAGGTGAAATTACCAAAGTGAAGATTATCATTAGACCTGCTTCTTATTGGCTGGGATTGGCTTTGAACTGTCGTGCGTGAATGTTCTTGGTTGACTTTTGATGATATCTACCTGAAGCAGAGAGGGATAGGGAGCCTTTCTTGACTCTCTTCACTGACCCTGCCTCATGTTGCTGTCTTGTACTTGTACAACTTGTACTTGTACAACTCTTTGATCGATGTCTCTAGGTTATTGGGACATCAGATTGAATCTGAGTATCAGCTTCAAATTAACATAGCTCACCATTGGGGGATGGGGTTTAGCAGTGGTGATACATGGCTATCCACCTGAATTTCTCTTAAATATTTCCTTCTAAGTCCCAGTTAGTTACACCCATTTTTAAGCGTATTAAGACAGACTTTAGCTTAAAGAAATTTGACACCTTCCATTTACAATTTTTTCCAGTATCAGAGGTGAACCCAAGGAGATATTGATGGGGGTGAGAATCCAGCATGGCCATGCTCACACTAGATTGGTAATTTACTTCTGGAACCACATTTTTATTTACTTGGCCTTTGGGTCTGTAATGAGTTATTCGCTGCTGTGGTACCACCACTAAGTTGGATCTGTCCATAAAGATGCACGTCATCATCATCGTCATAATGGATGGACCCAGTTTGGGAGATGGCCCCAGAGTTGAGAGTTACATATCGTTCTGCATTGTCGGAGTTGGGAGTGGGGGGGCATCTCACATCTACCTAAATGACTTTAGGTTAATAGAAGAGCTAAGTTGCCTGTGTATGTGGATTCAGTTTGTTTATTCTTACATATGCCAACCTGTTAGGGTTGTAAGAGTGTTGGTTCTAAGAGTCAGACTGGCTGTTGCAGTCCTACTCGTTGTGGGAGCTTAGACCCGATTGACATTTGAAGAGGGAATACACCCACCTACCAAAGGGTATGTTGTGGTTCTTGTCTAGTGCCTCTTCTGCATGATTTGGAGCAGACCCCTCCCTTCCTCTGTGCCAGGTGTAGGCAGCTCAACAGCACTTCATCACCTTATCACCTTTGATATGACTTGGATACCTCAAAAAGGCAAAAAAAAAAAGTCAGTGATTTGTGTTAATGGGTTAATGCCATAGCCAGGCAACATAGAAAGTAGGAAAAAAATCTCTTTTGGCCTTAATTTCAAACTTCTCTTTCATCTGATCAAACCTCCCCTATTTAAAGATAGGAACTAGACCTATAATTTCATCGGTATAGGTAAGTCCTAGATGAGGACACTCCCTTTACCATGGCAAGTTAGTACCTCCTCTGCAACTTACTGATTTGCTCAGAGTTCCAGGAGAGGTGACTTGCCTAGGATCAGTCCAGCCAGTGAATCCTCTCTTCCTGGCTCTGAGATCATACTTAATTCACCATTTTTTCCTTCCCTTCCTTCCCCCATTTCCCTTTAGGAGCCATTTAATACAGCTAGATTCCCAGAAACATGCCACAAGAGCCCTTGGATTATGGAGAGTTGGCCCCCATTCCTTGGTCTTTGGTGTATAGAAATGTGGAAGCCAACAAATCCCTATGGTGGTTGTCTTCCTGAATAATGGATTTACCCTAAATTTTCCATAGACAAGTGAAATAAATGGGGAATCTCCCTCCCTCTCCCACCATATTGTTTATATTAAGATAAAACTTGTGAATATTCTTGGCAAATCCTAGATTTCCAAAGGAAAAATTTAAATTTATGTAGCTATAAAATAATTTTGATAAATATTAACTCTTCTGTTGGATATTTAATATCTGCTATCTCTTTGGAACTGGTCAGAGGTTTCCTTTTCTTATAATGTATTGAGAAAATGGAAGCAGTAAGAAGAAAAGGTCTGGGATGAAAAACTTTACTTCCATTTCTCTTTTTTGGCAAAAATTTTACTACAAGTCCAGCCCTTGTTGACTATATTTTGAGTTGACAATCTACTTCTCTCTCATGAATACTCATTGTCCCCACATTTCGAAAAATGAGAAAGTATCTTTTATTTCTCCCCTGATTTTTCCTGGAGAACAAATGTTTTGATGATTACTCTTCCTTCCCTTCCCTATGCCTTAAAGCCATAGTCAGAAATATGCGGGGACTCAGAGAAAAAGAAGGGACCTTCATTACACCCATCTCCCTTTTCCACTCAGAAGACTTACCATGTATATAGACTGTGTTATCACTGTACATTTTTTAGGGAATGTTTTGTATAGCCAGCAGCTTGAGCTTTTCTCACCGGATAAAGGAATGAGGAACTGAGAAGCGTTAGCTCATTTTGGCCAGGATTGGGCATCCTATTATCACACACTTTCTCTTCCCCCCAATATTTTTCTTTGGTGAAGAGACCATGAAAACAATAATTTAAAATAGCTCGAATCTCTTTCCATGGGAATTTTAGTACCTTATGTGTTGCTTAGTTATTCTTTTCCTCTGTAATTCAGACTTTTGCTGTAGTAGAAAGACCCTCAAGGGAACAATATATGTGCTTTCATCTGTTTATGTAGGCAATAATTGTGCTTCAGTCCCTCCTGCATACTTTGGAAAGACCCATTTAGACTGGTAAGAGCTGCTTCCTTCCTTCCCTGATCCCCACCCCAGCCCACCCCTTAGGCATGTTTTGCTTCACTGAAGACCTAAAATCATTAATTTAAAAAACAACTATATTCTCCTCTCCTTCAGTGACAGAAAAATAGCCTAGGCTGACTACATTTTACAGTCCTGTGGGGGATGTCCTGGGGCATATGCTTGAAGACAGGGAATGTTTCATTCTTTTCTTTGTATCCCCAGTGGCTAGTACAGTACCTGCTGCAAAGTTGGTATTTAACAAATGTCAGTTGTCTTGAACTTTCATGAATGATCTTAACATTCTTACTGTTTGATGATGCTTTGAAGCAAAGCAACAAATAAAAGAATTGGTTTTATTGTTGGGCACAAGTAGATTCACCCTGACAAGGAGGGCCATGTGGTCTTGAGCTTTGATGCCAAAATGACAGATTAGGCCCTTCTAGGTCCTCGGGTGCAGGCTTCTGACAGAGTCCAGGTTTTACAGAACAAACCCTTTTATTAAGAGGATTTGTTCTGTGAAGTTTGGATTCAATCAAAGGGACACATTTGAGGACCTAGAGGGCCACCTGGGGCCTTGAGGCCCCAGTTTCCTCACCCCTGGATTAGGATTATAGGTATTGCTAGATGTGTGCAATAGATTCACTCTGGAAGATGATCTGTTAACTTGCCCCATGGGAGAGTAAGTCTTCCTCACTTGAACACTTTTTTTTTTTTTTTGCATTGAAGCATCATTATTCACAATCTATAAAAAACTGCCCACCTCTTGTCACCAAAGAAGTATCAGCTGATAGATATTGTGGAGCCAAGGGTGTGAGGCGCTGTGAAAGACTCTGTCTTTCTTTTTTTAGGGCAAGTGGGAGGAGTTGTAGTTAGTATTTATGGGCAACAGGAACAATGTGCCCTTCAGTCTCCCTAAGCACCTATGAAGATAAAATGACTTGTTATGTATAGGTTGTGTATATTACTGATGTATGTAAGTGATGTAGAAAATTGCTACTTAAAGTGGAATATTAAATATATATTATAAATAAAATTGTTCATTTGCTGCGGGAAAAGGGGCATTTAGGTAGAAGGCACTTGATGGGGAGCAGGAATTGTGCATTTTACCTGAGTCGTTGCTGGATTTGTTTTTAATCTTTTCTTTGCATGCTTTATTGATCCAATGGTGCAAAAAACCACCTCTATATCTCATCATTGCAGACATAATGCCTATTGGACTTTTAAGGCAAAAAGAGTCAACTGAGTTGTCACTATACTTCAAGGATCTTCAAGAGAGAGATGGTTGATTACTTACCTGTGAGTGGCAATCACATGAGGCAAAAAAAAGCTAGAAAGCATTTATCATCAAAGTTTTCCTGCCATGCCTTTGGACATCTAAAAGACGCCTACCTCCTTTGTTTCCCAGGAGCCTGAATACTCCATCTTTGATTTGCTTTCTGTGGAACCGGTAGTTTCAAAATCAGCCAGTCTGAGAAACCAACACAGTAAAAGAGCTTGCCTGTTAAAAAGTCCAGACCAAAATTTCCTCAGGGTATTAGCATGTGGCTTAGCCACCAGGAAGCAGAGCAAATGTGAGAAGCTTTTGGACTTCGTCTGATTTTGCTTCCTTGATGACATAGAGAGTGTTAAGTTAGACTTGTTTTTTCCAGATGAGAAAATTAACAATCTGGATTTAAAGTTAAAAAGTTTCCTGCCTAAGTTGTGCCTTTTAGCTTGAAGACTTTAAGGAGCACAAAGGATGATGACAGTGAGGATTGGTTTATTATCAAACCTATAGTAAACATATATGGTCCCTTCGGTAAAGTTTCCTTTTACTGAGAGGAGCTATGAAAGAGTTGTCGAATTTTAATTATATATAATGTATATATATTTTTTTTGCTTGTTCAATGTCCTATTTTTCTAATAACTTCTTATAATTGTGATGAGATTTTAAGTCTAATACTAAATGTAAATCAAGTTGGTTTCAGCTGCTCTTTAGTTTTAGTTTTTTTTTAAAAAAACTATGTAAGTGTAGCCATCACTTTTTTTTAAATGTGAAAATGGGCCCCTCTGGGCAGCGTGTAGACCTTTCACAGTGACAACACTTTACATAGAATTAATCCTCTTCTTACCTGTTATCCTCCCCTACTTGTAAAATCCAATTCTTGTGGCACAGCATTAAATGTGGCTTCCCAATGCTAATAAATGATGGCTGTCGTTTTTTCACTGGTGTCTCCTTTCTAATCAATGTGATCTTAAGAAACCTCATTGCATTTATGAAGCTTGGCCCAAGCTGGACATTATCAGGGGAGTTCTCTGTCTGTTATACACAGGGGTGACTGGGATGCCCAGTGGACCTGGAATCGGGAAGGCCCTAGTTCAGATTTGGCCTCAGATATTTTCTAGCTCACTAGTGTGACTGTAGTCAAATAACCTCTCTGCTTCGATTTCCTCTTCTGTAAAAAAATGAGCACATGCCTCCCAGGGCCATTGTGAGAATAAAATAAAACAACTTATAAAACTCAAAATATTAAAGGCCCATGCTAAATTTGCAAAACTTTAAAGCACTAAATGCTAGCTGTTTTTATGAAGTTGGAAGACATCTCTGCTGGCTCCCCAAATTACCCTGGTGTTTCTGAATCACTGAAGCACGCTCCACCTGGGTTTCCCAGTCTCTTGGAGGGAGGTTTGTTTGACATTTCTAGCGATAGCTTCCCAAGGTTGGGTTCTCGGTCAGACACTGTTAATGCTAATTGCTCAATTACCCGTCTTCGGAAACAATAAAAATATCCCCTTTCTGTGCCTGACTTCAGAAAAGGCAGTTTGACCGGGTGGGATTTCCTATAGTTCATGGTGTAAAATTGTCAGGTGCCAATGTTTTGAGCCCAAAGCAGAATTAATCCAATTTCAACTTTTTCCTTGGGGCTTCAACTGACACTACTTGTGTCTTTCCTCTACAGCTTTGATCTCCAACACAATGTCTCTTGTTTAATCAGATATTTTCACCTAAGTACACAACAAATTCAAAGAATACCACATTCATGCAATGGAAAGGGTGAATCTGGAATTAGGTTGACGTGGGTTCAAATGCTGTTTCTTCCAATCCTCCTTTCCTCCCCCTACATCTTGGCAGGCTGGCTACAGATCAGCAGGCAGTACCGAGTTCCCAATTAGTTGTTTGCCTGAATTATTATGCATGGCATGGTTTGGGCCTGCGTACCTGGCTCTGGGTCACCCTCATTCCTCTCAATGCTTTTTTTCCTCTGTAAAAAACATCGTTCACAATTACTGGCTTTTGCAAAACTTCGGAGGTTGATTCCAGTGAAGGTGGGACTAAACATTTGAAATCAAGAGATCCTGAGATTTCAAGTCCCCGTTCTGTTATTACTGTAGGGTGACCATAGGCTGGCTGTGCTGCTTCTTACAGATCAGTTTTTTGCCTTATTTTCCTGAATCCCAGGCCACCATGGCACTTCTCCAAGGTCTCCACACCACGCCTTCTGTTCCCTGGCTATCATCCTCATCCTCTTCTACCAGAACCTTGGACTATGTCCTTTGGTTTCCTGGTAACATGAGATTGTGCTTTCTTTTGCTGGGGACTCAGGCATCCACACCACTTCTACTTACCCCTCCCCCCAAACATTTCTCTCTCGCATTAGAAGCTAAGTTTCTCGAAGGCAGGGATTGTGTTGATTTTCTACATTTACATCCCCAGGACTTAGTACAGTACCTGGAGTATAGCAAGTACTTAATAAATGCTCCATCTCCGAGCCTCTGTCTGTCTTTTCTCAGATTGGATAATACTAAGTGCTGGATGCTTCATAAGGTTCTGACGGGATTGTGACATGAAATGCAAAGCACTGTCAATGTGTCGATTGCAGTTCTTCCATGTTAAAAGAGGGAGTTTTCCTTGCTATGCAGTATTATCCTTCTGTGCCTCCACCTGTACATTTAGATGTGCAGTTGGAGTTTGGGATGAATTGGAGTCCTATTATTTCCCCCTCCCTTGAGAAGGGAGTAATATTTAGTACAAGAGGCAAATTCAATCAGTTAGGCTATAATTTAATTTATAAGATGGAAGTTGGAGTGATTTGAGCCAATTACTCCCAAAGGTCTGCTGCCTGGCAGCAGGAAATTGTCATTGTGTTTTCTAAGTTGCCCAGCAGTGCTGTACACACACACACACACACACACACACACACACACAAACACACACACACACACACACTTATGCACACTCTCAAAGAGAGTGAAGAAAGCACAGAGCAGCAACCCAGCTGTTTGCATGCTTCCATCCCACTGGCTTTGGAGCATGTGTTTATTATCAGGAATATATTACACCTATCTGTACATCAGGACTCAATACAAACCCTTCGTGTAATTTGTCAACCACATATTAATCAGACTGAGTAACTCAGATGGTGGGAAAAAAAAAAAACCCAACCCTTTACATAGGGATGTGCAATGTGTCCACAGGACACAAATGCATTCAGTGCAGAGACATCAAATACCTGATTTTCGTTTTTGCTCCCCCACCCATCCCCTCCCTCCCCAAAGTTAAACCAATCATTTCTACACAGCTGGTGACATTTTTAGTCATTGGTGAGCTTGCTGTGAAAGGCAGGAACTATTTTTTACCTAAAACTCAACTATAAAAAAAAAAAGGGCTGGGTTGGGGGGTGGGGGTGGCAGGGGTAGGTCTCACAGCATCCTGCAGCCCAATGAGGAATTTAGTTAGGTAGTCAAAAAGGAGAAAGAATCTCCACCATATGCCCCTGAACTCAAGGATATATTTCATGGGTCCTTAACCATTCAAAGAGTCAGGTCTACACTGGATTCGTTCTGAGGAAGACAACCGTTGGCGAGTGGGGTGGAAGGGATGGATTGAGCATCTGGAGTATTGGGGATCTGAATGGAGGCCAGAAAACAAGCATGTGGTTGCAATCCTATAGACAACAGTGCCATCCAGTGGCCCAGGTGGGCTGTAACCCTTCCCTTTCCAGGCAGCCTGAAAGCCTCATGGTGGGCTTCTGGAATTTACAATTAAACCACAATAAAAACACAACCATTGGTGGTGTGGACACGATGAATATTTGAGAAGCCCCCGTTTCTGGAGTGTTTAGTCATTTGGCTGTATCTGTAAGATTCAAGGCAACCTTGAGCTTTGCTGCTTCCAAAGGTTTGGCATTCGTAGTGCTGGCATGAGTTCTGATGGGCCCCTTCATGACCCAGGCCGTTTTCAGCCTTGCAGGCTCTGGGCCTGATGACCATTCCCCAGACATTACTAGTTTAGCAGCATTCCGTGGGCACAGCGTATAGTGTGAGGAACAATGTGGCCTATTTCTGAAGGGAACAGTAAGGCCTGGCCAGGCTAAGCCTCTATTCAAAAGGCCATAGTCACAGGCAAAGGAAGCTTAGGGTGCCATGTGGATGTTTACAGTGAATCATTTCACACATCTCATTACTGGGACTTGTCTAATCCTAATAGACTCAGGACTTTGCAAGGAGTGGAGTAGTTGAGCTATTTTTATAAAGGGGGAAGGAAGAAATATTTTTCCATGGGTTCCCATAGGTGTTTACATTTTCCCTTCCTAAAAGTATTGATAGAGGAGGAGCTAAGCAAAGACCAGTCAGACAGCCCATCTAGGCCGGCAGCCAAGACACATTTAAATAAAATGAAAAGAGTGTTAAGCATATGCATAATGGACTTGTTTTCTGTTTGTGTGGCTGTCCAAGGCTAATGGGACAGAATGCAGTTTCTATATCAGGAGAAAAAGATAGTGGCAGGCTGGAGCTTCGCAAATAACTATCAGGAGCCTTAAAAACTGCAAAGTCCTGGGAATCCCTGAGTTCAGTCCTGCAGGAGAGCAAACCCTGGGTGGAGTGGGTAGAGCAAATATCAGGATTCATTGATGGGGTAAATTGTCTTCTGCCTTCTAGGTCCATCCCCTGGTCCTCTTAACCACTTGACCTTTCAGATCTAATGGGACATGAAGAGGGAAGAAAAAGCTACAGATCAGAAAAGTCTATGGTTGGGTTTCAGGCTGTGTTTAAAAATGTTTATGGGGTCATCTCCACATTTCTCAAACTCCTTTGGGTAGTGGAGTCCACTTTTTGTTATGGAAGACAAGGGAAGTGCGGACAGTCTGAAACATGGGATGATTCCCAAACCATTTAAGTTTGGCTTGGGAATCTTTGGGTACATGTGTCATTTAGAGCAATAATATAACATGTCTGGAAAACTGACTTCAATTAAAATAACAGAACAACATTAGAGATGTGATGAAGGAGCAGCTGGGAAGCCGTTCAGTTGTTTCAGCCTAAATTGGTTTGGATTCCTATGTAATGCTCTCCATCTGGAGGCTGACCAGCTCCTCTTCTGAACAAACCCATGCTGCCAACTGAAGTAGACGTGACTTTTTTTAGTATTGGGGAGATGATTGAGGATCTTAGAGGCTCTATGTTCAACAGGACTCCAAAAAGAAAAAAAAGAATTAGCAGGGCTACTGATCAATAAAGTGTCTAGGTGTGTTTTTAGAGTAAGTAATTAAGGAAATATTAATCAAACTGAAAGCAAAATTTACCACTGAGGATAATGCAGTGTTGACCATACAAACAAATGTAGTCCTGATTCCACTTTATAATGCTTGGAAAAGTACATTCTTTTTATCTGAATAGATGAGAGGATCAGATCAGCTTTCAGGAATCCAGAAGAAAGCTACTGACCAATGGTTTCATTTAATAAGTCCTGAAGGGTCACCTGTGTTGCTCTATTATCAAACCTGCTTTAAGGAAATAGGTTTTCTCTAAAGGCAATATAAAAGTTACCCTCTATAAACTCACACCCCTGCAAAAACAAATAAAGAAAAGGAATCCTTCAAAAGTAACTAGAAGACTTATGCTTAATTTTCCTACACTCCATATGATTTTTTGGGATGGCCAAACCAAAGGATCTGGTTGCCGTGGAGGGAGCCCTACCTTAGGAGGTAAGTAGCAATATAGATGAGCCTTCTGGGTTCCCTGATGATGTTCCCAACAGTGACTCTCAGGAGGAATGAAGATTCTCCCCTTGCATGTTAAGGTTTAAGCTTATTTACCTTGAGGGAAGAACTCTGACATTTGACTCAAAACTGTAGTGCAGAGAGTCCTCTAGGTCTCACTAGGCCCTTGTCAGGGAATGGGTCCGGTGACCAGTTACTAGAGGCAGCAGTCAATAAGCCAGCTCTCTGCTTGGCCTGTGGACTGGAAGCCCTCCTTGTCCAAGGGCTGAATCTATTCTGAGTGAATTGAGGGGCGTGTGCTGAAGGGAGTTCTCTCAATGGGCTTTGATTTGAAAACAAAGGGTGTTAAAAAACAAACAAACAAACAAACAAACCATATGACTGCAGAAATTCATCATCAATCTCCCACTGCTCCATTTCTATTGATGCACAACGTCTCTCATTCTGACTGACCAGGACACAGCCCATCACTAACTTCCCGGAGCAGAACAGCTCTGTTCTCCAGGGTGTCGTGAATTACCTAGAGAGGACCCATGACCGTGATGGGAATGAAGATTAAGAAACCTTGCCCTGCAGAGGCAAGGAGATTTTAGGGGGCTAATTGGGTGAATAAGTTGGTAGAAATAGCAAGAATTCCCATGCAAAAACAGCTCCTTCCTTATTTCTAAAACACTATTTCTCAAGATTAGCTTTATAACGCCTAGTTCAGGGGAAGGGTCTCTAATTATCTCAAGGGGTATTTTAAGATCCCTACAGTGCTTTTTCAATTCACTTTAAGTGCTATGGAGTGCTTTTAGGAAAGACAGGCACAATGTTGTAAAATCTAATAAAAAGATGTCACAAATCCCACAAAGGCCTCATGGTAATCACTACCTCTGTGCGTGCATGTGCGTACATGTGTGTGCGCGCACCCATATTAACACCCCCCCCCACACACACACTTCTTGGGGCCAAGCTTTCGTACACAGCCTTACCGATCAGTCAGAGCCCAGCCCCAGTCTGGTGAAGGGGTCCGAGGTAATCAGAAATGGACCTGCCTGGTGGAGGGGAGTGAGAAAGATGTTCTAGGGACTATTTCAGGGCTAGCAGGTAGATTGGGAGCCAGAGCTGCTGCATTGCACAGGACAATGAATAGAGAGGTCCACATAGATGAAAGGAATGAGAAGAAAGCCTTTCCTTTTCAGGGAGGCCTGAGTTCTCTGTGAGCTAGGAGGGGAAGCAGCTGTTGCTTACGGGTCTTTCAACAGAGGTGAGAGGAAGCATGGAGCCCCATGACTGAAGGGAGACAACAAAGGCCAGATTAAGCCAGGGCCACATCTGGCTCACTCAGCTGGCCAAAGTCAGATCAGTCTAAAGTTCTAGTCAGTCCACTAAGAGACTTTGTTCTAACACGGCTACCACTCTAACTGTTCTAACACACTGCATCATCACGTAACCTAATGTAACACTGAAATGTGTATTGCCGGGGGAAGCTGCATTTAGCAAGTGCAAAGTGGAAATTGCTGTAATAAGGAACTATGCCCGGGGATGTGTGTACCTGCAGGTTGTACTTGCTAAGTAAATTACATCTAGTCATGTGTTTCAAAACTCTTAGTCAATATGGCATAATCTATTCTAACAGAATGCCCAATGTACTCAATATCACAGCATCATGCAATGCCACTAAAAGAAAAATAAATGTTTCTTAAACCTTAACCTAATTTTCATGTCCTGGAGTGAGCAAGAGACACTTGGAGGTCTGCTAGAAACTAGCCGTGCCAGCGTCCGAGTTGCCCATACAGATACCTGTACCAGATGTGTCTGCTAGCAGCACATCTACACCCAGCTGCATGTGCACGGCCTGTGCGGCACCTTGACAATTCTTCCTGTGCTTTTTCTTGGCTTCCTTTTTCTCTGAACCTGTCTGCTTTGGGCACTGCTGTTTTTGCATCAAGCTTGCTCAGAGCTTGGCACGGGGAAAAGGCTCCGGGGTGGAGTGAGGAACACGTAGGGCCCTTGCCACAAACACAAAATAATGGCATCATTATTACCACCATTACCATTACCACCACCACCACCACCACCACCATCATCATCATCACCATCATCATCACATCTTTCAAAACTACTTTTTTTCCTTTTGTTAGCCATGCTCCTAAACTGCCATGACACCACAGAACATCTTTCACGTTCCGTTCTATGGCCCCAGATAAAACACTGGGGTCGGCAGGTGGCTTAACCTGGCCCACCTGGACAAACAACAGAGAACGAACAGTCAACTCTGGCTGTTGACTTTGTGGTTCCCTCTGGGAGAACTGGCCAGCCAACATGGGGAACGACCATCATCAGCTGCTTTGAGGGCTCATCACCAAATAAGATATAGCTGTATCTGTGGGTCCCCATGTGATGATTGAGCAAGGCTCAGGGCTTGATCCATCTGGGCTGGCCAGTTCTCAGGAAGTTGCTGACATCCCCTTCCCCACCGGTAGTCCAGATGTGGGGTAGTTAGGACAGTGGCCTCTAGTGTGTGGGGCCTAAAGTAGCATTATGTAGTTTATCCATTTTCAAGCATCTCTCCAGAGGATTGTGGGAAGCTGGACCAAATCAAGTCAAAAGGCCGGGGCCAGCCTGAGCACTTTGTTCTAAGGGAAATGTCAATTCTAAGAGAAGCTTTTTGAGATGGGAACCAAATATGCCTTGGTCCCTGCTGTGGTCTTTCTCATCTTCATTCTGGAAGGACCACTGCATTTCTCTGAATGCATTCTAGCTTGCTGATTGCTTCTGAAATGTCATTTAGGAACAAAGTAAAGACTTGTGTTTAGGAGAATACATATGAGTCACTGTCATGAAAAATATCTGAGAAACTGCCACAAACCCTCAGGGTTTCTTGCTGCTGTCCCTCATCAACTCACGGCAAGGATACTAATAATTAAAATCTGCAAATGGAATAATAGTGATCTTATAACAAGTGGAATAAGAAGCTGATTGTTGTGAAGGCAGTCACCATATCACAAATCGCTGGTGTTCATGTTAAATAGGGTTACCACTTGGTGGTTGGCTGAAGGCGCTTCTTTTTTTTTTTCTTTTTCTATTTTGGGTAGAAATATTCCTGGGAGGCTAGACAGAAATGCATCTAATTTAGTTATAATTGTTAGGCACAAGTTAGAAAATTGCTGACTATCATTAAAATATATCAGCACTTAGTGTTATAAAAAATGCAATTCAGAATAGCTGCAAGGATATCTGTATACATGTCTAGAGATACACACGTGTTGGTGTGGTACACACATGAGGGTCTATTCCAAATCGAACTGTTTGTAACTAACCTGAAATATTGCAGTGAAAGTTCACCTTACAAGGACAGTCAGTCATCAGAGCTTTCTGTCTTTTGGCTCTAACTATAATTAAAAAAAAAGTTTGCACACCAGACTACAAGGGTTACACTTTTCGAGGACATCGGAGGGCCAAGACCAAAAACTTCTTACACTGGAATGAGAAGAGCACGCCGTCTAGGACACAGGAATGCCACTACCAAGCATGCAGGCAGTAGCAGACCTCAGGTATCACCTACTCCCGTTAACACTCTCTTAGGATGAACACCCTCAGGGGATCTGAGAAGCTGGGGGGCATCTGCAGGCTGCGTGGAGGGCGAGGCGCTGTCATCTCGGAGCTGTGCTCATCTTGGCTGGCGATGGAGGCCCTGAGGAAGAGCGGTAAATGGGGGATGTGGGGGAGAGTTTAATTGGGCTGGTGGGGTCTCCAGTCTGGAGTTTCCAAAGCAACTCCTCATTGGTTCTACTTAATCTCTTCTTCTCCTTCGTTTCTTTTTCCACATACTCCTGAAGGTTAGCATTTTCCTCTGATAACTGCCTGTATGGGACAAACGATAACACATTAAAAAACACACAAACAAGGATACAAACAACAACAATAATAAAAAGCAGTAACTAGCATGTACAGGGGCAGCTAGGTGGTGCAGCGGATAGAGTGCTGGGCCTAGAGTTAGGAAGACATCTTCCTGAGTTCAAATCTGGCTTCAGATGCTGTGTGACCCTGGGCAAGTCACTTAACCCCACCTGCCTCAGTTTCCTCATCTGTAAAACAAGCTGGAGAAGGAGATGGCAAACCACCCCAGTATCTTTGCCAAGAAAACCCCAAATGAGGTCACAAAAATGGTACACAACTGAACAGCAACAGCAAAGCATCGTCAATCATGTGACCAAAGGTCATGGAAAGAGTGAAGCACGGATAATGCAAAGCCACAGATTCTCTAAGACATTTCTTGAAACATCAGCTTTTGTTTCCTCCTCTCCAGCTCTTACTAGAGCTCCTGACAAAGCAGGCTGATGAAGTCTAGAATCAGCCCTAACGTCGATGGTCTTGCTCCCTACGTCAGCAGAGGTGCTCATCACTTACCCAGTCAGAGCCAATAATAACAGTACCTTCCATTTATTTAGTGCCTGTCCTCCCTGGAGCTCAGGCCGCTTTTTGTGGTTCTTCAGATTTATTCTGACATCATGGCTGCGAGGGCCAGGCATCACCCTCATTGTATAGAGGGTGATGTGAAGGCACACCAAGAACCACCCGAGTGACTGGGGGTGAGTCCCAAGCCTGGGCTGGGAACAGGACTACTCGAGTCTTTTTCCTCAAAGGAGAAAGAAATGCTTCTTGGCCCTTCCAAGGGTGAAGGAGCACATCTGGAGCTTCTCACAGGCTTCCGGCTAGAAGGTGACCCTGCACCCAAGAGGGCCTAAGCCTGTTTCTCCAGGTACAGAAAGAAAATACAAAAGCCCTGGGTTTCTGTCAGACTCAAAAGACTGACGTTGCAGTTCTCTGACAGCTTTCCCAGATCAAACTCCTTTGCCAGATTTACTTAGGATTGGGGAGGAAGCTTTGGTGTTGGGGGAAGCCCGTAATGGAGACGGGTGAGCAGGGTTCCAGGTTGAGGTGGGAGCTCCAGCACACAGCCCGGACTCGAAAAGCATTGTCTGTTCGGAGGGCTGAGAAGCATGAACTAGGACTCTGCCTTATCTATCCAGGCCAAGGCAGGAACACAGAGGGGATGGGAAGAGGGCAGAGGCCATTCTGGCCAAAGACAGGGCAGAGAACAGAGAAAGACCAGGGAATGACTTCAAGAAACTGGAGGCAATGAGCTCTCTGATTTGAATAGGGGAGAGGCTCAGAAGGTTGTAGAACCACATTCCTGTGCACACCTTGCCCAGGGTCACATTCCACCCCTAGGCCTCTCCTAAGGAACTGTGCTCCAGGACTCTTTCCATACCCCCGAGCCAAATGCCCCATCCTAGTAATTTGGAACCCTGTTAACTCGAGCCTGCATGGAGAGTTGCAAATTTGTCCTGTTCCCCTTGGCAGGGCATGCTCCATCCCTCCTCTTCATTCTCAAAGTGCTCTGTGCTCATCTTGAGATTTGGGAAACCAACCTGGCACAATGGAGAATGTGAGGGATTTAGAATCTAGAGGTCCTGGGTTCCAATCCTGGCACTGCTCTCTACTTTCAGGATGGAAAATGTTCAGATGGGAAAAGGCAAGAACCAGGCTGAGAGACAGCCTTCTCATGGAGGAGCTCTCCCGGCTTGGCCACTGAGGGGGATTGAGGGGGAAGTTGGGAGCAAGTAGCAGATCCCTAAAGCCAAGTGAAAGGGGGACAACCAGCATTTATTAAGCACCTACTATGTGCCAGGCACTGTGACAAAGATAAAAACCTAACCTGCTCCTGCCTTCAGTGGGCTTACATTCATTCAGGGGATTAGAGATTCTCAAACCTACACACCTTGTGACAACAGTGTTCTGGTCAATTCTTGCTTTGAGGTCTTCATTTTGCTGTTGGAGCACTTGGATTTTTTCTTCTAGGATAATATTCTTTTCAGCCTGTAAAGAATGAGAAGTTTGTGAGTTCACTGTAAGGACACAGTCCGGGTCAGGACCAGTGCCCAGGACTCTGTTTTCCAGGACCACTCAGCACCCAGAACTCTAGAAGGCTGACCCAATCAGGCCTCGTTGCTCTGCCTCAATTTAGGAGCAACCCCGCTTACCTTGTGACAGCTGGGGTGGGGCCATGGTCAGAGTGTGGCACGATCACTTGGGACAGCAGAGTCCAGGGTCAGACTCAGTCTCCTGGTCTGAGCCACATGAGGGCTCAGCAGGGGAAATGCCCTGCATTTCCAAAGGCCTGTCCTGGTTTTACAGCTCCTCCCTTTAGAGGTTGTTTTCCCAAGTGTCAGGCGAGCAGTCAAGACCCTGGACAATTCACCATCCTGGGTTAACTGAAGAGGACATAATTTATAACAATGTCGATAGAACTCTGCTGTTTGGCCAACAGGTACTATTGACACCAAGATGCCAAGGCCATTTTAGAAAGTTTTCAGAAAATGCACCATCTCATTGCCATTGAATTGTATCTAATTCATTCATTAACACATACTACTCACTGACAGTGCATTTTAGTGGGTGTGAGACCTACCTGAGCAGCAGGAATTATATTCTAGTGGAAAGTATCTGAAGACAGAAGACCTGGGTTCTTGTCCTTGTTTTGACACTGTGTGACCTTGGGAGAGTCATAACCTCACTGGGTCTCAGTTTCCCAACTATAAGATAAGGCTGACTAGTTCCTTTTTAGGTTGAACATTCTATAACTTTCAACTAGTTATATTCTAAGAGGGTAATGAATACAGGAAGTGTGGTACCATGGAAAGAAAGCGCTGCATTTGGAGTCAGAGGGCCCAGGCTCAAATCTCAACTTTGTTTCTTACTATCTATGTGACCTGTGGTAGATCATTTAAACTCTGGATCTCTGCCTCCATATTTATCAGTGAGGGAGTTGAACTAGGTTATCTCTGGGGTCCCTTCCAGTTCTAAACCTTTGAGGCCGTAATTCTATGAGATTGAATCAATAACTAAGGTGACCTGGAGCCTTGGGCCAGTGTGGTTTAGTGATGAGACCAGAGTGACTAGTCATGTGATGATGGGCAAGTCTCCTGAGTTTTCTGAACCTAGTTTTCTCACTTGTAAAGTGGGGCTAATGATAGTATTACCTTCTTCACAGAGTTATTGTGAAGATAAAATGATGGATATAAAGTACTTTATAAACTAAGCCTGCCTTTGAAATACTATGTCACACAAATAAAAAATAGGGTCAACTACGAGCATCACATATTCAGAAGTGGTAATGAGTGGTGATGTATACACAAATAGGTGAGTAACAGCAATGAATCCAAGTTATTAATTCTTATTCCCATGTCAAAAATAATTATTTTCTCAAAGGACTGAAAAAATCATTATTAATACTGTTTGTGTATTTTAAAAATGTCCCTTTTCTATAACATGGCTTAAGAATCAGAGTCAAAGGGCTTGGCATCTGTCCCCACTACTCAATAGAGATCAAGCATTAATTGATTATTTATTATACCTACTTTGGACCAGGAACTGTGCTAAGGAATTTTGTAAATACTATCTCATTTGATCTTTACAACAACCCTACAAGGTAGGTACTCTTATTTTATTTTTTTTCTTACAGTTAGTCTTTTACAGTTGAGGAAACTGAGGTAGATGTCAGTTAAGTGACTTGCCCACTGTCAACTGGCTAGTAAGTATATGAGGCTGGATTTGAATTCAGGTCTTCCAGACTCTGGGAATTACCTAGCTGGCTAACAGGTGACCCTGCCTAAGGTTCCAGGATCCCTTTCTGCTAGGAGAGGCCCCTGGGATAATTAGCTAAAAGAGAAGCTAGAGATGCTTATCAATGAGGTGGCTCAACACAGAGATGCACACCATACCCCATCCATCTGTCCATTTCTCCCTCCCAGGGAAGCATGTAGGCTGCTGCAAACAAGGCGCGAGAGGGTCATTTACAGGGGACAGGCTGTTATAGCAGCCCCCAAGTCCCCCAAAACCCGTAAGTATATATTTGCATCAACTTACTCAGCGCCGCCCACTGGACGTGTCTGGGGTGCCACTGGGGAGGAGACGGTGCATCTCTGTGCTGTCTTTGCTGCCTCATCAATCACATCTCCCTTCCATCACAGAAACGAGTTAACCTTCTCTGCTGTGGCTCAGAATCATAGTCAAGAAACCCCCTGTGATTACTTAAACACGCTTGGCCAACCTGCTTCTATGTCTGTGACTCCCTCATCCCTTCCCGGCTTTATGTCTAGCAGGGATCCTGTGAGAGAGGCCCATAAAAAAAAGCTAGCAGCTATAGGCTCCAGGTTCTAGCAGGGAGATAGCCTCTGCAGGCTTTGGAGTTGGGCAAGATGCCCATGGAACAACTAAGCTGTGGACCATTCCCGAGACACCGTGATATGGAGGAAACTACACTGAAGTAGAAAGAGCAAGATTTAAAGAAAGGGGCATTTAGGGAAAGGCCTGGAAAAACTTCTTGTGGATGGAGGCACATGACCTCCATCCCATCTGGTATCTAAGGAGAGAATTGGAGTTTTTACTTAAATCAAGCTGGTTTTTAACTGAAGCCACCACAATTTTCTCCATGGACAAAGTTGCCTTCTAAGATCCATGGCTTCACAATCACCAAAGGAAAACAAGTTGGAAAGGACCTCAGTGGTCATCTAGCCCTTTGTTGTTGTCCAAACGGTTCACTCACATTCAACTCTTGATGACTCTATTTGGGGTTTTCTTGGCAAAGATGCTGGAGTGGTTTGCCATTTCTTTCTCCAGCTCATTTTACAGAAGAGGAAACTGAGGCCCAGAGGGTTAAGTGACTTACCCAGGGTCACACAACTCTTAAGTATCTGACTCCAGCAGGCCCGTTGATCTATCCACTGGGCCAGCTAACTATATCTTATCTAGCCCTAGCTGAAGATGAAAGGAAATCTCACTATAACATATTAATGACATGTTTGTGTAGCTTCTGCATGGCTACAATGGGCTAGGATGAACTACACAGAGGACTATCTCACCTTGATCATGCTGTGGCAATCCTCCCTCTGTCTCAGGTTAGAGGAATTGTAGAAAACTCAGAGGTGCTTGCCGAGATTTTCTCAATGTTCTTGAATTACAGAAGGAAATAATGTATTGCCATGGTGGGGAAAAATTATCTGTAGCTAAAGCGGCCATCAAATCCCTGTCAAGACTGTCCCTAACTCACCTTGGATGGGAGTCTTTATTCTAAAGCAGCCTGCTAGATGACTTGAAAAATGTAACGAAAACAAGTGACCTTACTGACACAGGATCTGGGAGCTGACTGTGCAAGTCCTTCTGTGTCACTGGAATCCTTAAAATGGAGTACCACTGGCACATTAGTAACCCAGCTCATTATAGAGAGCTGACTGGTGCTATGCGCTAGTCACAGCCACCTGCATAGAAACAGTGACGTCACTTGCATACACTCATCACAGACAACACCTTTTCCAAGAAGGAGGGACTGATCGAATTTCTCTTTTCTTTTCTTTTCTTTTTTTTAATTTTTGGAGGCAATCAGGGTAAAGTGACTTGCCCATGGTCACAAAGCTAGTAGGTGTCTGAGGCTGGATTTGAACTCAGGTCCTCCTGACTCCAGGACCGGGACCCCGGGACTCCGGGATTTCTAACATCATGTCTTGAAGGTCTAAGACCTTCAAGGGTGGGAGATGGGTGCAGACCTCCTAAGGCAGCCCACCTTTGGAGAACTCTAATTGTTAGAAAGTTTTTCCTGGGACACAGCTGGTGGACAGAGAGCACCAGGCCTGAATCCAGGAAGACCCGAGTTCAAAGCCAGCCTCTGACTCTTACTAGCTGTGTGACCCTGGACATGTCATTTGACCTTCATTCTCAACTATAAAATGGAGATGATAATGGCACCTCCTTCACAGGGTTGATGTGAGAATCACATGAGATAAGATTTGTAAAAGACACTTTCCCTTCGCTTTTTCTGACATTAGGCCCATATTTGTCCCTCTGTAAATTTCACCAGTCACTCCTGGTTCTGCTCTTGGTTACACACAGAGCAAATCTAATCCGTCTTCCCCTTAAGGGTCCTTGAAATACCTGCAAACAGCTGTCCTCCCACACTCCACCCTCCCTCCCCTTAGTCTTCTCTTTTCAAGGCTAAAAATCCCCCAGTTTCTTCAACTAATCCTTCAATGGCAGACTCAAGGCTCTTCACTATTCTGGCTGCCCTCCTCTGGACACTGTTGCTTATCAACGTCCTTCTTATCCAGCAGCAGCCAGAACTGAAAGTAATGCCTCTTCCCGTGAAGTCTGATAAGGGCAGAGTCAATAGAATCAGCATTTCCCTATTCCTAGAAGCTATGCCCTTTTTAATGCAACCCAAGAGTGCATTTGTTTTTGTGGCTGCCCCATCCTGCTAGACTCATATCGAGGTTACCTCCTACCCCAACCCACGCCTCCCCACCAAACTCATAGATTTCTTTCAAAACAACTTCTGTGTGACCATGACCTGCTCTGCACTTGTGAGGACTGATTTTCAAATCAGAAGATCTTGAGAGCTGAAAAACACTACAGAAACACAGCCGCTTAATCTACTTAGGGTACTGCCCAGTCCAGAATTTTTTGCCCAATACTGCTACGTGACGATCTTAACGAAGATCACAGAAAACAGAACGAGATGCAGGCCCTCCTAGCTACAGGGAAGAACTGACCAGCTTTTCCAGCTCGATAATCTTCTTTTCCTGTTGGTGGATTTGTTGATTCTTCATCTCTAGGACTTGCTTCAGACTGTTCATGTCTTCTTCCAAGTGCTGGTAGGGAGCTAGGGCAACCTACAGTAACCAGGAAAAGCAGCAGTGTCATTGTTATGGGTCTTAGAAAAATGGATTCAGCAAATCCCCGCCCTCCATGGTAAGATTTCCCATAGGGACTAGCGAGGCCTGGACAAGTGATTTCACTGGGAGAGGGAATTCCTGAGTGAAGAAAAGGCCTCTACCAACGTAGGTTGGCATCTTCTCTTTAGCTCATAGTTCTAGAGATCGCCTAGAGCAGCAGTGTCAAACTCAACTAGAGATAATGGCCACCCATCCACACATAAGGATCCCTGTGGCCTGAATATTAGTTTTAAAAAGGAATGGTATCTATGTTTTACTGTATTTTTATTTTGTTAAATATTTCATAATTGAATTTTAATATGGTTCCTGGAGCATTGCTGACCACATGTTGGACACCTCTGGCCTAGAGGTTAAGTGACTTGCCCAGCATCGCACAGCCAGTATGTATTGGAGATAGGACCTGAACCCAGGTATTGCTGGCTTCAAGGTGAGCTCTGCATTAACTGAGCTACTCCAGCATATCTGTGTGGGCACAGAAGAAGTGACATATGTATTCTTGAACTCTCCCCTTTGGAAAATCTTAAGGCAAATGCTTTCTGCTTTGTTGGAAACAGAAGACAAAGGGTCACAGGATCATAGATTTGGAGTTGGTAGGAACCACAGAGGTAAACAAGTCCGACTTCCTCCTTTTACAGATGAGGAAGTTGAGGCCCAGAGAGATTAGGTGACTTGCCAATGGTCACCCAGCTAGTGAGTGTCAGAGATGGGATTTGAACTCAGATCTTCTGAACTCTAAGTCTAGCATGCTTTCTATTTCACCATGGTGCCTCTCAAGCAACTGTATGGCCAACAGAAATTTATTTGTCCATTCATCCATTTATCCGTCCAACAAGCATTTAGCAAATGCCTACTATGTGTTCAGCACCAGGGGCATAGAGATGAACATGAAGGAATCCCTACCCTATATTAGTGGGCAAACAACATATAAACAGAAAAGTAAGGAAGAGGGACCAGATCTTCAATTTCATTGGTCTGGGCAGACTCCCAGGTGAGAAAAGTCTAGGCCCTTTTTTGGCTGGCACATTCTCTTTGACTCAGTGGCTCAGAGCATTGTCGGGAGCAGTGGTGTCAAACTCAAATAGAAACAAGGACCAGACGATCTGTGCATCAGGATCCAGGATGCTTCATAACGACTTGGTTTTAAGATGTAACGCTATCTAGGTTTTATTGAGTCTTTATTTTATTAAATAGTTCCCAATTACATTTTAATCCAGTCCTGCCATTCTCAGGAAGTGCTGCTGGGGGTGTCTGCCACCTCTGGGCCAGAGCACAGAAAAGCTAGCTATTTGTCCAGGATCACAGAGCCAGGAAGGCCTGGAACCCAGACTTTCCTTGTTTTGAGGCCTCCTCTCTACCCATTACCTAAAGCACCATGATGCCCTTCCCAGACAAGTAAACGTGAAGTAACTTCTGGTGTGGGGAAGGGAGGGCACTAGTAACCAGGGAAGAAATGTTTTGGTTTTATAAATGACTTACAAAATTCAAGAAGCAACTCTTTTGAAACAGAGTGTGTAGATAATATGTCTTAAGCAACTACTGGGACTTCTTCAGTGGCCAATCCTTTCCTCAGAACAGAAGCAGCTGCTTGTTTTGTCTTGTTGGGCATGACTGATAGCCACCACCTTAAGCTCTATTTATGTGAAAGGCTGCCTTTTAAGAGATCTAATTCTATTGCTCTCATTCCCATGCTCCAGATCTCAGCCAGACTAATCCGATACCTGCTGTTCCCTCTAAATCACGTCCCACCTCCCTTCTCTGTGTTTGCACAATCTATGTGCTTTCTTTTTTAAATTTAATTTTTTCAAACAATTCTGAACTTGACATCAAACACAATGAATATTTCCTTATGCAGAGTAGAACAGGAAAAGAGGACTGTGCAGAAAGCTGTACATTGGGTGTAGCTCCAGTTAGGACTTTCACCCGATAAACCCTGTCTGCCTCTGAAGCCCAGCTCAAGGGCTGCCTCTCCTGCCCTCATCTGTGTCTTGTGCCTCTGCCCCCTTGGTGGTTTCTTTTGATCTCTTGCCTACTGAGGGCACCACCAGCTTTCAAATTACCTAGGTTCCCAACTTCAGCATCCTTCTCAACTCTAGTCTCTCTCACTCCTCACATCTAGTCAGTTATTAAGTGTTGCAGAATCCACAACATCCCTACATTCATGCATCCTTCTCTCTGCTCAGACAACATCTTTCTTCAGGCCCTTATCATCTCTCATGTAGACCATTGTACAGCCTCCCAGTTGGCTTCCCTTCCTTAAGTCACTCCCCTCTCCAACCCGTCCTCCACAGAGCTGCCCAAGTCATATTCTGAAAGCACACATCTATGCCCCTCCCTTGTTCAAGGATCTCCTGTGGCTCCCTATTACCTCTAGGATAATTTCAGGACAAAATACAAACTCTGCTGTAGGGCATTTAAAGGTCTTTCCAACTGGGCTCCAACCTAATTTTCACAGCTTATTATACATTACTCTCCTTCAACCACTCCGTGATTCAGCCAAGTTGGCCTTCTTGTTGCTGCCCTTATAAGACTTTTCATCTCTCATCTCCAAGCCTTTGCACAGACTTTCCCTTATGCCTGGAATGCATTTCGTCCTCACGTCTCTGCCTAGGAGTCCCTAGCTTCCTTCAAAGCTCAGCTCAAACAAGACTTCCTCCATGAGATTTTTCCTGACCCTGCCAGCTTCCTTTTCCACCTTTTCCCCCCATTACTTTGTACTTTGTACATACTTTGCATATTTTGGCCCCAGTGATTACCCCCAACCCAACTCCTACTCAAGGTAAGCTCTTGGAGTCTTTCCTTTGGACATCACCTCCCATTTACTCTGTACTTATCTTTTTAAGAACATAGTTGTTTGCATGCTATCTTCTCCATTGGAAGATGAGTTACTCAAGGGCAGGGATCTGGTTTTTTGCCTTTTTAGTACCCTCAGGCTTAGCACAGTGCCAGGCACACAATAAGAGCTTAATAAATGCTTATTTGCTGACACTTGAGGGCAAGGACAATTGGCATTTTGGTCTTTGTATCCCTAGTGCCCAACACAGTGCCTGTGCCTTGCACACAGTAGGTATTTAAGAAATGCTTAATGATAGATTGCATTGTAAATATTTTGCATACTTTTAAATTTATTTTGTCTCTCTAAAAGAATACAAGACATATACAACCTATATCAAATCACTTACCATGTTAGGGAGGGGGAAAAAGAGGGAGAAAGGAAGAAAAATTTGGAACTCGAAAATTTTAAAAACATGAATGTTAAAAATTGTCTTTACCTATTATTGGAAAAAATAAAATATTATTAAAAGTTTTTTAAAAATCTCCTGTTTGTCTATGTATCCCCAGCACTTGGTACAATGCCTGGCTCAAAGAAGGCCCTCAATCAATGCTCATCAAATGAATGCATGACCCTACGAAGAAAAATTCAGAGACCATCCCAAGCAACATCTTGCCCACAGAGATGTTCAGTCTACCTCCTCACTGATGAATAGAACACACAGAATGAATGCAATAAAAACCTTGCTTTTAATGATCAATCAGCATACAACAGAAAAACCATCATCATAAAGGTGCTGCCTAACCCAGATGAAGAAATCATGATTATTGAATTAGACCGTAATAAAGAAAGTTTCAAGAAAAGCAGGCATTTAAAAAAATGGAATGCAAGAAAATTTTCCTGATTTTCTAAGTGGTCCCAAACTTACCTGTGCATATGCCAAGCATGGCTTCCTTGCTCCACCCTTAGCCTTGACGTGGGTGGGGAAGGGCATAGGGGCATGGGGGCAGCGGCACACCCAGGCTATGCAGGATATGCGTAAGCAGATCCCCAGACGCTCTCTTGACTGTCACAGAAGCTTAACGGGCACTGGATGGGTAGATAGGTCGATGGGGTCAAGGCTGACTGAGACAGAGGCACAGCTGCCAAGTACCACCTCAGACTGGGTTACATTCAGAGAACTGGGAGGGGTGGGACTAGCTGTTACCTTTACAAGGAACCAACTCTGAGTCTTTGTCTTTAATGAAAAGAGGGGCTCTCGCAGCTGCTCACAGAAGGCGGGGGGAGGTAGGGCCAGCCTGGGGGCAGATGGACCGAAATGTGGGCCTCCAATAAGGTGTGGGCATTGGAAGGCTGCTGATTACCTCCAATTGCTCCTCCGTGTTTCTTCTCAAAGCCTCCTCGAATCGTTTAGCTCGGTCCCGGAGAGAATGGCTCTGGAACGTGAGTGTGTCAACCTGGTCCTGCAATTCACAGATGAGCAACAACAAGGGAGAAGAGGTGGGAAAAGATCAGCTGGGATGTGGTAGACAGGGCCACGGGTCAAAGACAGCACAGTGGAGGTGGCCGGTTAGAGATGTGTGAAGAAAGCCCATGTGTCGGCAGTGGGTCTTCTGGTAACAGTTGGTACTGTATATGTGTGCTTTACATAACATTGGAATTATTTTTGTGAGAAAAGGGCCGTGTAATCAGTGAAGTGTCGTATATCACACGAGCTCCTTTTATTCTGCAGTACAGTCAGTTCTGAGAAGTGGAGACAATAATGTGCTGGGCTCCAAGTCAAGAAGATCCGGGTTCAATTACTGGTTCAGACGTGAGCTGAGTGACCCTATGTGAGTCAATTAGCTGATGTGAGCCTCGGTTTCCTTGTCTGAAATGAGGTGGCCTCATGGATAGAGCTCTGGACCTAGCCTCACAGATCTAGCTAGCGCTAGAAGGGACCTCAGAGGTCACATAGTCCAATTTCCTCATTTTATCTATGAGGAAACTGAGGCCCAAAGACTTTAAGGGATTCACCCAAGATAGTAAGGGTCAAAGGCAGGATTTGAACCAAGGTCACTCGACTGTAGAGCCAGAGCTCTTCCTCTGCCACCTCCATAAGACGTGAGTTCAGATCCTACCACAGACACTGCCAGCTGTGTGATTCTGGGCAATCCACTTAGCTTTTCTCAGCTTCAGTTTTGTCAGGTGTAAAAGGGGATGAGTACCTTCCTCACAGGGCTGCTGTATCAAATAAGATCATCTGTGTAAAGCACTTTATGAACAGCCTTCATCATGATTATTATTCATATTACAAAAACAAGAGTCCAGAATAAGCTTGTCCCTTTCGTGCCCTTTTCTGAAGGTTAAAGATAGAATCTGTGAGAATTCTTCCTCCCCAACCAGAGGCAGCAATCTGAGAAGACGTCTACTACGGCGTCATGTACCCAAGGACTGCAATAAACCTTTACAGGTGATCAAAATTCCTTTTCACGGGGCCGAGTACAATCTCCACGCCTCAGGAGCATCCTATTACTCTAACTAGGCAGCAGAGGGCACTGCTAGCCTGAAGTCTGAGGGACCACCCAGCTTCTCCTATGGGTCTCTACCTTTCTGGCCTCACGGAAGGAGACACCTTGCACACACAGCTTGTCTACACCCCTGCTGTGAGGCAGGTTTGAGAATTTATCCTCATTCTAAAGCCCTTGGGAAAGGGGCATGTGAGAGCCTCGCTCAGTGCCTCCTTCCACTGTGGGAAAACCTTCACTGTCTGGGGAGGTCCATGCCCAACTCTCCTGGCGACTATGGGACTGCTGTAACGATAATGACATGACAAAAGCAACAACAGTTATAAAGAGCACACCTTTAGAGGGCAATTTAAGGCTCGGCAAAACTAGACATTCGTGCGACCCTCGTAACTGCTTATTATCCCCATTACACAGAAGACACTGAGGCTTAGAGAGGTTCAGGGGATTTCCTAGACTCACATGGCAAATAAGCGCATGGAGAAAAACTTCAACCCAGGCCATCCTTCCTGGTCCAATGTGCTGTCCGCTATACCGTGCTGCTTTAGAATAAGAGGAGTCCATGCTGATACCAAGCTTCGCTGTTTACAAGGCTTTTTTTTCCCTCCCAACAACCCTGTAAAGGAGGGAGCTCAAGTGCAATTATTCCCATTTTATAGATGAACAAACTGAAATGCAAAGCAGCGAACTTTGTGGTCTGAGGCCCAATACTGATACCAAGAATTGGGACCTTGATTCAAAACCAGATCGTCTAATTCCAAGGTCGGTTCTCTTCCTGGGATATCACACTACTTAGGAGTATAGGTCTAGAGCTAGAAAGGACCTCAGAGGCTGTCTGAGGTAAATGAAATGTGAAGACTTCACAGGGAAGATGTGTATAAATATATATCTATATCTATACTAAGAAATGTTTAAAAATCAAGAAATAGGGAAGTAAAAAAGAAATTCTGAAGCCGTGAGAGTCTGATGGCTCAGCCTCTAGGAAAGTTTACCCTGAAACTTTTTGTTCTTTCTTCTGGTTCTGGTTTAAAGATTTGCTTAGTAAGAACAGGGTTGTAATGACCTGTTTTTCTCTACTGTAGAAGAATGGAGAGGGTCTCCCCCTCCCCTTACCCTATTCTCCTTCTTTAGATTTACAGATGTCACCTCAGTTGTAATCATTAACTAAGGCAATGGGAATTGGAGTTTCTGTGCCTCAATTTCCCAGTTCTGTGTCTAGCTTTCATGCTCACATTGTAAGCCTGCCTCCCAGCCAATGGCGAGAAGGGTCAGAGGTGGGAATTCTCTTGTGTTAGGCATAATTATTAGTGCTTTGCCCCTTGTAAAGCGCCTTCCTTGCTAGATCTGTTCTAGCAGAGGATGCCCTATTCTCGAGAACTGAATAAAATTTATTTCTGTTCCCACCCTGAGACAGCTCCTTATTACAAATTAACTTTGAATTGGTGAGGGTCTTTCATCCCACACAGAGGCCGTCCAGGCCACTGTACAGATGGGGAAATTGAGCATCAGGAAGGTTGTTGTTGTTGTTCAGTTGTTTCAGTTGTGACTGATGCTTGGTGACCCAATTTGGGTTTTCTTGGCAATGACACTGGAGAAGTTTGCCATTTCCTTCTCCAGCTCATTTTACAGATGAAGAAACTGAGGCAAACAGGGTTTTAAGTGACTTGCCCAGGGTCACACAGCTAGTAAGTGCCTGAGGCTGAATTTGAATTCAAGTCTTCCTGATTCCAGGCTTGAAGTTAAGTATAATTAACTACAGTTGGAAGTGAGAAGGAAAAGGAACAGGGAATATTCAGATGAAAATCACTCCCCACTTTCCTCAGGCTCTAAGGGGAATAAGCCCCAATGCTTAGTCCTACACAATATCAGGGCTGTGGCAGACCCTTGGAAAGGGGAAAAAGGTGAGATGGC
>CM053622.1:661342332-661364156 GCA_028646595.1 Phalanger gymnotis
AAAAAAAACCAAAATTCCCTTGCATAATATAGAACCACACTGCATTGAATTCTGGGCTACAGCAGGTTGTGATAATGAAGAACTGGAATAGAACTATAGGGAATGTGCTTTTACAACACAAAATGCTTATGTCATAGGACAAGAATAATAATTATGTCTTATGAGGCTTTCATTGTATATAACACATTTCTAGAAATGCAATTTGATCCTTTTCTTGAAATCTGTGATTTCTATCTGAATTTGTGCAATGTGTCATGTAATGGCTTTTTAATGCATTATTGTTACAATAAAATGAGAATGTCAACCAAAAAAAAACAAAAAAAAAGAAAATCAATTAGAACAAATTTAAAATATTGATTGATAAAAATACAAATACAAACCTGTTCCTGGATCTTTTAGGTTACAGAATAAACATAGAAGGGGTACATTTAGATGAAGTTAACTTAGGTTTAAACTCTTTTGGACTTTCAGTTTCATATTTTTAATTTAATTTTTATTGATGTCTTTCGGTTTAAACTCACTTACATTTCCCAAAATAATATTTTATTTTTTTCCCCAATATCATGTAAAAACAAATTTTAACATCCTTTTTTTTTTTTAAGTTCCGAATTCTACCCTTCCCTTCTTCCTGAGACGGTAAACAATCTGATATAGGTTATTGGTCATTTTGCAGAAGAATACTCAAGGAAAGAAAGACAAAAAGAGGAAGAAAGGAAGGAACAAAGGAAGGAAGAAAGAAAAGAAAGGAAGGAACAAAGGAAGGAAGGAAGAAAAAAAGAAAGAAAGGAAGGAAGGAAGGAAGGAAGGAAGGAAGAGAAAGATAGAGAGAGAAAGAAAAAGCAAAAAATAATATGCTTCAGTCTCTACTCAGATGCCATCAGTTCTTTCTCTGGAGGAGGACAGCATTTTTCATCATGAGTCCTTTGGGACTGTACTGGATCACTGTATTGCTGAGAATAATTAGGACTTCTAGCTTCTTGATGGTTTTGGCTACTTAACAGCGATTTGGATGCTGATTAATCAGGGTAAATTTTATGGATTTTTTTTGTTTTTTAAATAAAATACTATAACACTTTTATTGATATATTTTATGTCATATTAATTTCTCAACATATCTCCTTCCTCAACCAGAGAACCACTCCTTATAATAAAAGATAAAAAGAGGAAAAATGTAGTTCAGAAAAACTAAATATACCAATCCAACCTGATAATGTATGCTTTATTCCATATCCACAGTCCCTCCCCTCTGCCAAGAAGGGAGGAAGGTGCATTTTTATCCTTACTTCTGGTTCAAACTTGGTCATTATAATTACATGGCATGCAGTTTCATTTTTCTCTTTTTTGGTGGTGGTATTGTTTTACAGGTTCCACTTAGTTCACTTTGTATTTGCCTTTTATTCATCAAAGCAATTTTTTATAGCAGAGTAATATTCACATTTCTGTACCGCAATTCGTAAGCCCAATCTATCAGCAATCACACTGTTGCTTATTCTTTGCTGCTATAAATATTTTGAGGCATATTGGACCTGTCTTTCTGGGTACATGCCTAACAGTAGGATCTGAGTATGGACATTTTAGTTACTTCCTTTTTCTCATTAGGGTGAAAGTTCCTTGCAAATAGGAATTATTTCATTTATTGTATTTGCATCCTTAGCACCTGGCTCAGAATGGGCCCTTAATAAATGCTTGACTGATGAGCAATTCCACATTGCTTTCTAGAATGGTAGTTCTAATTTAGAGGCCTGCTAATAGTACATCGTTTACTTGTAAGTCTTTCCACAGCTTCTCCGACATTGATTATATCATCATCTTTGGTTGGCTTAGCCAATTTGCTAGGTGTGAAGCAAAACTTCAGAATTGTTTAGATTTTCATTCCACCAATTATTAATGATTTGGAGCACTCTCTAACATGGTTGTTGAGAGTTTGCAATTCTTTTGAGAACTATTCGCTCATATCCTTTGAGTACTCATTCGTTGGGAAATGGCTTTTGGTATTAGATATTTCTCTTTGTTCCCTAGATCTTCTTGGATAATATATCCTTATCAGAGCTATTAGATACAAAGATTCCTCTTTCTCTCTGCCCCTAAATTGACTAATCTCATGTTTAGCCCAGATGTGTTGATTTCGTTTGCGAAAAAGTTCCAATTTTATGTCATTAAAATACCTACTTTACCTTTTGTGATTGCTTTTATTCTTTTTTCATTTTTTTTTAAATTCAAGAATTCTCTGAATTCTACCTGAAAGGTAAGCTGAAATGTAACTTATCTGGTTCTCTTAATTTTTAAAAACAGCATTTTAACAACAAAAAAATGTTAAATGTTAAAAGTCTGTTTTAAAAATTAATGTTTAAAAACATATTACTTTTAATCTACCATGACAAGCAGATTGGGATGAGAAAACTGAAAAAAGATTTTTTTTTACATAGAAATGAATATGGATTTTTTAAAAAATTGAAAATGCATTTTTTATCTATAAATGAGCCTCCTTAACACTTCAATTCCATACTATTCAATTCAACATGCACCTTATTGTGTCCTTATCATGTCCCAGGCACTGGGAATAGAAAGATAACAATAAAATATTTCTGTTTCTCAAGGAGTAGACATTTTTCAGGGAGGAAACAACATGTATACTGATAAATGTAAACCATGCACAAAGTGAATAGAAAAGTAATATTTGGGAAGGAAGGATGGTGGCAGTTGGGGTTGGGAGGACCAAGAAAGGCCCTATGCAAGTACTGGTACCTGGGAGTAGTCTTAAAAGGAATCAGGGATTCCAAGGGGAAAAGTGAAGAAGGAAAGCATGCCAAGCTTGGGGCACAGCCTATGCAAAAGACATGGGGGTGGAGATGGAGTGTTGCATCCGGGGAACAGTATGTAAGCCAGTCTGGGTGGAATGTAAAGTATGTGAGAGGAAATAATGTCAAATTATTCTGAAAAGATAGAGTAAGGACAGATTGTTAAGGGCTTTAAATGGATATATAATAGAAATGCTTGGGAAGAAATCCAGGAAGAACAAATGGGGAAAAAAACAGGTAAGTGCTTAGTCATGCTTTACCTGATCTGATCTTAGGAAACCTGAATATGGTTGCACAGGTTCAAATAAAGGTGAAATGAAAAACAGACGGCATGGATAAATGATTTTAATAAGAACAAGGATGTACCCAAAGTTCCTCTGCACAGGACTCTTTTGTTAAGACATAGGACAGAACATGAAATTTTCCATTTTGTGGGGGGGGGGGGTAAGCAGGTAAAATTGAATTTATCTTTACAGGGAAGTACATTTGCCAACCAAACAAGGAGATGAGTGGATAAAAGGTGATATACCTGGGAAGAAAGAAAGAACTAGAGAAAACTACTAAAGATCCTCTGGCAACAGAAGAAAAAAATCCATTCGACACTTGGCCTTACCAGACAAGTATTTCAAAATGAAATTTGTGGATTCCAGTCACCCTCTGATGAAATGACAACTGTAAGGATTCATTAGCAGTTCCTATACGGGTCTGACTAAAGGATCACCCCTTCTGCCCAGATATCGCTCTTGTAAAACCTGAGTGGGACCAGTAATGATGCTCTCACAAATGAGAAAAATGGAAAGAAAACTTCCCCATGGCAGATTTGTGAGATGATGAGAAAAGGACTGGACGATGACTGGGTTAGCAATTATCTAGTCCTCCTTTGTGTGCCCTCAGAGCCCTGGCACTCTTCAAAAGCAGTGGACCTGTCAGATATGTGTAGTAGACATAAGTCCCCTGAATTTAAAAAGACTAGAGCTTCGGAAATCACACGGTGGTGTTTCTCCAGTTGGAATGACACCTACAAGGTGTCTTCAGGGTGGCCGTGAGACCTTGGAAAGACCTTAGCTTAAAAAGGCCAAGATCTCCCATTGCATCCAGGGCCAACTCCAGTCATCCTGATCTATATCTCACCACTGGACCCAAATGGTTCTGGAGGGGAGAGTGAGGCTGATGACTTTACACAACCCCCTCTCAGTTAAATCCAATTCATGTGCAAGCCACGATATCACCTTCCTGATGTCATGGTCCTCTTTTGAGAACAAAGGATGAACAACAACGAGTCAGTCCTGTAGGGAGGCTTCCAAAGGCTTCTGGGAGTAGGATATGGCCCATAGAGAGGGTAGAATGCTGAAGAAGCCAATGGTGGGTCTGATGTTCAACTGGATTGAAACTGTGGGAAAGATTATCTTGTCCTTTGGCTTCACAACAAAGGTTGTCTTTCAAATGCCATGTATGGTGGTGAGGGGAGCGTAAAGAAGAGAATAATCAATGGATGAAATCAATGGATGACGTAAAGAGGAAAATGAATTTGAATGGAAATAAATGTGAACATCTAGCTATACATTCTTGATATAACCATTCCACGTAATTACTTCTTGGCATTGAGGTGTTTTACCATGTCTACCTACACACACACATATTCATCTTCATTCCTCTCTAGGGTGCTGTGCTCCTGACCTTCCACCCAGACTTTGTCTACAATGCTCCAGAACCCTCTCCACCCTGGCAGCTCACTCCAGCACTAGATCTCACACATGTTACGTACTCTCCCTCCGACTGGCTGGCTCCTTCCAGTACCTCTATTTTAAGGAGGATGCCTTGGTCGCCTCTCGCTTCATTCCTCTCCAGGCTGCACTCCTGACTCTCTTCCCCTTTCTCTACAGTGTCTGTCATTGGTCCTCTTTGAAAATGAAGGACAAATAACAACGTGTGAGTGCTTTGGTGAGAGGGAGCGCCTCTCCCCAGAGAAATCACAGATTTCGGAAGTGATGGAGATATTTAAAAAAAGGAAATCCTTATTGTGTAAATTGGAGCAAGTACATTTTTGAGCGTCGGGTGTATTGATAATGGGTAACCATTGAAAGCAATGGAAAAGCTATTATTCAGCTCATTATAATAAATCTTTCATGGTTTGTCTTGTACATCATGATAAAAACACAACTCAAAGCACACTAGAAGAAGCAGGGAAACCCCAGAGTTACCCTGGACCACTCTGATGATCCAGACAAGATGCAGAGTGCAAAACAATACTCATGGATACAGGTGGGGAGACTGAGCTCTCTTAGGCTGGGCAGACTTACAGAGAAGAAAAGGGATGGGTTTACGGTGGGAGATGAGAGAACTGAATCGTAATGCAAGATTTAAAAACATTAAATGGAAGAGACTTTTCCTATTTCTGGACCCCTTTCTCACATTAAACTCACTTTCTGTGATCAGAGATTTAGATCCAGAAGGGATCACAGTGACCATCTAGTCCAACCTTTTCATTTTGCCAAAGGAGAAACTGAGACCCGAGGGAATGAAGTGACTTACTCGAGGTCACAGAGAAGGCAAACATCAGGCAGGGGATTAAAACTCAGGTCTTCAGACCCGAGATCTAACCAATAAGGCCAAGGCAGAGTCCAAGTGCAACATTATTAGAGATATGGAGATTTTATTTTTAAAATGTGGACTTAGAGTCACAATCAATGTTTTCTTATTTATTAATTATTAAGTACTAGCCTTGAAAACCTTTAGATAATATCCAACCTTATTAAGACATTAGGATGGTGTCCGCTAGTCTCACCTGAAGCTCCTTAGCTATTTAGTCAAGAGGATATTGTTTATGCTTAACAAAACAACCATACTATATTTGTTGTGGTTGTTGAGTCATTTCAGTCATGTCCTACTCCTTGGGACCCCATTTGGGGTTTTCTTGGTGAAGACACTAGGATGCTTTGCCATTCCCTTCTCCAGCTCATTTTATAGATGAGGAAACTGAGGCAAACAGGGTTAAGTGACTTGCCCAGGGTCACCTAGCTACTAAGATTTGGACGAAGAAGAGGAGTCTTCTTGACTCCAGGCCCTGACTCTACCCATTGTGTCACCCAGCTGCCATACTTGGGGCCTTCCTCTATGATATGGAGTAGTCCTGTGATATGCCAAAAGATGCTTTGCTCTAGGATTCTACACATATGTTCGGGTATGTGTCTACTGTGAGGCAGCTGAGGGGCAGGTATGTTTTCTCTGAGCACATCCTGGGCTGGTAGGACATTTCTTCATCTATGTAATCTGTAATAATCTCTGTATACTTATTTACTAAGGAGTTTCTTCTTGAGACCCTTCTGACCCACCACAGAGGAAGAATGAGCTCAAGCAGAGACTATGAAGGTTTATCATTCTAAGGGAGAGGAGACAAGAGGTTGGAACTATGATTTTACTGTATATGGAACACTCTGGTGAGGAAATTCCTGCTACCAATGTATGCTGGCACCTGTCATTTATAATCTCAGAAAGTTTCCTAGAGCCCAGAGAGATCAAGGGACTTGCCCAAGGTAACACAGCAAGTATATGTCAGGGGTGGGCCAAGGCTAGCTGTCTTTAAACTAGGCCACATTGCTTATCTCTTCTAGGGCCATGCATTAAATCCTATATCCCCAGGAATGGCAGAGTAGGTAGAGGGCCAGTCTTTAAATCAGGAAAGTCTGGGTTCAAATCCTGCTTCAGACAAGTCACATAACTAGCTCTGTGACCCTGGGTAGGTCACTTATTGTCTCATAACTCTCTAAGTCTAGGACTTGGATGTTTTGATGAGTTGAGAATTCCCTATACCGGTAGGTGCAAACAAAAGAAAAGGCAAATACCCTAACTCCTCCCGCCCAAATCCCTCAAGAATAACTCTGTAAATGTAAAATGTGTAAGTTTTTTAAGGGATAGAATTATTTTGTTTGTAGCTCCAGCACCTGGCAGAGTACCTTGCACATAACAGATACTTAACATTTGTTAAATTGAATTGAGTTAAAAGGGCTTACTGTCACCTTTAAAAATGTCCATACGCAGCACCCTCCCTGCTTTCACTTTTGGAAGTGGAAGCCCCGAAACCCTGCAGGGCCTACATGATCACAGTTACACTCATGCCTTGGTCCCCCACTTCTCCCAAAGCTGCCGATGTGTAGGACACAATGGAAAGGTGAAAACATAGAGCTGAGACAGACACAATTGGGTCTGCAGGAGAACATGGTGGAATTGAAGGCTCTCCTTGCAAAGCCCAGGGTGGAATACGAGCCCGGGCATTACCTTGAACTTTGTGTTCGTGGTCATCCTGGAGGACAGCGATGGCGACAGAGTGGTTGTTTTCCATCTCTAACAAGGTAGCCTCATGGGTGGCTGAGATGTCTTCTACCTGGAAAAAAGAGCAGCAAGTACAAGGGTCAGGGAGCTTCAGAGGCAGAGGATGGGCCTTCACCGCTGTCACTGCCAGGTGAGAAATCACAGACTCAGAGGGACAAGCAACAGAGCCAGCGGACTCCGTTCACACTTTCGATACCGACCACTGTTGGCCTTGGCCACTCGTCTGGACCCCCATGTTCTCTGTTTTCTCACCCATGAGTTGGACTAGCAGACCTCTGGGGTCCCTTGTGGAGTGACATCTGGGATCCCGGTCCAATGACACCCTCATTTTTACCATTTGGTCACAAATGAAACATCAATGGTCAGTGGCTGAAAGCATCATGTATGAATGTGCTAACACATGGAGAATGGTGACCAACGCCTTCTAGCTCAACAAAGAACCAAACACACTGCAGGAAGAGGGACAGAAGTGGTGCTGGTGTGGCAGTCTCAGGAGGAGGAATAAGTCCTCTGTAAATATGATTTGTTGCTATAGGGAAACCATTAGAAGAGGCAGCTAGTTAAGTGGTGCAGTGGCCAGAGTTGCTGGACTGGAAGTGAGTTCAAATTCAGCCTCAGGTACCTACTGGCCATGTGACCATAGACACATCACTTAATCGTTGTCTGCCTCAGTTTCCTCTTCTATAAAAACTGGGATAATAATAGGACCTACCTCACAGGGCTCTTTGTGAGGATAAAATGATAAGTAAATTGTAAAGTGTTTTGCAAACCTTAAAGTATTTGCAAATACTAGATTATTATTATACAATTGCCTAGTCAGTTATCCCAAAATGCCAGAGATAAGCAGGGGTCTTGTGGACATATGATGATACATGAGATAGCAGTAAAAAAGGGGAAGCCATCTTAGGACAATGCTATCTGTCTTTTAGGAGTCTGACCCTTTGAAAAGTTGTTATGCATTATAATTCTATCAGTGACAGACAGGACCCCCAGTGTACAAAACAAGAGAGGACCTGTAATAGCTCACATGAATGATGGGTAGAAATATGGCACGGATCATAAGATCCTGCATTTGGAGCTGAAAGGAACCTCAGAAGCATGTAGTCCAATCCTTTCTTTCTATAAACAAGAAAACTGAGGCCCGAGTGGGGCTTACTTACAGGGAGTAAGCATCAGTGACGTTATCTGAATCCAGATCTTCTAATGCCAGGTGACTGTGCTGTACGTGCCCCCAATAATCACTAATCCTTTCCAAGACATCATATGTAATTAACCATATCACAGCTCCTTTATTTCACATATATCCTGCTGATTGAGAGGTATATTGGGAGAAGGGACAGTAGCCACTCTGAGGTCTCATCTTGGCTTTGTTAGGGGTATTCATTGTTTTCCTATATCTGAATGCATGATCCAGTCTGCCTCCTCGCTTGCATGTGGGACATTGGAATTTTTCGTGCTTTTATTTGGACTTGTCTGCTCCTCTCCATTCCCACAGCTACTTCTCTCATTTTCTTCTCACTTTGGGGCACTGATGGGGGCACCAAAATGACTGCTTTCCCACATTCTGTCTCTTCCCCTTCCAATCCATCCTGCAGGTAATGGCTGCCAGATTAATCATCCTCATTCATGGTTCTAAAGACATCATTCACCCCTTGAAAATATCCTTTAAACGACACCCTACTATTTAGCAAATAAAGTCCTGATTCTGGCACTGGCGATGCAGTGTAGTGGAAAGAATTCTGGACTTGGAATCATGATCCGAGTTCAAACGTGACCTTGCCTTGCCATTTGCTATCTGTAGGACTTTGTGAAAGCAATTTAAACCTCTCTCGATCTCAGTTTGGTTATAAAATGTATGGATGGGACTAGATGATAACTGACGTCCTTTCTGGTTCTAAACCCTCTAAGCCTTCAATAACTGGCTTCCAACCTACTTTTCTAGCTAAATGAACCCCCTTTGTAGATTTTATTCTCAAGACAAAGTGGATTGTTTCCCTTTTCCTTGCTTACTGCCTCCTTACTGCACTTCAGGAAATTTTCCCAATACCAAATTTAAGTATCTTATTCCTACCCATCCTTCAAGGACCAGCTCAAACGACAGCTTCCCTATGAAGCCTTCATTGACTTACCCCACCGAGCCCCAGCCAGAATCATTCTCCTTCCTTTCCAGTTCTCAGGCGCTCTGTACCTTTCTTGCACATTTGGTTTCTATTTTGTATTATACCTACAGCAGGTGTGTAGGTAAGTCTATCCATCCCTCCTCACTTGGGTTAAGCACTTCCCTCCACTCTTATTCGGGGGGATCCCTAGAGCATGTGTGCAAGAGAGTGCAAGAAAGGATCTGTTTCTGGATATTAGGGAACATGCGGACTGTGGAGGAGAGATGAGAGGTCAAACCAGCAAGCTGCACACAGGGCTTGGAGAGGGAATCACCTAGGAGCCAAGGCCACTTAGAGATACTCTAATAACAATGGGGAGGAGCCAAAATTCCAACCTTGGCCTTGCTACTGTCACACTAGACTCAGTAGCTTCCCCTCCAGGGACTATAGATCCCATTACTGTATCTTTGAGAGGCTCAAGAATCATGAAGTGACAGTTTAACAGCTGCAGTGAGGCTGAATTGGCCTATAGAGGCCATCCCATAGAGCATGCTCAGAGCTGTCATCCACAGTTCCAGAGCTGACTCAGGGCTAAGAGGCTTTCACTTGCAGATGAGGGAGCACCCCTTTAATTAGCGACTGTGGAGATGGAATGGCTGATTACTCAGTGGGTGTACACAGAAGGGAGCAAATGTTCTACCCTCCTCAGCCTCTTCCTTTGCTTCTGGCTGCTTGTCATGCCATGAGCCGCTTCCAGAGAAGGGGATGGAAGAAATGAATGGCTTGCTCTAGCAGCTAGAGTGTAGCCTCCAACCTCCATGCACACGGCATCTAAGGCCTAAACAAATCCGATTCTGGGTTGGGGCTGCCTCTTTTCTTTATTTTATATTATTTTCTGATTTATACTGAGATGCCTTGGAGGCAACATTGTGAGTTCTAGAGATCTGAAAGTCTTGAATCCCATCAGGTCCGAGCCCTGGTGGGGCTTCCCAGCAAGAAAGAGACTGTCCCAAACCTGGATATTTTACCACCAGACATGTAGTGCTAGTGATCTGTATAGTGCAAAGATGAAGCGAAATGTAAAACGCCTAATCAGCAGTCCTGTGAGCTACTTTATGTTCTGACAAGGTTTAACTATCAGCCTCTCAGCAGATGTAATAAGAGTTAAAAGCTGTTACTGAGTCTTATGTTAAGTTGTTCTATTAATGTATGCTGTGAGTCTTTTGTGCCTAGCTTTCTTTTCTTTTGTGTGCAGGAACAAATTACCTACCTGCTCAAACTTGATTAATATGGTACATTGGATACCTTTTTACTTCTTGTTCTTTGAGAAACACTAAATGTAAGCTATAACCTAAACTAAAGTAATTCTGTCTCGGGGTGCCAGAATTGGAGTTTAACAAGCCAAAGAAAGTGAGAAAAGGAAACCCAAACCCTCTCATTAGAAGCAGGTGGCCCAGGACTGAACCCAGTCCAAACTCTGTGCTTTGGTACAAAGCAGAGGATGGGCAGAGCACCCCAGCTGGTGTGGGCTCAGCATTCTATGAGGAATCATTGGTAAAGAGACTGTTTTTCTTTCCTGGTTAGAGATAAACTGAGGTACAGAGAAAAAGGATGAAGAGGACTTCTTTATTTGGAGAACTGGTTTAACTTTTTTCTTGTGAAGAGGAAGAGAATTCTTGAGAAGAGACTAGAGAGATACTTCTCACATAAGTGAGAAATCAAGAATGGCAATGATGGACAAAGGAGATTTTGGCTCTGATCCTTCTCATAGCTTAAGTGATAAAAATGATAATTTTATGTGATTGGTTATCTAGTTAATGAATTATATGGCCAATAACCTTTAATAATTTATAAAGCCTAAAAGATAGTACTTTTGTTCCATAGAGAGATATAAGCAGCTGTTAAAATAAAAAAAAAAGATTTCTTCAGTTTATTAAATTAGTAATTGAAACATGTTACAGCAGGGAACCCTGTGCAACAAGGGACCACTCAGACCTCCCCCCTTCTTTTTGCTAGTACTGTGAATCACGTTGACTATATGAATCCTGAAGGAAAATGCAACCTATCAGCAGGAAGGTGTTTTTGGTTTTGGGTGCTTTGAACGCTGTCTGGAAACAGAAAAGTTTTCCTGACAGCTAAAGGGCTCAAGTATGAATCTATTCTGTGTGTATATGTGTGTGCTTTTAGACTAAAAATCTGTCCTACATTTGATGTCTTCTTACTATGATTATTTGCAAGAGAACTGAAGGCCCATTTTGGGAGAGTAAAACAAGGCAGATACTGATGTTTCCAAGGTTTCCTTAAGTAGGTGCATGAGTTGGAGAGATTTTGTGAGAGATCCTCCTAAATTGTTCTCACGTCTGTTGTGTCAGGGGTTAAGGCTTAACTGATAAAAGGACTGAGTTATTTATTATTTGGCTATATGTGTTACCTCTATTTTTTGTTATAAGCTCCTTAAGGGAAGTAACCATGATGCCACCTTCTCCATATTAGATCACAAGCTTCTTAAAGTCAGGAAGCTCATTTCATATTATTAAAGTGTCACTGTAATCGTAAGCTCCTTGAAGATAGATAGAGAGGGAGAAAAAAGGAGGGAAAGGAAGAAGAGAGACGGGTGGAAGGGAGAAGAGAGAAAGAAGGAGGGAGGGAGAGCGAGAGCGAGAGCGAGAGCGAGAGAGAGAGAAAATGAATTTATTAGGCACATACCATGTGCCAGGCAGGGACCATGTTGCTTTCCAATCTAAGTATCCTTAGAACCTAGCAGAGTTCCTGGTATACAGCAGGCACTTAAATGTCTATTGAACAAATGAATGACTGAACAAATTGGACGAGGTCCCCTAATCCTGAAGCTAAGTTCTCTTTTCAGTAAAGAGCACATTATAGCGCAAAGAGAGTTGTGGGGTTAGAAAACCCAAGGTGAGATCCTAGCTCCAATACTTACTAGTCAGTGTAATCCTTGGTAAGTCACAACCTCTGAGCTTCAGTTTTTTCATCAATAAAATGGAGACCATAATACTTGTGTGACCTGCTCCACATGGCTGTTGTTAGCAAAGTACTCTGTAAAGCTGAAAGAACTATGTAAAGTTGAATTATTCTTGTTCCTCTTAAAATTCAGAAGATATTAGAGTCCTTCAATCTCAGGAACCATTCATACTATGTCATCCAAGGCTTTGCATAGACTTCACAATCTCTAAGGTTCCATTCCTAAGTTAAGAGTTACATGTGTATGTTTATGTATATGCCTGTCCACACAATATCCTCCCTATAATATATCGATATATTAATCAGCACATACATGCATATACAGATATATTCGCATTTACATGTATACATGTACATATGTATATTGAAGCAGAACAATTTCTCAGGGTACTGTACTTTCTGGGAAGAAATTATCTGAATTCTCCTTTGTTAAGTGATATGGGGCAGTTAGGTAGTGCACAGGATAGAGTGCTGGGCCTGCAGTCAGGAAGACTCATCTTTTTGAATTCAAATCTGGCCTCAGACACTTACTAGCCGTGTGACTTTGGGCATGTCATTTAACCCTGTTTGCCTCAGTTTCTTCATCTGTCGAATGAGATGGAGAAGGAATGGCAAACCACTCCAGGATCTTAGCCAATAAAACTCCAAATAGGGTCACAAAGAGTCAGATAAGACTGAAATGACTGAACAGCAACAAAAGTGACATCGATGAGAACCTCACCTGAACCTCACCTATCCAGACGGGAGCATCAGCAGTCAAAGTCTATAATGTAACACCAGCTATTTATTGTTAGCTGAGCTTTACAAACATGGCGAGGACAGATGCCTGCAATGATTCACTCTTGTTTACTGAACATTCTTAATTAAGCAATATTTTCTTTGAGGCCCAAAGCTATGAACATCTCTCTTCCTCTCTGAAGAAAGGCTGAATATGGTACTATTTAATCATCCCAGGTCTTGTTTGAGGTTTGGTTTTTTTTCCCCCAGGATCATCATCTCAAAGCTGCCTCAGATTAATGCAAAAGCGAATCACTAGCCGAAAACTGAAATATATTTTTCTCCTCTTTTATTGATATTAGTTAATTATGTAACCTACAACAGCCCACAAATTATCTGGAGGCAAACAGACCATGTAGCATAATGCAAAATTTTATTCAGCACTTCCTACTACAAGATTCAGTTTCTTGTGCTCTCTAGATATTAAGCTATGAGGAAGAAGGGATGAACTGAAAAGTTAAGCTATAGAAGGAAGAAAGGAAGGAAACAAGCATTTATTAGGCACCTACTACATGCCAAACACTGTGCTAGGAACTAAGGATATAAGCAAAAAGATGGTCCCTTCCTTTAAATGTTAATTATAGAATACAACAATACAACCCACAAAAGAGATCTGAAAAGTGGGGATATGGTGTGGGGAATAAGTATACCCAGTTTGGAGTGGTGGTTTTCAAGTTTAGGAGACAGGAACAGGGCTGAGAGGTGAATGAAGGCCAGCTTGGGTCCCTTTACAAATGAGAGGCCCCAGGAAGAATTCACCAATGGGAGAAGAGCAGAGCTTTATAGAACAATATTTCAGGTTGAGAAAGCCACAGGGATGGCTAGATGTTCCAGGGTGAGGAATCTCCAGGCACAGATCCAGAATGAGAAAGCAACGAGGCATCATTTTGAAGAATGACCCCATATTCCCTAGGTGGTCTATCTCCACTGGTTGGTAATATTTATTAAAGCTTGTTTTTTACACTCATGATTTGCTGTGTGGTGTGCCTTTGATTACACGGTGACAGAATACTACCATATATAGTAAGTATGGTATGATGGTCCCATATATCCACGAACACTCTGAGGAATTATTTTTAATGAAAGCTTGATTCACTGCAATGCTGTTGGGCTGCATAACTAGAAAGATTATTAATTGTCCACACTGCCTTGGCCAAATGTTTTTGTCTGAAGCTAATGGGAGTACTTGAGCTAAAACTAGAGCATAAGTCTTATTACTGTTCAGCAATTTAGAAGTTCATAGACCTTTGGAGACATTAAAGAGTCATTACCCACCATGTTTCAGAGAGAAGATCAGTGTGACAGATTCACTGTACTGTCCTTGAATGGCTTTACTGGGCCATCCCCCCCTCTTTTGGGAGCACTTCTTCACAAAGTCAGAAAGGGATCACTTTCCTTTCTAAATGGGAGTGGGTGGGGGTGGTGTCGCACTAATACAAAGACCAGTAGATAACTCAGGCCCAGGTCTTATAACCTCAGTCCCTCTGGAAAAGAACAGTAAGATAAATAAGCATTCTGTGCTAATGTCCTTAATTGCTTACACAAAAACAAGCCATGAAGCAAAATAATGTTATCAGGGTAATTTTCCCTACAGTAACAATATATTATGTGTATTAATAATGTAATGGGGAAACATAATGGTAATCTTGCAAGGTATGTCTGTACTATAACAAAATGGAGAAGGGGCAAGATTTTGTATTAATACAGCACTGTAGAGTTAAAAATCTCTTCCTCACAAATGTATAAGGTCAGGAATGCAATTATTAATCTCCATTTGATAGATGAGAGAAAACAAGACCCCACCTAAAATCCTGTAGTTACTAAGGGGATCTTAGTAACAGCTGGAATCTAACTAGCTCTTTAGATTCCAAGTTCATGGCTCAAGAGCTATATTGTGAGTTGTTGTTTGTCCTTTGTCCTTGAAGAGGACCATTATATCAGGGAGATGATGCCATGACTTGCGAATGAATTGGCTTTTAAGTGAGGGAGGGCTGTCCAAAGTCACCAGCCTCACTTTCTCCTTGGGAGCCGTCTAGGTCCAGTGGCCAGATATAGATCAGGACACCTGGAGATGGCCCTGGATGCAGTGGGAGACATTGGCCTTTTCAAGCTAAGGTCCTTAACAGGTCTCTCGGTTTGACTGAGGCAACTCCCATTCAGTGATTAAGGCTTAATAATACATCACAAGCACAAGTTTATCCTATGAACCCCAGATCACAAAACAAAAATCAGATGCTAATCGCTCTTACCTATTACTGGTCTATGGCAGATCTGGATGGCTTCATACCACATTTTTTATTTTAACTTTTAGTCTCGTAGGCGCCCACTGAGTAATTACTCCTGATGGCACTCATAAACTAGATCTGGCCACTAATACTCTCTCTTTTGGCTCAAAGAGGTGAGAACATGTTTTTATTGTCATGACGAGCATCCTTTAACAAAGGATGGTACATATCCTTATTTTAGAGAACAAATCAGTTACTCCCAAGGATGCTATTTTGCACCCACAACTGTCTGATACACAGATGTGCTGAATTATAGGACAGCATAACTACAGGGCAGCAATCCCTAGACATAAGTAAAGAGATGCTGGGTTAATTTCATTAAGCTCTTTGCAGAAATATCTCATGTCTGTTATCAGAAGCTTTGGATAATTCATTTAGAGAAGACTTACGTTCAGCATGAAGAAATGGGGGCTCTACACTGCCACTGCTTTAACTTGTAAAAGGAACCCAAATCAGACTAAATTCTCATTTTCCCAAGTCAGAGAAAACTGTGTCTGTATCAGATGAAACAAACAAATGGTGAGGAAGCAAATTCATAGGAATGGCTCGCACATTCTCCTGCAACATCTTCCTACCTTACCTTCCTAACCACACAGGGAAATTTTTTCCCCCTCTTTTTTCTGCCCTGCCATGACAGCCAGACTACTGCTCCCACACATGCATCAGTTCTGCTAAGAATGTTTCCTTACACTATAGCACACCTTTGTACCTGTCTCATGCCCATCCCACCACAGCCAGAAAACAGTACCTTAGAATCCCATTGCTTCTGTATTCTCAGTTTAAAGGAGTGGATCTCTGGATAGCATGGCTTCACTTGCCATATACTGGTGACCTTCTAGGATCTCATTTTATCTGATGATAGCAGAAGTCTGGTTCCTTCTGCATGCATCTCCTCCATGAGGTATGTATGACCTGGTCTCCCAACTGCTAATACCTCCTCTCTGAAATTACCTTATATTTAATTTGTAGATATTTTGCATGTATTTATTTGTGTTCATGTTGTTTTTCTCAACAGACATTATTTCATTTTTTGTCTTTGTAACTTTACCACCTAGCACGGCTTCTGTTACACAGTAAGAGCCTAATAAACGCTTGGTATGTTTGTTACTGATTTTTTTTTGTCAATGCAACATGACTCGAGACACAATGTAATACAACAGAGAGAGTACCCTGGATCCATTCAAAGCCAGTCTTGTCAGTTAGGGACAGAGAGGGACTCTGTCCAGGGCGAGAGAATCATAACCTTAGAAGGCAGTATATACTATGATCTAGTAAGCAAAAGAAACAATTGAGAACCCCAGGAAAACAGCAGCATAACAGCTGCCCAACTACTTGACCTTCACTGAGCAGTGCCAAAAATGCCAGTTAAGTTGGACATAGCAGTCAGTCAATAAGCATTTATTAAGTGCCTAGTATGTGCCAGGCACTGTGCTAAGCACTGGAGATACAGAAAGAGGCAAAAGACAGGCACTGTCCTCAAGGAGCTCATAACCTAATGGGGAAGACAATATGAAGAAAGAATGAAGAAAGAGAGAAAGAGAGAAAGAGAGAAAAAAAGAAAGACAAGAAGGAAGAAAGGAATGAAGGAAAGAAGAAAGAAAGGAAGGAAGGAAGAAAGAAAGAAAAAGAAAGTAGGGAAGGGAGAGAGGAAGAAAGGAAGAAAGAAAGAAAGAAAGAAAGAAAGAAAGAAAGAAAGAAAGAAAGAAAGAAAGGAAAGAAGGAAAGAAGGAAGGAAGAAAGAAAAAAGAAAGAAAGAAAGGAAAGAAGGAAGGAAGAAAGAAAAAAAGAAAGAAGGAAAGGAAAGAAGGAAGAAAGGAAGGAAAGAGAAAGAAATAAAGGGAAAGAAAAAAGAAAGAGATAAACAACAAACAAGCTTTATGCAGGATAAATAGGAAATAAGAGAAAGAAGGCACTAGAATGAAGAGGATTTGTAAAGTCTTCCTGTAGAAACCAGGATTTTAGTTGGGAGCAGAGACACAGGATGGCTTCTCAGTGGCCTGGTGATACAGTGTTAGGCTGTGGGGGATAGGTAGGCCCTAACTGCATTTATACTGCCAAAGGGGCTATGATGATGGATCTAGGTTAGGGATGCAAGGCCCTTAAAAAAGCAAAACTCTAAAAGATTCTTTCAGAAGTATGGGATCAGACATTTCCAACTTGTAACAGATAGGCAGGTCTTTCTTACCACTGAAAGCCGGGCAACCTGGCTTATTAAGACCTAGTGAATGCCCAAAGGCTGCCCCAGGGAAAGATGAGCAATGAGGGGTGCCACAGAAGGGTAGCCTAACAAAAGGTAGATAATAATAATAAAAGTTAAAGAGACGAAATGGGAAAAATTTACTCTTTTGTATTTGAAAATGTGTTTTAAGTAGCTCAAGGGGTAGTTTTAGAGGGAGTGAAAGCCAACCTGGGTAAACACATATAATAACCACGACTTTGTTGCAAAGTATCATAGATTCAAACTCACTTAAAAGCCCAGCAGCAGAGGTTCTCCTCAGAGAGTCCTCCTTCCAAGCTCCCTCTGAGACTAAGAACCTGAGATGAAATGTCCCACCTCTCCATAGACTCTGTCTATTACTAAGACCTTGGAGAGAGAGCCTTTTTCTCCTTGAAATATAGCTCAATTTATACGAATTCTATAAAAAGCTAATGGACTGGCAAAGTCAAAAAGTGAGGTGCTTGGAGTTATCTTCTACTAACACTGGGGGTCGTCCTAACTTAATAAGAATATTTCTATTTAAAGCAAATACTTAGCTTTAGAAAATGCCATGTGAAACAATATAAGCAGACTCTCACTGCCCATCACTGGAAGAGAAAGTGAAGAGAAAACAGATGGACTAATTAGGCCTTGAAAGCTCCTGAAGAACGGCAATGCCATTATCTGTGAAGTCAATACCAACAATTCTTTATCGTCCATGATAATATGATAGGGGTCACATGGTAACAGCAACTCGGGCATCATGGCATCGACCACTGAAATCCAAAGCTTCGCTTCTCGTTCCAATCTTTCTATCGGACTTGATAGGAAGAGAAAGGGAAGAGAAATAAGCCTTTACATAGAACCTACTACATACCAGACACATACTAAGTGCTTTTTGCAAATATCTCATTGGATCCTCACAACAATTGCAGGATGTAGGTGCTATCATCCCTATCTGACAGCTGAGGAAACTGAGGCAAGCAGAGGTTAAGCGACTTGTCCAGGTCACACAATGTCTTCAGTTTAGGCATTCTTTCTTTTTTTTTGAGGGGGGAAGGCAAGGCAATTGGGGTTAGGTGACTTGCCCAAGGTCACACAGCTAGTAAGTGTCAAGTATCTGAGGCTAGATTTGAACTCAGGTCTTGACTCTGGGGCCGGTGCTTTATTCACTGCACTACCTAGCTGCCCATAGGCATTCTTTCTAATGATGGTCATCACAACCCACCCACACTTGATTCATGTCCTCTCATCAGAAAGCCAATAAAAAAAAGCCACATAAGAAATAAGTGGGAGAGCCAGAACTCAAACCTAAGCCTTCTGCTTTCCAAACTATCTACTGTTGACCAGCCCTCTGATACTCTTTCCTTCCTTGGTTTCTAATTCTTCCTAATTCTCTGATCCCCTCTGCTCCCTCTCAGACTCCTTTGTTGGTTTTTCTTCCTTTTCTTGACTGCTATGTCTGGATGTCCCTAAGGCTGTCTCAGAATACTCTTTTTTTTTTTTTAAGCAACATCGGTCCCTTTATTTCTTTAATAATAGCAAAAGCAATCTCTATTTCCTTTGTGCCTTCCTGGAATCCAACACAGTGCCTCTATGAAATGGTAAGGCTCTTAATAAATGCCTGCTCACTCAATGAACAAATGCATAAGGCCTTGTTAAGGTTATGTTTTAGTTGTTATTCAGTCATTTTCAGTGGTATCCAACTCTTTATGACCCCATTTCTTGGCAAAGATACGGTGAGTGGTTTGCCATTTCCTTCTCCCCATCATTTTACAGATGAGGAAACTAAGGCAAACAGGGTTAAGTGACTTGCCCAGGGTCACACAGCTAGTAAGAGTCTGTGAGGCCAGATTTGAACTCAGGAAGATGGGTCTTCCTGACTCCAGGTCTGGCGCTCTATTTGCCAAACCACCAAGCTGCTCGAAAATTGTACCGGTTCTCCCCTTCATCCGTCCCTCCCATTTACACCTTGCCAACAAGAGTCTCCAGCGTTTCAAAGAGCTGACCTGCTCCTGGTGCTGACACTTGATCCTCATTAGCTGCATCCGGTGTTCCTCCTGTAAGCGTTTCACTTCTCCCACGTAGTGCTGCTGCAGTCTTTCCTCCAGGTCCTGGAGTTCAGCCTGCTGCTGCCAACGGAGTCTCTTCACCTCATCCTCAAACCTTCTCTCCAGATCCTCTTTCTCTTTTTGTAGTTTCTCACATTTTGCTGTATTGAAGGCTGCGGGGAAGGGACAACAGAATGTTTAAAAATGAAAATAGAAAACTGTGAAATAGCTTATCCCAGCTACATTTGCAGGATAAGTGAGAACATCATCATAAACATTAAGTAAGAGATTTAGCTGGTCAGGTGAAGGTGCCCGAGGAGGAAGACCTTACCTGAAGGAAGAAGGTTCTCCTCAACCCCTCCTCGCTAAAGAAGCCGAATGAAAAACATTTCTCAGAAATGAATTCCAGACTCCTATTCAGGCAACCAGGACCAAAACAAATGAAGGAATCAATCAACATTTATTAAGTGCCTACCGTGTGCTAGACAACTGTGCCAGGTACCAGGGTTATCAAGACACAAATGCTAATTCTGCCTTCAAGAAGTCAACATTTTATTCACATTTTCCTCCTTGCAACCAGTTTTTTCTCCCTATATTTTTCCTGGGGGATGCAGGATATTGGTGGAGGTCCATTCCCTAATTCATGCCAAATAATTTTTTTTTCAAGGAGCTGGGGTAGTGATCATAGAATATAGTAATTATCAATACCTTCTGTATTTCTCTCATCTTCTCCTCTGCCCTAGCTTGCTATATTTTTGTTTCTTACTTGCCTGAAATCTGGGAAAATAATTAAACCATTCATCTTAAAGGCTTCTTTATTTTAAGACCCTTTAGGATATAAGGGTGACTAGAGGAAAATGAAAACAAGAACATGAACAAGGCACTTTGCTTTATGTTCTGGTTATCATTATTTTTGACAAGACCAGGGATTCATCAGCATGGGGAACTCCCAGTGAGCAGTATCCTCTACCAGTGTAGATTGCCACTCCCTCTGTACCTTCCAGCCCTTGCTGTCTGGGGGCACTGAGAGATGCATTGATTTGTCCAGGATGACACAGCCCATATATATCAAGGGCAGAACTTGGGCTTGGGTCTTCCTGATGGTGAAGCAGACTCTCTAACCACTATGGCATGCTGCCTCTTACCATAGCTCACATTTATATGGCCTTTATGATTGCCAAATGCCTTCCCCATCACAGTGTTTTTGTTTATACCAGAGGCGTCAAACATGTAGCCCCAAGGCTGCATGTGGCCTACAACAGTCCTGAATGCACCAAACCAGATTAAAATGTAATTGGGAAATATTTTACAAAATAAAGAAAATAATGAAACAGGGATAATATAACTATGTGGTTTCTAGGTCAATATGCAACTCACAGAGATCCTCATGCACTGTTTAGTGGCCTCCATTTCTATTTGGGGTTGGTACTACTGGTTTTTACCACCTGGATTTTGGAGAGCTAACTACATAAAGCACATGGGCATAGACCTATGTCTGTGAATCCTTCTATGTGTAAATCTATAGTTATTTGGATGCTTCAAGGATATGCAGTTTCATCAATGAGTCAGATGACTGATGTTAGATGGCTAGCCCTCCATGCCTCAGCAGAGGGACTTCGTGAGTCACTGTGGCCAACAAGTATTAATGCCTGGTAGCAGCTCTCTGTCAATGTGCCTAGGCTGGCCTTCGGATGGCATACAGTCTGTTCATCCTTGAGCCTTTCTAGCTTGCTGGGGCAGAATTCTGTTGCTACAGCCTTTCAGGACAACCTTCTGTGGCACCAAATTCTCCAGTACATTCAACAAATTGAATATGCACTTATTAAGCACCTACTATGTGCAAGGCACTGTTCTAGGCGCTAGAGAGACAAAGATCAAAACGAAACCATCCATCCCCGCCCTCACAAGATCAAAGGATCTGAGAGCTGGAAGCAACCTCAGTGACCCTCGAGTTCAGCACAGAAGAGATGCCTACTACCATACACCTGACTGTTTTCATCTATCCCTTGTTAGATCTCTGATGAGGGAGAACCCAGTTCCTCTACAAGGCAGCCTGTTCCATTTTGGGAAATCTCTAATGGTTAGAAAATTCTTTCCTGATTGTGTCGTTAAGCAAAATTGTCTCATTAGCATGGCTTTTGTTTCTTTTGAGTGGAAGTACTTTCAGCTGTTAAGTGCTAAGCCCCAGGCCCAGGGCCCTGTCAGGTGTGAAACCTGTGTGGGTGTGGATTGGTGACTTAGGAGGGGCCAGCTCGGGAACCAATGGTCTCTGGTCATTGAGGCGGGGCTTGAGAACGCCAGAAGCT
>CM053622.1:661364656-661404841 GCA_028646595.1 Phalanger gymnotis
TCTCTCATCCTTCTCATTTCTCTTCCCAATTTTTCCTCTACTTCTCTAACTTGCCTTTCCAAATCCTTTTGAGCTCTTCCATGGCCTGAGACCAGTTCATATTTTTCTTGGAGGCTTTCGTTGTAGGCTCTTTGACTTTGTTGACTTCCTCTGGCTATATGTTTTGGTCTTCTTTGTCACCAAAGAAGGATTCCAGAGTCTGAGGCTGAATCTGGGTGCGTTTTTGCTGCCTGGCCATGTTCCCAGCCAACTCATTTGACCCTTGAGTTTTTCAGCAGGGTATGACTGCTTGTAGACTAAAGAGTTCTATGTTCCAAGCCTGGGGGGATGTGCCAGCTCTGCCACACCAGCACTCCTCCTTCCCCAAGAACCCCCAACCTGGACTGGACTTAGATCTTCAGCAGGCTCTCTGCTCCTGCTCTGATCTGCCACTTAATTCCTCCCACCAGGTGGCCTGGGGACAGAAGCAACTGTAGCTATAGTTCTAAAGCTGCCCCACCTCTGCTGCCCCTGGGGCGGTGGCCCAACCGCAAATTCTATCCCAGTCCCCAGCAGCTTCTCCCACTAACCTACTCTGTTGTCCTTGGTGTTTGTGGGTTGAGAAGTCTGGTAACTGCCACAGCTCACTGATTAAGGGTGCTAGGGCACCCTCTGCCCAGCTCCTGGTCTGGTTGGTCTGTGCCTCCCATGCTGGGATCTGCTCTGCTCCACTCCACTCCCAGCTCCATGTGGGATAGACCTTATGCAGAGACCATCCAGGCTGTCCTGGGCTAGAGCCCTGCTTCCCTCCGCCACTTTGTGGGCTCTGCAGTTCTTCTCTGTTGTCTTTGGTGTCTGTAGGTTGAGAAGTCTGATAACTGCCACAGCTCACTGATTCAGGGCACTAGGGCACGCTCTGCCCGGCTCCTGCTCTGGTTGGTCTGCGCTGCCCATTCCCGACTGCTCTGCTCCGTTCCCAGCTCTGTGAGTGAAAGACCTCACCCAGCAACCCTCCAGACTGTCCTGGGCTGGAGCCCTGCTTCCTTCTGCTATTTTGTGTGTCCTGCAGTTCTAGAATTGGTTCAGAGCCATTCTTATAGGTTTTTGGAGGGACTTGGTGGGGAACTCACGCTAGTCCCTGGTTTCCAGCTGCCATCTTGGCTCCGCCCCCCTCAAAGATAAAATCTTATAGAAACCTCAACTCTCTGGAGCATGGCCTGTGAGCAGCGGTATGCTGGTAAATGTTTAACAACTGGCTGTCTGGGGGAAAAAGTGTATGAGACACTTTTAAGTTGAATTTGCATCCTTAACATTTTCTCCACCACTTCCTCAAGTCTAGTTAGTCAGCAGAAGAGTAAGTCAAGTCTTGATTTCAATTTCTGAGATGTAAATGTATGCACTGAAAATTTAACTGTTGGTTCTGAAGGGAGTTTGGTTCCAGCATGCCCCTGCCTATGAGTAAAGGATCCTTAGCTCTCTAAATAGCTGTCACAAAGCGTCAGACCTAAAAATCTGACACTTTATTCCTCAGACTCTCAAATCACATGATTCTAATGAGCTTGATTATCCAATTTCCAGGGCAGATCAGAAGCAGGGAGCAGGAGGGTGCCTCTTAAAGGCAGGAACACTGACAGTGAGAGAAGAAGCAACCCAGAGATCCCCGCGGATCTGACAAAAGCAGATCAATAATATCAATAAAAGGTGGTCATTTAATGGGCAGTGAAGTGTAGTGCGTGGGTGGGGGACCTACGGCCACATGTGGCCCTCTAGGTCCTCAAGTGCAGCCCTTTGACTAAATCCAAACTTCACAGAACAAATCCCCTTAATAAAAAGATTTGTTCTATGAAGTTTAAAAGGATGTGTTAATAAAAGGATTTGTTCTGTGAAGTTTAAAATGATTCGTTCTCCGAAGTTTGGATTCATACAAAGGGTCACATTTGAGGACCTAGAGGGCCACATGTGGCCTCAAGGCCACAGGTTCCCCATCCCTGTTATAATGGATATGGTACTGAACGTGGAGGCAGGAAGAATAGCGTTCAAATTCTACCCCTGCTGTGTGCTTTGGGCATGTCAATATGAAGCTTGAGTAAGAGCTGGTCTGCTCGGCACCAAGCTCTTGGTTATAACTGTTTGTATCAAAGCACCTTATTCCAATCACTTTTTTGTTTGTTTGTTTTTGTTTTAATAGGGGTGGGAGGGAAGGTGTCTACGTTAAGGATTTAGAGATATTTTAGAAGTTTGTAGGTGGTGCAATGGATGGAGTGCCAGGCTTGGAGTCAGGAAGACCTGAATTCAAATCCAGCCTTAGACATTTACTAGCTGTGTGACCTTAGGCAAGTCACTGTAACAACAGTGGTACTTGCAGCTACTATGGCTGTGTAAGGTCAATAACACCAGCACATAGGAAGGCTGCTAGCACAGGTTCTTTACTCTGCTTTTCTAAGGAAAGCAACTTTAAGGGGTTAACAATCTTACTTTAATTAAACATATATATATATATATCTATCTATATCTATATCTATCTATCTATATGTATATACAGATAGATAAATAGATAGATATAAAATTCACTTAGTTCAGAGGAATAAGTCAGTACCCTGAACTTCAGAGAAAACACAAACAGAAATTACAAGCAGAAATTATATAAACAGAACAAAATAACACAAATGAACAGACAGGCTTCTAGTTATCTGACCAAGACATTACATACATAGTTACCAGAGAGACAGACACCAACATCTGGGTTTTTCAAAGCCTGGGGAACTCCTTAACAGCTACCCAGAGTGTCTTCTGGTCAAATAACATGACAATATTCCAGTGAGTGAGGCCCAAGCAAAATGCTAATCTCAGAGTATATACACACTTCTTCAGGGTCAGAGGGCATCACAGCTACGTGACTCAAAACCATGTGACCTAGGCCTTCTTGTGACTTAAGCAGATCATCAAAGCCTCCCGATTCAATCAAAGACTCTTGATTGAAACAAAGGCAAGACTCAAAGGCACTTGATTGCCTTAATGCTAAGAAGCACTCCAAAACAAAAGACAACAAAAAGTCCCACTTTGCTTGCCATTACAGTCACTTAACCCTGTTGGCCTCAGTTTCATGATCTGTTAAATGAGCTGGAGAAGGAAATGGCAAACTACACTAGTATCTCTGCCATTTGAAAATTCCAAATGGGGTCACAAAGAGTTGGACACAACTGGACAACAACAACAACAAAGCCTTACTAGCTGTATAATCCTGGGCAAGTGATATAACTTCACTGTGCCTTAATTTCCTCATATGTAAAATGAGGATGTTGGCCTGCATGGCCTTTATGGTCCCTAAATCTATGACCTTATGACAAGTCTTCCGTTGCCTATGGGGCTGATTAGATGAGGTTTCACGGTGCTCAAGATTTTAAGAGCTGACAGAACAGCCCTTGGGCTAAATGCCTTTTGAGGGAATCATGTACACCAGTATCAAGAAGACAGGGCGCTCTTCAGATGTGTTGAACTACTTATTCCCCATCCAAGCTGTTGCTATTATCGACCTGAGTGTGTCCCTAAAGATGGGGACTTAGAATGCTAAAAGTCAAGTCATCAGGCTTTTGTTAAGTACTCACTATGTGCTGCGAACTGTGCTAACTTTGGGGGAACAAAGGCAGGCAAAACTAGTCTCAGTCCTCAGGTTAGTCTGGGGGACACCATGCAAACAACTTGATAGAAATGAGCTATATACATGATAACTGGAGATGGCTTCAAAGAGATAACACTACTATTTCCAGAGATTGGGGTAGCCTCTCCACACCATGGAATGAAGGAACCACTGGGAAGGCTTAAATTCCCACTCATCTTGCCAAAGTAAGGCCTACAGCTAAGGATCTGAATGCTCCTTTTCCCAATAACTGGGGAGTTTGAATATCAACTAGCTATCAATTTTCCAGGTGTTTCCCACTCATAACAAGAATAAGCCCCAGTCCCCCAACCTTAATCTTCTCACCAAATCCAACTCCTTCTTACAGTGCCTGGTCCTGGTCTCTGGAACCAGAGAAGAGCTCTATAAAAACCACTTGTGTCTAATCTCTCCCTTCTTATTATGAATATTTCACCTTGAAAAAGCTGACTTGCTTTACTTCTTCTCTCCTGACTTGGTCTTCTTGTGTGCACCATGTTTCTTTGTACTGGACTTGGGAATCCCTAATCTCACTCAAACCCAATTTAGATACCAGGGCATCTAGGAGGCTGTGAGGTAGGGATTTCCATACAAGAAGGAGAGTCAGTGAAAATGTATGGAATCAGGTAATGGAGTGTTTCATCTGAGGAACAATGAGGCTAATGTCACTGGATGGAGGAGTTTGTAGAGGGGAGTAAGGTGTAAGAAGACTAGAAAGATAGGAATGAGTCAGGTTATGAAGGTCTTTAAAAGCCAAACTGAGGATTTTATATTTGATCCTAGAAATGATAAGGAGCCACTGGAGGTTACTGAGTGTGTGTGTGTGTGTGCATCTGTGTGATATGGTCACATTCTTGTTGTTTCAGTTTGACAGCTAAGGGGGAGGGTGGACTATAGTGGGGAAAGACTTGAGGCAAGAAACCAGTAAAGACTACTGCAATAGTCCAGGTAGGAAGAGATAAGGCCCTGTATGAGGGTGGTGGAAGTTTCAGAGGAGAGAAGGGGATGTATATGAGAAATGTTATGAAAGTAGAATTCAACAGGAATTGGCAAGAGATTGGATATGGGGGCAGTGAGAAAGAGTGAGGAGTCAAGGTACACACTGAGACTGCAAACCTGGGTAACTGGGAGGAAGATGGTATCTGTGACAGTAATAGGGAAATTCAGAAAAGGTGGATTTGGGGAGAAAGATAATGAGTTCGATTTTGGACATACTGAGTTTAAGATGTCTAAAAACATCCAGTTTGAGATGTCCAATATGCCAATGGAAATGTGAGAATGAAAATCAGCAGAGAGGTTTGGGCTGGTTAAATAGATTTGAAAACTCCCTACGTAGAGATGATAACAGAATGAGATCACCAAGAAAAATATAGAGTGTGAGGGCCCAGGGCAGAGCCTTGGGGAATACCCATGATCAGCAGATATGGCCCGGATGACAACCCAGCAAAATAGACTGAGGAGTGGTTAAATAGACAGGAGGAGAACCAGGAGAGACAAGTGTCACAAAAATCTAGACAGAAGAGAATAGAAGAGGGTGCTCAATAGAGCCAAAGTCTGCAGAAAGGTCAAGAAGGATGAAGATTGAGAAAAGGCCGTTAGATTTGGCAAAGACAGCATTGGTAACTTCAGAGAAAGCAGATTCACTTGAATGATGAAGTTAGAGAGAACGGGAGGAAAGGAAATGGAGGCATTAATTGCAGACTGCCTTCTCAGGCAGTTTAGCCACAAAAGGGAAGAGAGATATAGGATAGCTTTGGGGGATGGATGGATCAAATGAGGATTTTTTGAGTATGAGAGATACATGGGTGTGTTTGTATTCACTAGAGAAATAGCCAGTAGACAGCGAGAGGTTGAAGATTTATGAGATACTGGGGATATTAGAGGAGGTAATCTGCTGGAGAAGAGGTAGAGGATGGAACCTTTGAGCACACAGTGAGGGTTTGCACCTGAGTATACTTACTAAGTGTTTCTTTTAGTAAAAGAGGCTTTGCAAGTTTGTCTCATTGGCTCAGTCTCTCGAGAATGTGAACTCGCATTTGGGGCTGTCTGTATCTGGCCTAAGATACCCAAAACGAAAAGTTGAATTATGTGCAATATCTTCTGTTTATGAAAGAGAAAGGGAAGGATGTAAAACATATTAGGAGGCCTTCCATACAAAATGGCCAGAATGTTTAACGTATGGTTCCTTCATTCACCCATTTGACAAGCATTTGTTAAGTGTTACTATATGCAATGCATTGTTCTAGGACCTGGTCCTTTAAAGAATAACCTTTAATGATCTGAAATACTAATGTGTTAAACAGATCAGTACATACATGCAATAAAGTGTAGACTGATTTTCTGAGACTTCTGAGAGGACTGGGGTAAAAAAGGGAATCATTGAGCCTTGAGCGAGCTAAGAGATTTGTGTGGACATGCATTTCCCAGCATACTCAGGTTTCCATTTCCTTTGCTTTTGGAGCCACTTCCATCTAGAGTTTTTATGGGTCGAGAGAGGGGAGGAAAAAGGAGCCACACAAAAAGTCTGTGCTTTTCCTGCCTTGTGGCAAGGGTCAGAGAATGTGGTCATACTAACTCTGAAACCACAAGCAGAGGAAAATAAAACATGAACTGAAAATTCTTAGTAAAGCTATTTATGGAAGCAAGGGAAAATGAGAATGGAAGTATAGTAGAGACTGGATTGTCCAAGGCAGCCAGAAGAGGCAAAGAACAGCTGCTCTTACCACTATGGTGTGGACTGGATTACAACAAAACTAGCAGCTGCCATTGGTAAAATTGAGTGGGATTCCAGTGTAGAGTTTCTTTCTTCCTTTTGCTTCTCCAGAGTGCTTGCTGAAGAAGTCTCTCTGGTACTTTAAACAACACCCCATCTTTTCTCCTTTCCCTCTAGGTTAGCTGAGAAGGAAGGGGGACAAAAGAGACTCAAGCCCCCTGTGACATTGTTTTGTCTATTATCTTTTCATAGAACCAGTTTTCAGTATTAGGTATTGTGTATGTCTGCCTTGATATTGATTTTACTTTAAGAACAAAGTGGGGGGGGGCAGCTAGGTGGCACAGTAAGTAGAGCACCAGCCCTGAAGTCAGGGGGACCTGAGTTCAAATGTGGCCTCAGACACTTGACACACTTACTAGCTGTGTGATCTTGGGCAAGTCACTTAACCCCAATTGCCCTGCCTTCCCCCCTCAAGAAAAAAAAGAGAACAAAGTGAGTGGGGGGTTGGAGGAAGGAAAATGAAGAATGAAACAATTTCAGTTAATTTAAAGCATTTTTATTTATTAAAAAAACCCGTGTCATGTTTTTACATGTTAATTAAGATAACATGTATTTCGACAAATGGCTGCTTTATGATTCTCTGTGGTAATATTTACAATCCGTCAACAGGAGTATGGGTGGGAGGAAGAATTAGGAGACAGCAGAGAACAGATTTGAAAAAAGTGCTTCAGATTTTAAAGCATTTGGAAACTAAAAAGTCCTATAGATATGAGAATTGATAACGTCAATTAAAAAGAAAAAAGTAATTCCTTTCAGGAGAAAATGGTAGTGCACATAGTTTCTTCCTTCCCTTCCAAATTCACCTGGACTTGTAACTGACCAATTCCACAAACTCATATTAAGTGCCTTGTATGTGAAGAACAGTTTGACTATACATGCCTTGAGGACATTGTGGTCAGGCAATTCTGAAACCCTACCATTGGGCCGGACATTTTATAGTTCCTTCGTCTATGGGAACTCTGAAGAGTGCTGAGTGGGTATGCTTGAATATTTGACCTTGTGTATAAATGAACACACAGCCTACTTGAATTTTCCGTGGCAGGGACAAGGAATGCTAGGTCACGGCTAACTGAAATATGCAGATGACCCTCAAAGATCATTTTCACCATTAAGAACAGGAATGTTTTCCCTCATCAATCTCAAATGGTTCCAAAAATTCAAATGGAATTGTATTCAGTTTTCTTATCTTCTATTTCCCTTGTCCGTCTACTGATTTTACAAAGAGAAAGAAGAAAAGTTCTTAGACAACTCGTAATTTGGATAATCAGTCCCAAAGAGTTGGCTATATTTAAAGCATAAAGGAAAAAGGCCAATGAAGCCAATTCCAAAGTGGTTCCCAGGAAGGCAGTGTAGTACAGCAAAAGAGCAGTACTAGGCCCTCGGGACAGAATTCCCTTCTAATACTTTTTGACCCAGTGATCCATGGGTAGCTCACTAAGTCTCTCTGCATTTTATTTTTCTCATCAGCAAAATGGGGAAATACAAAACTCACCCTAATAAGGAGGGATATTTATATGGCTCTTTAGAGTTTGTGAAGCATTTCCAAACATCATTTTATTTGAACCTCATAATAATCCTATGACAGAGCCCCTACGAAAGTCATTATCATCATTTCACAGGTGAGGAAACAGAAGCTCCATGTCAGAGAAGGAATTTGAAACTAGGTCTTCCACACCAATGCTTTGTGTGTGTGTGTGTGTGTGTGTGTGTGTGTGTGTGTGTGTACATGTATATTTGGGTATGTGTAGGCACTCACAGAATACTGCCCACTGCTGAGATCCTCTCCCAGCCACACCTGAGGAGGAGCTGCAACCAAAGGGCAGCCAGCTTCCCACACTTCTTCTGGCTGACTCAAAATCTAAACATTCACTTCTTCTACCCTTCCTTTTCCCCTAAAGTATAACTCATTCTCACTGACCTACGGGAAACTTGAAAAATGAAAATAAATGCTTGCAAGAAATTGCCTTTGAAGCAGACCCATATTGCTTTATGTCTGACATCATCACCGGTAACAACCATTCCTGCATATGGACACTGCTGTGCACTGGGGAGACAAAAGGTACAAGACTTTGTTTCTGCCTTCAAAGGGATTATAGTCTAGTTGAGAGGACAGCATATATACAAAAAGGGAAATATGGTATGTATACTAAGTGTAAAGTAAACAGTAAAAATTAAAGAAGAGATATGAGAAGATAACTTCCCTGACTCCTTTACAGAGGTCGGGGTCCATGGATATGAAACACTATATACAAAGTCAGATTTTTTTTATGTATTGATTGGTTTTGTTGAATTTCTTCCCTCCCCCCTTTTTTTTCCTCTTTTTTTTTAATTACTGTTAGAAGAGGATGACTCTCTGGGACCGGGGGAAGGGAAGAGATATAGGGAGAAATCCAAGCTACACAAAAACGAAAGGTATTAATAAAAATCTACAGTCAATTGTGCTATAACTTGATATATGGGTTCTTAAAAATAACCCCACAGAGCCTGGGGGGGGGCGGTGCTGCTAGTAAGGTAATTAGGTAGGTAATATTCAAAAACTTTATCAATGACACATTAAAAAAAACAGAAACCTAATGAAAATGGTAGTACAGTTTTATACATGTTAAAGGGTTAAGAAATGGACAAATCCCACAACAGCAGTATCCAAGGCCTCAGGATGCTGTTCCACCTGTGCCCTGTCTCCACAGGACCTGGGCTGGCAAAGTCGAGTTGACGCGGAAGGATAGGATAGCCTTGGTGGGCTGTAAAGCCTCAGTCATGCACCAGAAGATATTCAATAAATACAGTGCTTGGCCTTGAAAAAGACCTCAAGTTTGCTTGCAGAAGTGGGCATCAGAAAGAGTTGCAGCTTGCACATTTTGTGAAGGGGGGCACCTTTCTGTGTTCTCTCACTGCTTCTCAAAGACTAAATCGAGCACAAGTAAATACAAAGTCAGGTTTTGCTCACATTGTTACCTAATACGTCAATCATACTGGAACAAATTCACATTTCCAAAAAAAGAGTTGTAGCAGAAGACTGTATTTTGCAATGGCAAAGGGCTTGAGGGAAGGGGGTTAGACATCAAGATAAGAATCATAGAATGGAGAGAATTTCCTTCACTAATGTGAGGGAAATGGGATTTGAGTTGGACTCTCAGAAAGGACAGAATATTGACATGGGGAAAGGGAATTCCAAGAAGGGGGAAATAGTGTGAGCAAAGGCGGAGAGGTTGGGCTAGGCATGGTATTTTGGGGGAACAATGAGCAGACCACATTCTGTAGAATTCACATATGGGAGTAGTCATAAAAAGCTAATTTTAGAGAGGATCTCGAACAAATGCTATCCTGTGGACCATGAAAAATTTTTGATTGGAGGTAGGTAAGTGTTGCATATATGTGTGTGGTGCTGGGAGGGGATGGGAGGAAGCATTTTTAAAATAATATTTCAAGGTTAACCTGGTAGTGACGTGTAAAGTAAATGGGAGAAGAAAGACTGAAGGCAGGTATACCAGCTAGATGTGAAGAGAAGAGGGCTTATGCTATGGAAGAATGTCAGGGATCAATTAAATTTAATTAAATGCAGCAAACATTTACAACATGCCTACCATGCACAAGGTGCCTGAATGAAAAGGAAGGCATGATTATGACATTGATAAAGGAAGAATCACTGAGACTCAGTACACGTCAGAACACAGAGAAGACTTGAGGATGACTCCAAGATTTTGAGCCTTGGTGACTAGGTAAATAATGATACCCTGATAAAAATACGGAAGTCTGAAGGAGGAGTTGGCTTGGGGGGGAATGAGTTCAATTTTAATACTGAATTTTTGGAGTTGGAGCCAAATCAAGGTGTGAGAATCTACTGCATAAAGAAGAATTGTTTGGTCATGGTGACTCGGGGAACCATACACTAAGGCATGGGGGAGCTGTGATCTATGAAGGCAGAAAGAATATCTATGCTAATGAAACCACAGGCATTTTCAAAGATTGTCTAAAATGGGACATAATAATTAATGATAATAGCTAACTTTTATATAGAGCCTTCTATGTGCCAGGCACTGTGCTAAGCATTTTAAAAAATTATTTCATTTGATTTTCACAACAATCCTGGGAGGGAGGTGCTTTTATTTTCCCCATTGTACAGTTGAGGAAACTGAGGCAAACAGAAGTTAAGTGACTTGCCCAGTGTCACACAGCCAATAAGTATCTGAGGCTAGATTTGAACTCAGGTCTTCCTGACACCAGGCCCAAAGCTCTAACTGCTATACTGCCTAGCTGGCTGCCTCTTCTAATGACCTTCCTATAGCAACAAATCCCATTTATAGAGAATTTATTATTCCTCTTGGGGTTGCCACATGAGCACCAATCCTATCCCTTTTTCCTCAGCATATGGGGTCCTTGGTTGAGCTAGAAGCCAACTGGTCACCATTCTTGATGTGTTAACACATTTATACATGACCCTGGCACTGAAACCAGAACTAGCTATTCACAGCACAGAGTTAGTACGAAGGGACTTGAGTGGTCTGAAAAAATATTCTGAGTACGCCATGGAGGCTTGAATAATTAATCCAGAATATCAGAAACCATAAATCTGGGCATTTTGGGGGTGGCAAAAAGACTTTGATAACCCATTGACACCGGCTTACTGGCAGCCTCTGGCTTTGACACAGTCCTGGCTGTATTGTGGGAGCTGAAGGTTGTCTCCTGTTCCTACAAAGTGAGAAGCTACACCACCAAACACCACCAGACCTTTTACTATAGGGCTTATCCTTAGCCTGTGAGCCAGGCTTAGAGATGGGCCAGGAGACTGTTGTTGGGGAGCAGTCACCTGATGGGCCTCCACTGGGAGGGACAGGATTGCCAAGGAAGCACGAGTCTGAAAGCGATCCTTTAATGTTACTTCCTCCCTATGTTCCCGACTCTTCCGGGAGCTAATCAATGGTGGCTTCAGTACTGAGCGTGACAACCTTTCTAGTGTTACATCAAGGCTCTCAAACATGCCCTCAGGAATGGAAAACATGACCAAAGTTGTCAGAATTTCAGACATGCCTGGAAGGGGACACGCAACAAAAATATTTTCTTTGCATGTTCTGCCTTCTGAATAGGGAGTTTGGGTAAGATTTTCCCCTTGTTATGAATTTTGTCTTTTTTTTTTGTTTTTGCCACCCTTCACCAAAGGAAAAAAAATTAGGCTTCCTTCTTGAAGAGTACCTTCTATCAGTTCTGTATTAATTTTGTATTCTATTTGTAATCTATTTGTCATCTCTTCCATTGGAATGAAAATTCCTCGAGGACAGGAACTATTTTCCCCCTTTCTTCCTATTCCTCAGCACTCGACACTGTGCCTTACACATACCAATTAATAAATGCTTGTTGATTGATGGTTGACTCTTATTAAAATTTCTAATAATTTTAAAGAACATCCCTTTCTGATGATGGAGCAGAATCTCAGATCAAGGACCGTATCAAAATGTAGTCAGAGGTACCTCTTGGCTCCACTCACCACTCAGGGGTGGTAAGGGCAGTAAGAGCAATGATAATACAGCACCTGCAGCACACCCTCTCACGATGACGCCCGGAAAAGCGACTCTAGCTTTGAGGCAGTCACTCTGTACCAGTCGGGGCCATGGCTCACAAACTTCCCCCAATGTGCTTAATTCTTAGCATTCATTCAGAGAAGGCACAAATTAAACTAAAAGACATTCAAATAAACTACATAACTGTAGGACGGGGCAACTAGGCAGTACAGTGGAAAGAGCACTGGGTCTGGAGTCAGGAAGACTCCTCTTCCTGAGTTCAAGTGTGGTCTCTGACACTTACTAGCTGCGTGACCCTGGGCCAGTCACTTAACTCTGTTGGCCTCAGCTTCTTCTTATTTCAAATGAACTGGAGAAGGAAATGGCAAACCACTGTAGTATCTTTGCCAAGAAAACCCCAAATGGGGTCACGGAGAGTTGGACATGAATGAAATGACAGAACGACAACAATTAAAACAATAGGATCGTGGATTTGAAAGGACTGTAGGAATCATCCTTCATTTTACAGATGAAGAAACTGGGGCAGACAGCAGTTACATGACTTGACTAGGGTCACAATGCCGCTCTGTATCTGAGGCAGAATTCAAACTTATCTTCCTAACTGGAAGCCTAGCATTCTATCCACCTTGCCTCCTAGCTTCCTCAACAAATTGTGGCGAGAAAACATATACCCATTTGCATATAGGATTTGTTGTCCCACAGGCTACTTAAACCACCAGGGTGAACACACAGGAAGAAAGTATGCATAACCAAGGAACACCTGAAACCTGTGTGGTCAGGGCATGCGTATGGCTTGACAACTCACATCTGGGAGCGCACAGCCCTGTTGAGCTGCTCTCTGCTGCCATCTGCTGGCTCTCGGCCTCCATCTCCTAAGGTGTGTTGCCTGGCTGAACTCTTCTAGTGCATTGCTGCTGAGGGGTATGGTCCAACACATACGAGCAACAGCAACCAAAAAAAAGCCCCTAGATTAAGATGAAATCTATTCTTTGGACTGTCTGTGTCTTGTGCTAATTTGAAGCCTGTGATCCCAGACAATTAGCTCTTCTCTTTTGTTCAGAAGAATTTCCTTGCAACTCTCATTTAACTCTTCATAGGTATTCTGTGGCCCCAAAACCCATTTCATGGTGTTCTACCATGAAAAAAAACAAACAAAAAGTCCTTTTCCCACATTCTCTTTGATTTAATTTAATTATTTTAATTGACGAAATTTAATTTATATTTATTATATATCATTATGTTATATGTAACATATATTAATATATATATTAATTTATAATGAATTTAATTTTAACTGAGAACACAAGCTAATTAAAGGAAGGTTGCCTTTGATTTTCCACATTTCTGCACCTCTTATGTAAATCTGCTAAGAGGAAAAGCCCTTTGTACCAGTATTCTGGCCAGTACTTTCCCTCTACCATAACTGAAATTTACATAGACTTTAACATATGGGAAGCACTGTGCTGCACATGATCTCATTTGATTTTCACAACAATCCCAGGAGAGGAGGTACTCCAGATAGGATTATTTCCCACATTAAAGGTGAGGAGCGTTAAGTGATTAAATTACCCACCATCAATTACACAGCCACTATGCACAAGAGATGAGATTTAAACCCAAGTTTTCCTACTCCAAGAGCAGAATACCACACACAGCACCATGCTGCTTTTCTGTGCGAGAACAACATATAGACACCTGAGGAAAGGCCACGTAGACTTAAATGTACTGTGTGAGCTTGGATGAGTCACTAAATCTCTAGGTGCTTCAGACAACTGTCTACGATTATAAGTTGCACAGAATGTGCCAACCTGCACTGGTAGATGGAGTTTCCTCATTTCCTCACCTTAGGCAGGTCTCAAAACCAGTAAAATCCATCACAAATAGAAAGAGATCCCTGCAGGACACATGTTGACTTAGAAAACCACACAGTAATGCTATCTATGTTGTATTGCATTTTTATTTATTTTGTTAAGCATTTCCCAATTACATTTTAATCTGGTTCAGGCAGAACTCAGAGTTCCCTGTGGCCTGGTGGTTGTGAATTTGACATCTCTTCTTTAAACCAACGAAATCACAAATTCCTAAACCAATCTCAAGTTTGGCATAATGCTTTGGACATAAAAGGCACTTAATTGATATGTAATTGAATATTTATGTTGTTTTTCAGTCACTTCAGTTGTATCTAACTCTTTGTGACCCTATTTGGGGTTTTCTTGGCAAATATAGGTTTTTGCCTTTCCTCCTCCCGCTAATTTTTACAGATGAGGAAACTAAGGCAAACAGTGACTTGCCCAGGGCCACAAAGCAGCTGTTAAGCGTCTGAGGCCAGATTTGAACTCAGGAAGATGAGTCTTCCTGACTCCAGGCTTGGTACTCTCTCCACTGTGCCACATAGCTACCCTGAATATTTGTAGGCACAAATAAAGAAGAGATTCAAAATGAGTGCAGGTGTAACTGACTAATGTAAAGTTCCAAAGAAAGGGGTGTGTGTGTGTGTGTGTGTGTGTGTGTGTGTGTGTGTGTGTGTGTGTGTGCGCACGTGCATATGTGTATAAATGAAAACAAGATATAAAGTTAGACTTATAAAGGAGAAAGGACACACCTTAAGTTTCTTTGTCAATGTTAAGGTATTTTCCTCATAATTTTACTCCTCCCTGAATTAGAACACTAGTATTTTTCTTGTACTGTGAAAGGCAGCATGGTTCAGGGGATGGGGCTTCAGACTGAATCAGGAATAGCTAGGTTCAGATCTCAACCTCAGATATTCACCAGCTTTGTGACTCTATGCCTCAGTTTTGGCAACTGAAAAATAAGGGTACTGGACCTGATGACTTTTTAACATCCTTTCAAGCTCTAAATCTATAACCCTATGAATCTGTTTCAAGTAATAATCCCGAAAGTTAAGTTTGATTATGATATTTTAAATAAGTAAATCAAAGAGAGAACATCCCAAAAGTGCTAAGGGAAATCTGGTCAAATAAAAGTGAATGACCTGAATTCAAGCAAGTTTTCTTAAAGATTCAGCATTTATACATTTGAAATGTCACGTAGGCACGTGTGTCTGTCTGTCTGTCTCGTTAAAGGTATCTCCCGCTCCTTTCATTACCAGGAGGAATAAGCAACCATATATTATCTTTACCCAAATCCTAATTTTGAATACTTTAAAGGTTCCCTCTCAACAATTCCTCCTACTGTTCAGTTAGATTTAATCTTCATGAACAGCTGGAAATATATTAGGCAACTAGAAGAACTAGGGGGAACTAGGTGGCATAGTGGATATCAAGTGTGAGATCTAGAGTCAGGAAGACCTAAGTTCAAATCCAGCCTTAGATACTTACTAGCTATGCGACCCTATGCAAGTGAGAAACTGAAAATTGATACCCCACTTTATTTTGTATTATGTTAATAAGGTTTGGTCAATTTATTATGTATTAGTGATCAATCCACTATGAATTGGTTGCCCCCTTCATTATGTGACTTTGAGCCTGTTACACCTTTAATTCAACTCTGTGAATTTGCCGACCACGGTGGGGATGGAGTGAGGAAGATGAGTCAACTTCGTCATAGTGTGTTTGCCTACCACAAGACTTTCCAGTGTATGCTAATAAACTCTGCAATTTTCCCATTGCCATAGGCTATGGGCTCAACTGTAAGCTCGCTCTTTATCCCTGTGTCCCACCAACAATAGTCTTAGTTTAGCTTGCATCGCTGGATTATTTGTGGTACTGCTACTCTTTCGAGCATATAAAAGAGCTGTTCTGATTGTCAGATGCATCCTTGGCTACTGAAGAGCTTTGGGTCCCTTTCATTGGCAATTGCTAGACTTGCTAATACACTGAACATGCTCAGAACTTTGTGCCTCAGTTTCTCTTTATTACAGATTTTTACCACGACACAAGTCACTTAGCCCCTCTTGGCTATAAATGGGAATGAGAATAGCATCTACCTCCCAAGGTTATTATGAGGATCGAATAATTTAATAATTGCAAAGCTTTTAGCATAGTGCCTGGCACATAGTAAATGCTATAGAAATGTTAGCTATTAAAAGAACAGCACCTGTTAAAATATGAAGTTAGTTCATTTCTTAGCAATAGATTTTGCTCTGTATTTTTTCTTCTTTTAACTGTCGATTGAGGGCTATTTTGAGAACTATTTAAAGCAAGGATTTAGGAACTTGGGATTTCAAGTCATGATCCAGTTAACTCTTTCCTATTTGGTAAGCTCTGTATTTTAGAGGGGATGGAATAGAAATGAACAAAATTATACATTTTTTGTCACTGCTACAACAATGTAAATAGATTCGTATGATGATATTTCCATAGAAAGGAACACGGGTAAATGACTGAGTGCCTGGAGTGGTCATACTAGAAAGCCATAAGGCTAATGGTTGTTAATTCTTATTTCTTCTCTCACTGATTGGAAGTGCTTTTCCTTTCAGTACTCCCCTTCTTCCCCAAGAGAATGCGATAGAGAGAAGGAAAGAAAAAAAAGGGTCTCCTTATTTGGAGAGAACAGTCCTGTGTTAGTTTGTTCACAGCTCTGATGAGCACTGACCTCAAGCACGGCATAAAACCCGAAGGCACATGTCACCTATGTATTGACCAGCATTATGGAAGAGATGCCTCACCATAATCCAAACAGAAGGATTACTTACTCCCTAAGACTAACCCTGCTGACCAGTTTTCAATTTTTCTAGGTCTATGAACCTAGCAGCTATTTACTAATTATCTCCAAGGGCAGCAAATAACAGTGGCTTAAAAGCCCCCTTAAATCAGCCTGTGGCAATTAAAAGCTGAATGACTAAAAATGGAATTTTCATGATATAGCTTCCATTTCTTCACTGAACCTGTCACTTAGCGAAATTAAAAAGGCTCGGCAAATCAAGATGACAGCTTACATTCACTTAGTCCATAAGGATCTATCATCCCATCTGTCTTCTCTGAAACACAGAAGCACTTTATAGCTGAATATTTTATCTTAAGATTAAATAAACTAAGTTAGAGGGAGGTAAAACGATTTTCCTGAGGTCAGTCCAAAATGGAAAATGAAAACGATCCGATGAATGAACCACTAAACAATAATGAAACAATTATTCGAGCCACTAAATGACAATCGTTATTTAACTTCCCATCAGTCCTTATAACAAGAAGGAAGTTGTATTTAGGAGGTCCCCTAATGAGAGTATGCTGGGACCAGCTCAAACAAGCTTGAGAGAGCTGATGGTTAAATGTTCTGTGTGAGCCTCTATTCCTCAGAAATCAGCCAATGCTACAAATCAGAGCTTGATTTATTGTTTTGTTGATCATCAAGACTTAATAAAGTCATGGAGACAATGTAAATAATGCAAGTTAAACTTAAAAATGTGTTGTGGGCACAGGTTTTCTGCTTTGAGAATTGGTTGTTAAACATTAACCGGCATATTCCTGAGAGTTCCAACAAGCTTCTCCTACCCAAGCAAGGTTTAAAGAGGGGGTTAATTTATCAGGTTGGATTGGACTAGCTCATTTGACAGATCCCATCTAACTCTGAAAATCTATTTTATTCTATTATGCTATGTTCTATTCCCTTCAAAGTTTTTTTCCTTCAAAGTCCTTTTACATAAAAATTTCTTGCTCTGTTACCACGACTCATTATTTCTTCTATTTTTGAAAGATGGCAGTTTTTCCCTTCTATTTCTTTTAATGACATAGAGAATCATGGCACCAATAAGAGGGGGCTGTGAAGAGGTACAGTGGATAGAGTATTGGCCTTAGAGTCAGGAGGACCTGAGTTCAGATACTTATTAGCTGTGTGACCCTGGACAAGTCACTTAACCCTGTTTGACTCAGTTTCCTCGTCTATAAAATGAGCTGGAGAAGGAAACAGCAAACCACTCGAGTATCTGCCAAGAAAACTCCAAATGGGTTCACATAGAATTGGACATGACTGAAATGACTGAACAACAATAACAAAGCTGCCCTATTCTAGGTGCTATTATATAAACAACCTGCTGATTTTTCCTTTCTGCAAGGGACCCATTTGTATTTCACCACTGGTGAAAAGGCTTTGCAGAACTTCTGAGTATCTGTGTTTGGGAGCATGATTTGAATGAAATCGATCAACTAAATATTTGTTACACACATACCACGTGCAAGGTGGTTGTTTTAGACGCTATGGGAGACACTCTGAGAATGTGACTGACCAGTTGCCACCAAGAATCACATAGCCTTGTTGGATGGGATAAGATTTCGCTACCCAAAAACATAATGAACCATATAACGAATAACATAATGAACAATCAATGATAAGTGCTATGTGGTATAGCTTGGTGCCTTCTCCAAGATTCAGAGGAGGGAAGGGTCACTGTTGATGTCAGGGAAAGGAAAGCTCCTCTGAGAAGGTAGGATTCAGGCTGGATAAGAATTAAATGGATAGAGAAGATGTCATTCTTGCACATTTAAAGGAGAAATGCATGATGCGTGTTTCAGAAGGCAGAGGAGTATACCAATTTGTCCAGAGTAGGGGACTCTGCTGGGGCACAGTTAAAAATAGGATTGGAGAGGTTGGTTGGGGCCAAACTGAAAGGTTCTAAGTGATCTGATAAGGGGTTTGGGCATTATCATAGTTCTTAATCCTTTCAGTGCTGCTTGCTTTTGTGATTGTTATAGTTATTATATAAATTGTTCTGGTTCTGCTCACTCCACTAAGCATCAGTTCATACAAGTCTTCATGGTTTTCTCTAGATCCTTCCCTTTTATTGTGTCTTAGGGGGCAGTAATTTCTATTATATTTCATATAACACAATTTCTTCAGCCATTCCCCAAGTGAAGTACACCCATTCTATTTTTAGGTCTTTGTTACAGCAGCAACAACAAAAATATATCCTTTCCCTTTTTCATTGTTCTCTTTGGGGTATGTGCCTAGACGTGGGGAACTTCATGATTCCATAACATCTGCCTTCTTGCTGTCCTTCACACAGGACACTCCACTCCCAAACTACATGCTTTTTCACTGGCCATCTCCCATATCTGGAATGCACTCCCCTCCTTACCCCTGTATCCTGGCTTCCTTGGGCTCCTTCAAGGATCAGCTCAAATCCATTCTTCTGAGGGAGGCCTTTCCCAGTCTCCTCTTCCTCCTCATTACTCAAGATGATCTACCCACATCATATATGTCTCATATGTACATAGTTGTTTGCAGATTTTCTCCCCTATTAGAATGCAAGTTCCTTGAGGACAGGGGCAATGTTTTTGCTATTCCTGTATCCTTAACACTTAGCACACTACCTGGCACACAGTAAGCACTTATTTTAAAAATGCTTGTGAACTAACTGACTGGCTTTATACAATTATGCCTACAATGGCAGACTGGAGACATTCATCCTCTCAAAAGAATGGACACAGACAGGAGACTGTCAAAGCCTGGCGGCTTTGGAAACCACTGTCACCAAAGATGGGCCAGAATTTTTTAAGTGTCTTATTTAGGTAGGCATGCAATAATCCGACCTATACAAAAATCATCCTTTCACTAGATGGAGCCTACGATTGGTCTAATAGGAATAAATCTTGCTAGTTCTGCTTGTGGCTAGCTAGGTTAGGAACTACAAGTACATTTACAAGGAAATATTTTACTTTTTAAGGGAATAATTGGCCTTAAACAGAAAATGGAACATATAAAGTGGGCAATATATTTTTTGTTTTATTGCAAATAGTTTAGTGAGATCTAAATTAATTTAGTTTTTACCACAGGAATATTTTAATTGTAATATAATAGAAACAATATAATATAGTATAATATAATATGGCATGGCATGGCATGGCATGGCATGACATGACATGACATATTTTAACTTCTATGCCAACTGACGGCTAATCTCATTTCTTATGTATACTACCCTTTATCTCCTTTTCTCTTGCATTTTGTAAGACTCTGCTTCAGCAAGAATCCCCTCTCATCATTAGTTCCTTTCCTCTGGCTACAAACATATACTGGTTTTTTGAATCCTAAAAAAGTCTTCCTTTGGTCTTTTTTGACCATCTGGCCACTATCCCATCTCTCTCTTCCCTCTCTCTATTAAACTTGTTAAAAGAATCTTCTATACCTGACCTCTATGCTTTTTCTCACAACTCTCTCCTCAATTCTTTGAAATCTGGCTTCTGCCCCTATAACTCTAATGAAAATGCTCTCTGGAAGGTCCCAAGACAAGTGACTTCCTCTTCTTCAGAGCCACTGCCTTATCTTTCTAAAGTTTGAGTACTAAATACCCAGTCCTACCTATGTCCTCTCCTCCCTTGGTTCAGAGACCTTCGTTCTCCACGACTTCCTCCTACCTAACTCTTCTTTCTGTCTCTTTTATTGGCTCCCCATCCTCTTCTTAAACCGTTAATGTGAATGCCCATCACAGATCTGTCCTCACCTCTCTTCTCTTCTCTCTCCGAACTCTTTCCCTTGGCCGTCTTATTTATTATCACATTTTTAACTATAATGTACAGGCAGACGACTCCACAATCTTCACCTCTGTGTCTAAACTGTCTTCTGAGAAATAGTGTGTATTCTATCATACGTATAAATCTCAAGCTAAGCCTTTCAAGTCTCAACTAAAATCCCATCTTCTGTAGAAAAGACCTTTCTTCGTCCACCTCAATGCCAGTGATTTTCCTCTGGGATCAGTTTCAATTTATTCTGTATATATCTTCTTGTCATTCAGTTGTTTTTCAATCGTGTCCAACTCTGTCACTCCATTTGGGGCTTTCTCGGCAGAGATACTGGAGTGCTTTGCCATTTCCTTTTCCAGCTCATTTTACAGAGGAGGAAACTGAGGCAAACAGGGTGAAGTGACTTGCCAGGGAAGGACATACAACTATTAAGTATCTAAGGCTAGATTTGAACTCAGTAAGATGAGTCTTCCAGACTCTGGGCCTGGCACTCTGGGCACTGTGGCACCACTTAGCTGCCTTTATATATCTTACTTCCACACAATTATTTGTATGTTGGCTCTGTCATTAGATAATGAGCTCCTTAAGAGAAGAGATTGTTCTTTTCCTCCTTTTCTTTGTATCCCTAGTATTTAGAATAATTCCTGATACATATGAGCTTAATAAAATCATAACACTAGCTACCATTTGTGTAACACTTTAAGGTCTAGAAAGCACTTTTACAAATATCTCATTTGATCGTCATAACAACCCTAGGAGATAGGTGCTCTTATTATCCCCATTTAACAGATGAGGAAACTGAGGCAGACTAGGCCTGAGTCAGCCAGCTAGTGACTATCTAGACCCAAATTTGAACTCAGGTCTTCTCACTCTAGGTCCAGCATTCTGTGCTCCCTAGGTTCCTGTTGACCTCCCTTGACTTGGCCAAAAAACAATCATTATCTAGTAATCAGTATCTTGGGAATGGGCCTTTCACATGATTTTAGGATAATATTTTGAGAGCTGGATGGAGCCTCAGAGATTATCTAGTTCAACCCCTTCATTTTGCAGATTAGGAATTTGAGATCATTGTATGGTTGTGGTTTGTCCTTTGTTCTCGAAGAGGACCATGACATCAGGGAGGTGATGTCATGACATGCAAGTGCACGGGATTTAAGTGTGGCAGGGCTGTGCAAAGTCACCAGACTCACTTTCTCCTCTAGAGCTATCTGGGTCCAGTGGTCAGACATACATCAGGATGACTGGAGATGACCCCAGATGCAGTGGAAGACTTTTTAAGCTAAGTGTTTTGCTTAAGGTTATACTCTTATTAAATAGAAGAGGCAGAATTTGAACCCAGGTCTGCTGTCTCTCCTAACTTAGCTAGGTGGGTTCAAAGACAACAGACTCAAAGTTCATCACTGGGCTTGTCCTTTCCAACTTGGTGAGAAGTTACATGTCACTGGTAGTCACTGGAAACTCAGGATTCCCTACACAATAAGATACTGGAGGAGAACTTTATTGGGGGAAAAAGGCTCCTTTGCCAATCTGGAATAAATGTGACTTATCTAATTTAGTGACTCACTAAGGACAGGGGCTAGACTGGTGATTTCATTGGTTTAGGGAACTCCCAGGGGAGAAAACTTCCTTTTACCAATGCATGGCTGTACCTGCTTTGCAACTGTCTTAGAGAATGGCTGAGACCTCTGAAAGGTTAAGTGATTTGTCAACGGTAAAACATCCACTAAGTGTCAGAGGCAGTCAGGATTTGAACCTGGGTCTTCATGATTTCGAGGCCATCTTTGTCCACTATGCCATTTTACTAAATATTGAAGATTGTAATAAATATTACTGGTGGTGCTGAGGATAGAGAGTTGATCTGTTAAATGAGGAGCTGGCTTATATGGAGCCAAGTGTCTAGGGAAATGTCTAGAAAGCAATGACAAGATAAACCAAGTAGGTGGTTCTTATTCAATAACTGGATTTTTCCTTGAATACTTCTACTTACCTGCTTCTCCCACTAAATAAATCAAACCTTATCCCCAACTGAGGAGAGAGCCTGTCTTCCGGAGCTGTAGAAGGACATCTCCCAAAGACAGGGGGTCAAGGTGAAATAATGGGTAGATTTCATTAGATGACTGTATTTTGTCTTATGTCCCAGTGCCCTGTATACGTGTGTGTGTGTGTGTGTGTGTGTGTGTGTGTGTGTGTATGTGTGTGTGTGTGACTGCTAAGTAAGGCAAGCTTTACCCCCACTAGCAAGTCAATTAGCATCACTAAGCACCTACTATGTGCCAGGCATGGTGCTAAGTGCTGGGGATACAAAGAAAGGTGCAAAAACAAACAAACAAAGAAAAAACTCAGGCCCTTTTCTCACAGTCTAATGGGACAAACAATGCTGTAAAATGTATCCTCTAGGCACAGGATAAATTTGAGGTCATCACTTAAGGAAGGGACTAGCATTAAGGAGGACTAGGAAAGACTTTCTGCAGAAGGTGAGACTTTGGCTGAGACTTGAAAGAAGCCAGGAAGGAGGAAGAGATGAGGAGAGGGTTCCAGGCACAGAGGACAATAATCTGTGAAAACACTCAGGCACAGGAGATGGAGTGTCTTGCTCAGGGGAAATGGTAACGAGGCCAGAAGACGTGTGGGGGAGTAAGAAAGCTGGAAAGGTAGGGAGGGACTAGGTGATAAAGGACTTTAAAAGGCAAACAGGATTTTATATTGATGCTGGAATTTATCCAACAGAAGAATGATATCATCAGACTTGTTTTAGGAAGACCAATGTGACAGCTAAGCAGAGGACAGACAGGAACAGGGAGAGCACTGAGGCAGGGACACTAACCAGCGGGTTATTCTAACAGTCGAGAGATGAGGTGATGAGGACCCGCCCCAGGTGAGGACAGGACTTTTCAGGGAAGTAGTGCAAATAATCAGGTCAGCGGTAAGGTGGATGATGTAGGCAGAATCTCAGCAGGCCTGCATCTCAAGAATGCCTTAGCAATTTATCACGAAGGCTAGCTAGGAAAGCTACCAGAAGAAAAGAAGTCATTCTGCAGAGAACTGTTTCGGAAGAAGACAAGGAGAATTCGGCAGCTGTCTCAAGTTCTGGAGCATTATCACTCCAGTCCGTCCAATGTCCTATGTCTTGTTTTGTTTTGTGGAATTAAGTATTTGCCCAAGGTCACACAGCTAGTAAATGTCTGAGGCCACATTTGAACTCAGGTCCTCCTGACTCTGGTGCCCATGCTCTATGCATTGTATAACCTAGCTACCCCACCCAATGTCTTTTAAAGACACATAAGTTCATCAAGGGGTACTTGGGCGGCCCTTGGATAGGTGGCGTAGTAGTTAAGAGTGCTGGCCCTGGAGTCAGGAGGAACTGAGTTCAAAGATGCCCTCAGACACTTGCTAACTGTGTGATCCTAGGCAAGTCACTTAACCCTGTTTACCTCAGTTTCCTCATCTGTAAAACGAGCTGGAGAAGGAAAAGGCTAACCATTCCAGTACCCTTGCCAAGAAACATAAGGTCACACAGAATTGACAGGACTGAAATGTTTTACAAACAAATTGATCGAGAACTTTCCTTTAATTTGATCTAAAGCCTATGATTAATAAAGAAGTGTTGTAATTAGTAATGAAGGCTTCTCCCATGGTTATACCATCTTGACATTTACTTAAAGTAGAGCGAGTGATTTCAGCGACTGACTACTCCAATCCCCACACTCACACACCTAGCACTGATGTATGTGCAAAGTACAAGTGGGTCTCAACCCTAAAGGAGGAAGTGAAATTGGGAGAGCACATTTCTACTCTCCAAATTATGAGAGAAAATAAAATGTTTCTCGAAAGAGACCTTTTATTTCCCCTCAGGGTTATCTATCCTCTGGACCCTCCCCCCGCAAATTACTTTATAGTTACTTAACTGTGTACAGGCTGTGTCTCCCCACTAGAATAAAGCACTTTGAGGGCAAAGACCATTTCCATTTTAGTCTTTGCACAGCATCTAGAACAGTGTCTGGCACATAGTGGGTACTTAAATATGTACATACTTATCGAATTGAATTGATTTGAATAATGGCAACGGTGCTTCAGGGAGAAACAAAGAAGAAAAGGGCTGTAAAGGGGCAGGCAAGTATTTCCATCTGTGTTGGAATGGTGGAGGGTGGGAGAACATGATATAGTGAGGGAAGAGAAGATGAGGGGATACTGAATATTTAGAACTATATTAGAGTATGAAACATTCTGCAAACTTTTAAGTGATGCATAAATGTCAGTATTATTCGCAGACTGTGACTTAAAATCTAATCAAGAATGCTTTGAACTGAAGAATGAATTATAGGGAGAAAAATGCTCACAAATATCTGCCAAGTCCAATAACATACAGGATAACAATATATGAGGAAAAAAAGCAGAAAAGAGAATCAGTAATTCACTGGAGATAATATCGAAAGAGAAAGCTAGCAATAAAACCCATAGTTTCCAATATCTATACACAAATGCCCAAGGCATGGGAAACAAGGTGGATGAATTAGGGCTCAAAACACAAAGTGAGAAATTTGGCCTCACAATGAACACTAAGACTTGGTGAGCTAGGATTCATAACTGGCATGTGTATCTGGAAGGATATACCTTATTCAAAGGAACAGAACAGATAAATGGTGGAGGGAATGATGTTGGAGCATCATTATAAATTAAGATATATAGTCAGGAGAGGAAATAAATACAGGGAAGCAAGGTAAAAAACATTTGAATGACGATCAATGGAGGAAGAAGGACAAACAATATTGTTGCTGGGCATGTGGTATCTCACCTGGATAGAAGAAGGAATTAGATAAGGAGTTTAGGTTTACCACAAACCTGGTATGCAAGTATGATATAGTAGCAATGGAGTCTTCAACTATATGAACAGAGACTGATGCTTTCTATCTATTAAAATTCAAGAAGTGAGGGAATGGCTGAATGAATTATGGCCTATGGTTGTGACGGAATACTATTGTGTTATAAGAAATGATGAGCAGGATGCTCTCAGAAAAACCTGAAAAGACTTACATGAACTGATGCAAAGTTAACTGAGCAGAACTGTGAGAACACTGTACACCATACCAGCAATATTGTAAAGATGATCAACTGTGACAGATTTAGCTGTTCTCAGCAATACAACAATCCAAGACAATTCCAAAGGACTCATAATGAAAAATGCTGTCCACCTCCAGAGAAAGAACTGATGGAGTCTGAATGCAGATTGAAGCTTACTGTTTTCTTCTTTTTTATGTGTGTGGTTTTTATTTTAATTTTCTGGCCTGTGTTTTCTTTCATAACATGACTAATATGGAAATATCTTTTCCATAATTGCACATGTATAACTTATGTCAAATTGTGTACTGTCTCAGGGAGGGGAGAGGGAAGAGAGAGAGAATTTGGAACTCAAAAACACAACTTTTTCTTTTTTTTTGGTACCTTATTGTGATTCAGCAAGGAAGAATTAATTACTGAAGTAGAAGTGATAGGAACTCTTGGAGCAAGTGATCACATCATAGAGTTTGTGATAGATAAGAAAAAAGCTGAACAAGGTCTGACGTGTACCCTAGATTCTGGGAGAGTGCATTTCAAAGGGTTCGAGGAAATCTTAATTATATAATCCAACGGTCTAATATTTTATAGTACAAACTGACTCAAGGAGAGGAAGATCTTAATAATGAGACTCTAAAGACACAGGCAGAAGTAATTCTGAAGCAGAGGAAAACAGGGAGCTATCTGAAGGCACTGATGTGAATAAGAGGAAACCAACTCACTGGTCAACTCAGATTTTTTAAGATGGAAGCAAACTCAAGTAACTGAGGCTAATGACAAAAAGGTAGTAGGATTCTATAAGAGCTGTGTCAAGAGTACTACCACCCAGAGTGATCCAGTTCTAATAACGATGCTAAGAATAACAAAAAGGTCAAAAAAGTAATGTTTGGGGCAGAAAGAGAATCAAAGAAGAAATAGTGCTAATTGGGAAAGATGGGATAACAGATGATGGTGATAAGGATGAAAGAGAACTCTCATTTTGATTTTGTTTCTCTTCCTTGGGGACTAATCTTTGGACTAGTAAAGACAGAACAGGCATTGTTAGCAGGGAGTGTAATTTCCAGATCGATGAGAAGTTAGTCAGATGGTATTGATCGGCCTTCAATGGGTTCAGGTTAATAGTCTCAGATGAACTATATCTTTGGACATTTAAAGAACAGGCAGATATGCCTTTTGAGCTATAAGAATATCCAGCTCATTAACCTCCTCAATTCCCATGCCATAGTCTTAGTGCTAGAAGTCACTTTTCAGATTATCAAAAGCGGCCATGTTACTTAACAGATGAAGAAACTAAGGGAGAGTACAGTGAGACAATCATCTCTCTCATCTCCTCTCCCCCTGACCACTACATCTGTCAACATCTATATCAATTCTCTCCTTTGCTCTGGTCCCAGAGGATAAGATGGACCTTCTCCTAACCAAGGCTAATTTCTCTTCTTGTACCTGTGATCCATCCCCTCCCATCTCCTTAGGGAGCTTTCCTTATTGACTGTTGCCTCATTCTCTGTTATCTTAATGTTTCTCTTTATCTATTGCCTCTTTCCTACCTCCCCCTACAAATATGCTTATATGTCTATCCTTGAAAACAACAACAATCCTTCCTTTTACTCTGCCATCTCTTCAAGCTGTCTTCTTATGTTTTTTTCTTCTTTTTTATAATTGAACTCCTAGAAAGAGTATTCTACATTTACGCCTTCCATTTCCTTACTATGTAGTCAATCTTCCACCCTTCCTTCTGAAACTGCTTTCTCAAGATCTCTAATGACATTTGTATTACTAAATTCAATGGCCTTTTCTCAGCCCTTATTGTGGGTGACCTTCTGCCAGGAATTGGCAATACTAACTTTCTCTACCATATCCCCATGCAGGTACTTTTTCTCCCGGCCCTCTCCTTTTCAGCTTCCTTTTATATATATTGTCTCCCCTCCCATTAAAATGTTAACTCCTTGAGGGCAGGGCTGTCTTCCTTCTTTCTTTCCTTCCTTCTCTTTCTTCCTTCTCTTTCTTTCTTTCCTTCCTTCCTTCCTTCCTTCCTTCCTTCCTTCCTTCCTTCCTTCCTTCCTTCCTTCCTTCCTTCCTTCCTTCCTTCCTTCCTTCCTTCTTCTTCTATTTATATTTCCAATGCTTCACACAGTGCCTGGCATATAGTAAGCACATAATAATAATAATTAAATTAATAAATGCTTATTGACTCAACCACTCCCTCCCCCTTAGCTCCTTAATGTTGTTTTCCTTGAGTTCAATTATAGACCTAACAACTTTTCTTTTACTGGGTTATCCTTTTCTTCTTGCCCTCCAAGTATAAGTATCTTTCAGGATACTCTCCTAGGCTCTCTCTTCTCTCTCTCTCTCTCCTCTCTTTCAGTGATCTCCTATCCTCCCAAAGCATCAATGCTCACCTCTATACAGACAACTTCCAACTCCCTATTCCTTCCCTGAGCAATAGGCCTGCATTTCTATCTGCCTGATGGACATCTCCACTTGGACATCCTGCTGGTGGCCAAAATTCACCTTGCCATCTTCCTTTCTAAATATGGCCCTACAACTTTCTTATTATTTTGAATAATGCTACTATCTCCTCAGTCACCCCATCACTCAGTCCTGAGACCTCAGTCCTTTGTAAATTCTCCCTCTTGAGTCTACCCCTGTGACATCTCCCAGATTTGTCTTTTTCTTTGATAGTGCCAAAACAGTAGTTCTGGCTATCACCCTTTGTTGCTTGCTGTTACTTCTGTTTAGTTTCCTAACTGGACTCTTTGCTAAAATATCCCCCCATTCTAATCCTTCTTTCACAAAGCAGAAGTCTCATTATGTCACTGTTAGGCATCCCTTATGGCCTCTACAATAAAACAAAGATACTTCAGCTGGATTTAAAGACCCTCTACAGTTTAGCTTCAGTCTACCTTTTCAGTTTTACTTTATAAAACTTTCCTTCATGTACTCTATAAAATGTCCAAATTGGGCTACAAGCTATTCCCCAAACTTGCCCTGCTGTCCCTCCTCTTGTCTCTAGAATGGTCTGACCTGTGCTTTAGGAACACGAAGAGGGAATCTGTGAGGAGGCTGGATTGGAGACATGAATCTCTTTTGTCACACCATACCCTACCTTTATCTCTGTGTTTTAGAATCCTAGTGTTTCTTCAATGCTGAACTCAGGCACCACCTCCTCTGTGAAGCCTTTTCTGATCCCACCAGCTGATCATGTTCTCTCTTTTCTGAATTTTTTCTACAGAACTCTGTATCAGTCAAGTAATAAATCAACCAAAAAGCATTTAGTATGTGCCAGGTTCTGGGAATTCAGATACAAAGGTGAGATAATCCCACCCTTCAAGGAGTTTCCTTTCTAGTTTAGGACAAAAGCAAAATAAACACAAAATAGTTTCAGTGAGGGTGGATCCTAATAACTAGAGGAATCAGGACAGACCTTTTGAAGGAGGCACATGAGCAGAGCCTTGATGGGACCAAAGGTTTTTCTGAGAAGCAGAGGTGAGAAGGCAAAGGAAAAAGCTTGTACAAAGTCATGCCTGCCAGATGGCAAATGAGCCAGTTTGCTTGAGCACAGTGTATGTGAAGACATGAAGTCAGTAGGTCAATAAGCATTTATCAAGGACCTACTATATGCCAGGGACTGTGATAAGCCTTGGGGAATACAAAGAAAGGCAAAAAATGGTCTCTGCTCTCAAGTTGTTCACTGTCTAATGAAGGAGAAAACATGAGAACAATTAAGTGCAGATAAACTACTTACAGGATAAATGGTAGATAAGCAGTAGAAGGGGGATGGGAAAGGCTTTTTTACATAAGGAGGGATTTTGGCTAGGACTTGAAAGAAGCCAAGAGGTGGATGAAGAGGGAGAGCATTGTAGGCAGGAGGGAACAGACATTAAAAAATGATCACAGTTGGAAGACAGAGGGTTTTATTCAAGGAATTGCAAGGAGGCTGGTGTCACCGGATCTGAGTACCTGCACATAAGTAAGGGATAAGAAGACTGGATCAGTAAGAGGGGGCCAAACAGGATCTTCTATTTGGTCCTAGAGGACAGTGGAGTTTATTGAATAGGTGGTTGACATAGTCACATCTGTACTTTAAGAAGATAAATTTGACAGCTAGATGGAAGATGGACTGGAATGGAAAGAGACAAGTCAGGGAGACCAATCAGCAAGATACTGTAGTAGTCCAGGCACAAGGTGATAAGGGACTATGCCATTTTGGTAGCAGTGTCAGAGGAAAGAAGGGGCATATGTTGTTACAGAGGAAAAACAGATATTACTTAGCAACAGACTGGATGTGGGAGGAGATGGAAAAGGGAGTTGTTGAGAAACACACCTAGGTTTGGAGTCTGGGTGTAAAGTGTAATTAGCCTGGGCAGTTTGGAGCCTTGTTAGGAAGGGTTGTAAATAACAAACAGAAGGGCTTGTATTTTAGCCTAGAGGCTGTAGTGAGGCGCCTGAAGCTCCTTGAGAAAGGAAGGGACCCGATCAGACCTGTGCTTTGGAACGTGAATCAGGGATCAGTGAAGAGGATGGATGAGAGAGATAGTCCCCATCTTGCCATGCCCTACCTTACCTTGTTGATCTGTGCTCAGATTGTATCCCACCCAGTAGAATATAAGTTTATTAAGGTCAGGGGCTTTGCTATTTTTGTCTATCTCTAATGCCTTCCATAGAGTTTTGCACATGGTAAGCATCTAACAAATTTTTGGTAGAGATCTCCATTTTACCTTTATAGACAGATAGGTGGTGCAGTGGATAGAGCACTGGTCCTGGAATAAGGAGGACATCTTCCTGAGTTCAAATCTGGCCTCAGACACTTACTAGCTGTGTGACCCTAGGCAAGTTACTTAACCCTATTTGCCTCAGTTTCCTCATCTGTAAAACAAGCTGGAGAAGGCAATGGTAAACCATTCCAGTGTCTTTGCCAAGAAAACCCCAAATGGGGTTATGAAGTTGGACATGACTGAACAACTATTTTGCCTTCCTGCTGGGGGGAAAAAAACTCACGTGTTTTCAAAGGCAGAGAAACTTGGACATGGCTGCCACAATTTATCTTCTGACTTCAAATAAGTTTAGTGATTTTGATGCTGGAAGTCCCTTGACAAATCTCGCTTGGACATGTTTAGATGGGAGTAAAGGTCTGGGAAGCCTAATATAGAAAGCCTGAGGAACTTGATCAGATGTTCCTGAAATGCATCAGACTAGGTAACCGGTGTTCTAGTCCCAGAATTCATACTGGCCAGCTGTGTGGCAACAAATCTCGTCCACTCTCTGCCTCATTTTCCTCATCTGAAAAATGATGGGCTAGACTTGATGACCTTTAAAGACTCATGGTATTTAAGAGTAGGGAGTATATGGTTGTGGTGGGTAGTTTGAGAAACATCCACAAATAATTGATGGACGTATCTATAGGTCTCATGTAGCTTACTATTTTTTTTTTCTGTTTTCTACTTCCTAGCCTAGCCTTTTAATAAAAACACTTTACTTTTTCTAAAGCCTACTATGCACAAAGCTTGATGCTAGGCACTGGAAACAAAGGCAGAAATAACGGAGCCCTGCCCTTAAGAAACTTACATTCTACCAATGTGAATACCAATAAATACAAGGTTTGGCGTTACAGGGACAGAAGAGCTACATCTCTCCAATCCATCCTCCTCATGGATAACCTATTCTCATTCCTCAAGCTTAAACTTTTGTTTAGGGGCACTAAGGTGCCAGCTGGGATGAAATGCTGCATTCTCTTGTGACTTTGTGACTGGGGGATGTTGGCTGGTGGAGGAACAAGAGCCCCAGATTGGGAACCAGGTGGCCTCAATCCCACTAGCTAGATCTGCCACTCACTCTTTCTATAGGAGATTCCACAGGTTGTTTGACCTGTCTGGGTCTCTGATCCTTCATCTGTGAAATAATTGTGGTGGATTAGTTTAATCTCTAAGAATGCTTTTAGGTTTATCAGCCCAGAACTCTAGCCAACTGCATTTCTGACTGGGGCTAGGGGCTGCTAGGGCTAAGGCAGTCATCAGCTAAGTATAAGCAGAGGTTTAGAAGCACAAGGCCAGGGAGGAGGCCGAGCACTCCATATCCCATTATTTCTGGCATCAAGACATGCTAAGTGCCTGTTGTAGCCCAACTGACTTGTTAGAAAGTCACTTTTCTGGGAAGTGGACATGGTGATGGTACTTAAGTCTCTCTAAGGGACCAATTTATTTGGGAAAGTGGAAGATCCAGTCCACTACCTCTGAATTAGAGCAGATGTGATGGGTGTATTTGTTACCAACCTTCTTCATGAGATCACAGTTTAGGTACATTTGTGTGGCTGAATGCAAATAAAATATGGTACATAAAATCATAGCAGCTAGGTGGCGCAGTGGATAGAGTCTGGGGTCACAAAGAGTGGGACAGGACTGAAAATAACTGAACAGCTGCTGCTGTAACAGAGTACTGGGCTTGGCACCGGGAATACCTATGTTCAGATCCTCTGACATTTACTAGATGTGTGATCCCTTAACCCCATATTTTTCAGACACCTCTCTAGGACTCACCTACTAACCTTTGCAGCTCTAAATTTTTGACAGTATGAGAGCTGGTGATCAGAGTTTCTGAGTAATGCAGATCTCACTATTGAGGGGGCTGCTAAGGACCCCAGCTAGTGGCAGTGCCAAGATTCTATGTAGTGATAGGAAATGGGCCTCCCTGTTGATGAAGCAATCTGAGGGGAGTTTCTGACACTGAAGCTGGAAATGCGGTGGATGATAATATGTGAAAGGTAAGTACAAAGAACCGCTATAAATCTAGGGTGAGAATTATTGCTTCTTTCAGGATTCGAGCCACCTCTGGAGAGGAGAAGAGACAGTTAGTGACCTTTTTCAATGACAAAAGAAGTAATAAATCACAATGGAGAAGGAAAAGGCTTTTTTCTTTTAGTAAAGGAAGGAAAACTATACTTAGAAATTACTTTTAAATGAACTATAAATAGAGGTACTTGCCAGCCAAAGGGTCTTACAGATCTTAATTCATCACACCTTAAAGGCACATGTTCCCCATGGGAGTACTGCTATCCCAGGAGACACAACCAACATTCCTTCTCCTGCCTCATAATTACAAAAGCCAGGCTCTCCCCAATCCTCTCCAACAGAGGCCACACTTTTTCCCATTCCCTCCCAATTTACAGGGTAAGGCTAGGAGGGAGAGACAGATTTCTAGTTCCACTAGATTCTACCACTTTCTCTCAATTACTTTTCGTCTTTCAAAGTTCATACAATCTATGCATATCACCCTCTCCCCATCCTTGTTACTGTCATCCACTCATCTCTAGGTCATTTCAATTTTCTCAATGAATCTAGTACCTGGTTTCTATCCCTGTCCCTTGTATCATTCATAGGGGCTTCAATGTTGACAATCATCACTCCTCTAGAAACCTAACTCCTCAGTTCTTTGACTTCCTCCATTCCATTCTCCACCCCCACTTCAGCCACACGTCAGCATGGTCATACATTAGACATTGCTGCATCTTAAAAATCATGTCACCTCTAAGGTCTGGAATCTTGAAATTCTACTTTCTGACTACAACTTCACTCTTCTCACTCTTTCACCAACCATGAGTGTATTTTCCAGCTGTTGGTGACTCCTTGTTACTTGACATATCCCTCTTCCCCTAATCTATCTCCCTCATTTTGGCTTGACTTGCCTCCAGGTTTGACCTCATAGAATATCATTAATGTTCATAAACACCTACCCTAGAATCCCTTCCTCCCCTCCCCTTCCCTGCTGTGACCTTTTATTATGACTAACCTGTAAATCATCATTCCAAGTTAACCCTCACTTTCCAATTACTTTTCTCCTCTATCCTGGGAATTTTGAACACCAGTGAAGAAAAATCACAAAAATGAGCTGACCTTACCTTTTACAAATTTATATTTTATAACCTTGGTTAGGTCCTCACTACTATTCAGTAATCATTCTACTTAATCTTATGCTCCCTCACTCGTATACTCTCCATAGTTTCTATTCCAAATTTCTTCTCTCCTCTTCTTTCCTGCCCTCCCCTCCCTTCTCTGCTATGCCAGCACATTGTTTTTCCTGCATTTCACTGCCAAACTTTTTTAAAAAATGTCTCTACAAATCCTTTTACTTTCTCACTACCGAAATAAAGAATTTGAGTGTTGCAAGGGACCTCCATCGCTATCAAGTCTAACCTTTACAATAAAGGAATCCCTACTCTACCATACCCAATACATGGTCATCCAGCCTCTTCTTTGAGACCCATCACCTCTTCCTAATGCAGTACATTCCCCTTTCAGACAGTTCTGCCATGACCTCACCGACTCTTCTCCAACTTAAAGATGGCCACTTCCTTCAACCAACCCTAATAACATGAACTCAAGGGCCTCCTTTGGATCTGTTTGAACTTATAACCTGGTTGCTAATGCCACTCCTCTACTGAAAATGCTTTCTCCATGGTCACTATTGCCCCTCCTAATCACCAGCTTCAATGGCCATTTTCAGCCTTCATCCTCCTCGATTTCTTTGATTTCGAAACTGTTTCAACCACTCCTAGGACTATGTACTCCCTAAACAATGCTCTCTCTACATAGAGAAAGATGGTCTAGAAGCATATTGAAGGACAGAAGAGAAACAGGCACAGATTTTAAAATTCACTGTGGACAATTAACCCATCAGATGGCCATCTTGTTAGCTATCAAGAATTCATGGTATCTGCCTGTTAGCTACTGTTAGGACCCTCACAAGCCAATTTACATCTCAGGTCTTCAGTTACCCTGTGTGTATAATGGAAAAAAAAAAACCTCAATGTTAAGGCATGTTGGGGTGTTTATTAGATGGTTTAAAGCCACAGCCTCACATTGACTGCTGTAAAAGTTCCTTTCTTTTCCATAATGCCAGTGCCTGAAGACATACTATTTCCAAGATGTTTCTATGAAGTAATTACTCCTAAGTACTGAGGGGGAAGCAGGAGTAGCTAGAAAGCCAGCCTCAGCGTTAGGAAAATCTGGTCAAGTTCAGTCCATTACACACACTGGCTGTATGGACCCTAAGCAAATCAATGGATTCCTTGGCTCTCTAAACTCTTAAGATGCTAAATTGCAAATCAGTTTCTAATCTGCACCAGTAGAAGGAGTTCCCCCACTGGGAGTTACTGGTATGGACGAAATCAAAGACCTTAAGGGCCCCCTCCCCACCAAAAAAGGTAGGATTCCTATGGTTCAAAAACCCTAAACCATTCCTATAGCATTCCATTAGCCACAGATCATGAATTTTAATAAGCTTCATATTTTAATCCAACTAAATTTATTTTTTTGACCTTGCTTTCCAACACAGTGTGATATTTTATGAAAGGATATACAATGAGGTCATGGATTTACATGCATCCTAGAGAGAACACATATTACTATTCACCATACAGCTCTTGGGACTTCTTGCTTCTTTTGAAATGATGCGTGACCTGAGCCCTGGGCTCAGTTTGGGCCTAGATGGATAGATGGCTGCCTAGCACAGACCGTACTGACTGATATCTATCACCATCTGTGAGGAGCGGAATAAATGCTTGATTAGCTCCTATGTGTACTGTTAAGAACCTGCCACTGTAACTGCAGAGAGGTAAGAATTATGGCTCCCTGCAAGGCCGCTGAAATCCACCACTGTGCTCAGGAATAGATTTTGTTTTGTCTAGGCAGTATTTTTTTTTCCTAGTAGCTGATTAAAAGGCACAATTGCTTTGGTTACACGTTCATATGCATTAAGGAATGGACATTCTTTACACTACTTATTTTCAATGCCCTACTTACCAACTTCATCCCTGATGTTTGCAAGTTCGATTGACAGCTCTTTTTCTTTCACAAGGGCACTTTCATTCTGAAAAAACAAAATGGATACCAAGTCCCTAGTTTTATCCTAGTTAAGCACTTTCACATGTTTAATTAATGAATCAGATTAAGCAAATGTTTACAAATTTAGCCTTTAAGCAGATTATTTTCTATTACAATATATCTACTATAAAAATAAAACTTACCATGGAAGCCAAGTCTGACTCATTCATTTCTAATGGATCCAAAATGCAAACTTTGCAATATCATTTATATGCATGGATTGTATTTTTCCATATATAATGTTACTTTGGGTACATTTTCTTATTATAGCTGTGGATATACATGCCTAAGTCACACAAACTGAGATGGCTTTGACCTCTAAAATTCATATGCTGTTTATGAAACATAATTTTTGATGGGCAAAGAGCCCAAAGTAGGAAAAAACCCTCAACAATATAATTTTGTCCTTATTATGAAAAAACCTCCAACCTAGCTGTTAAATAATAAAGATGCAAATATTTTAAAGGAAAAACATTAAATATTTCTTTTATAATAATAAGGTATTAATACTAAAATTTAGTTTCTAGGAATTATGTGATCCTACCACCTGCGTCAATAAGAGAGTTAGGATGAGGCACAAAAAGGAAAATGTCAGTGTCACTTTTGAATCAGCATTCATTCTGACCTGAAATAGATGAGACACTGCAATCTATTCAGCTGACGTGGTCACCATCTAATTGTATTTAATTAATTTAATATGCGATAAATAATAAGGGGCAACTAGGTAGCACAGTGGATACAGTGCCGTCTTGGAGTCAGGAAGACTCAATTTCCTGAGTTCAAATCTAGCCTTGGGCACTTACTGGCTGTGTGACCCTGGACAAGTCATTTAATCGTTTCCTTATCTGTAAAATGAGCTGGAGAAGGAAATGGCAAACCAGTCCAACATCTTTGCTAAGAAAACCCCAAATGGGGTCAGGAAGAGTCAGTCGTGATTGAAATGACTGAACAACAACAAAAAAATAGTAATTTTTTTAATGGTAAAATTGAAAATGCTGGAGGGGAGCATAGTATCCTTTAAGTTATAAAAATGAAGGTCTCAAAGAAAACCCTTGCCTGGAAATTACATTCTATGGAATTCTCTCCCACTCCCTCCCCCCTCCTCCCCAGCCCAGTAAACTGATTGTTTGAGAGACACCTAAGGTTGAAATGTGGAACAAAGGAGACCAAAATATCTAACACATCTATCACCAGGAGAAAAAATGCTCTGAGTGAATTTTTAAAAAAATCTTTCTTAAACTACAGTTGACCTTGATCTTATTCCACCTACAGGATTGGTGCCAGTTTCTAACTAGCTTTCCAAATCCTTTTTTTCTGATGACTGTTATGGGATGCTTACGTGATTGGGTTTTATATCTCACCATCTAGATGAAAACGGGAAAAAAAATCACTCAACATCTAGATGTTTTGTTTATGTTAGTCCAAGTATTCAGATATTTGGTGACATTCTGACATTTGAAAGAATTATTAAAATCTTTCACTTTAGGTTTTCATACAATACATCCTATTAGTTCATTTGAAAGTATTTAAAAATCAATAATGTCACAAAAAGAAGCCATCATCAGAGACATCTACAAGCCTGAAGAGTGGTGCTGCTGTATTAACTCGGTGGTTTTTCTATACTATTCCATGGAAACTGATTTCCAGAGGTTTAGGATAACTTAGCAAATGTGATCGATATTCAAAGTAATGACAAATTTAAAAAGAAAAAGAAAAAGAAAAGGTGGTTCACCCTCCGGTGCTGTGAGAGATAGAATGATGTGGTAGATAAAGTTTGGGGCTCCAATGAATAAACAAAATTCTGATCCCTTCTCTGACATGAGTTCCCTAAAGTTTAAAATCTTAGGCTGCTATATAAATTATGACTGTTCCTCATACACACTAAAACACGATTCTTTCATTCTGCCCCCTTGCTTGAGTACTGCAATGCCCTGTCTATATAAGTCATATGATCACAGAATTTTAGAGGTCAAAAGGATCTTAAAGGTCATCTACATTAATCCTCTCATGTGATAGATGCTGCATTTTGTTGATATAAAGTTCTCAGACAATCAATAGGGTATTTGTCACATCAAAAATGTTCCCAAACTCACTCTGGATTAAGAAATGACATTAATAGAGAAGGACTGGGTTTGAGTCCCAGCTCTAAAAAGAAGTTATGTGACTGTGGGCCAGTCACTCGACTTCTCCCTGGGCCTTAGTGTTTTGATCTGTAAAATGGGGATAATAGTACTACACATTGGCTATTCCACAGATTTGTTGTGAGCAAAGTTCTTAAAAACAGCAAAGTATTATATACATGTGAACTATGATGTTCTCAGGTTCCTGTCTTCTCCATAAAGCCCTTCACACTAGCCCAGCCCAGACCACAGTGATTTATCCCTTTTTCTACACTGTTTTAGCACCTTTGATCTTTATTATACAACCATACATTTAATTATATACTTTTTTTGATTTTTTCTCTTCTTATTTCTCATATACCAGTTGCTGGTGTCTCCACCTCTAACCAAGTTATCTTGTATTTAATTTGCAGGAATATGTACATATATGTGTGTATACATATATATACACATGTATATAAATGTGTGTGTATATATACATATATGTGCGTATATATATATACGCACATATATGTACTTATTTATAGATGCACACGTTATCTTTTCCAATAGAATGTAAATTCCCTGAGGGCAGAAATTGTCCTATTTTTTTCATAGCATCCCTGGCACCTAGCAGATTGCACAGCCCAGTTTAATATATGTTTCTTGGTTGAGGGTCTCTCCAGCCAAATTTTATGTCTGAGTTCATGAGCTATGTCTTACAATTCATTAAACAGACATTTTATTCAGCATCTACTATACAAAAGGCTTTATACTATGGACCAGCAATAACAAAGATGAAAATTGACACGGTCTTGGTCCTCAGGGAGTTTACAATCTATAGGGAATAAGACACGTACACAAGTAGGCATAATAAAAGGGAAACATTGCTGGGGCTGGAGGGATTGTTTACTTCCTATCATAGGATTTTTATACAGTTGTGGTTATTAAAACGAGCCCTATTCGTCCTAGTACTTAAATCTTTCCTGGAATTAAATGAGGTGCTCTATGAAGTGCACTAACCCTTTGGGGGATTATTCTCAAGTTCAGGCTAGATGGGCACTTGTCCAGAAGGTGGTAGAGAGCATTCTTGGTTGAGGAGGAGTTGGGCAGAATTGCTGGGGTCTCTTCCTATTCTGAAGATCTCTGATTGCCTGTGTGCCTGTTGCTACGAGGTTTAGGTGCATTCAGAAGCTCTTGCCTAATTAATTAGTGGGGGCAAATGTAGGCACTGGAGAAAATCTGGTTCACAGAGACACTAGTGTGTAAACCTTGGAGAGGTTTCTATAGGCTGCCCCAAGCACAGGGTAGACCCTAAGTAAAAGAGAACACACTTTAGTGTGAAGGCGTACAGAAGAGATCTTCTCGGTCTCAGCTGCTTTACTTCCCTCAGTAATTGGGTCATTTTTACCCAGAAACTTCATCCTGAATTCAGGCCCCTTTCTCCCATTGGTGTCTTCCTGCCAGGAGCCTCCATTTTGGGGATGAGCCCAGTCTGTCCATGCTTCCTGGGCTTTCTTCTGGTTTGTATTTGCATTCTCAGTTCTTAGTACAATGTCTGGTATACAGTAAGAACTTAGTAAATGCTAATTGTCTGCCTCTCTATTCATGGTGGTCCCTGAATGAACTTTTAATGTGAGTAAATTCTTCCAGCTGGTGGTACAGTGGATTGAGCACTGGACCTTGGATCAGGAAGATATGAGTTTAAATCCAGACATAGACACTTACTAGTTGCATGGCCCTGGGTAAGTCATTTAACTTCTGTCTGCCTTAGTTTCCTCAACTGTCAAATGGGGGACAATAATAGCACCTACCTCCCAGGGATGTTGTGAGGACCAGATGAGATATGTGTAAAAAGTGCTTAGCACAGTGCCTAGCACATTGTAGGTACTATATAAATCAGGGCTGTCCAACCTTGGGTTTTTATTGAAACAATAGACAATATATTTTGATTTGCCATTTTAGTGAGAGCTCTGCAGTAGCTCGGCTTCCTTTGCTAAAGCATTTATGTAAATTTCTATGCTTGTAGGCGGGCCGCATAAATTGCACGCAGCCTGCAGGCTGCATTTTGGACAGCCCTGATATAAATGTATAGGACCATATAAATGTCCCTCCCTCCCTCCTTCCTCCCAGGTAACCCAAATCCCTTAGATTTCACTTTAAGTCCATTTTCCTTTATTCTGTCATCAGTGGATGGCAAACAGCTGGTTACCTTCCTTTACAGACTATGCCTTCTTTTTTGATGAAATCATCTAAATTCCACTAGCCCTTTTTGTCTAACTTCTTAATCATCTTTGTGATTCTCCTCTGATTTTAGTCCAGATTCTCCACAGTTCCATCAAGTTGTGGAGCCCAGAACCAAGCAAGTGCTCAAGCCAGAGTCTGACCAGTGTTGAGTATAACAGATGAACTCCTCGCTTTAACGGTACCATTACCTTGCCTCATTTTCAACATGTTATTACAAGCTAATGGGAGAACTTCTATTTTTTAAAAATTAACTCAATTCAACAATTTCATTTTAGGGAACATGATAAAATGAATAGCCTTCAAAATGTCAACTTGCTTACTCTGTATGTAATACCTAAGTCTGAAATATTTTCAAATATGCATATTAATTCCTAAATCTACTTATAGAATTAAAGTGATCATAGGTCCATTGGCTCAGTTAGGTGGTTCAGTGGATAGAGTGCCAAGCCTGGAGTCAAGAAGATTCCTCATCCTGAATTAAAATCTGGCTACTGCTAGCTGTATGACCCCGGGCAAGTCACTGAACCCTGTCTGCCTCAGTTTCCTCATCTGTAAAATAAGCTGGACAAGGAAAT
>CM053622.1:661404941-661441951 GCA_028646595.1 Phalanger gymnotis
TATTGTTGGCATGAGTACTTTACTGATGTGAACAGCAACCCCTCTCTGCCTTAGTAGGCAATCCTTCAAGAGTTACTATGGGTGAAAATCTGCCAGTTCAACTAGCCCCAGGGGTGCCTTTCCCTGAATGTTCCCTGACTCACCTATTGTTTTGGAGGAGAGGACACCACAATAGGGGAAGAAGGCTAGGAGAAGATAGAAGGGGAGGTCAACTGAGGTATTCTATCAGGCATTGCCCTTTCAGAAGTTAGTACAGAAAAGAAAGGACAATGCTTCTACTGGTCTCTTCTTTCCTCTTGTACCCTTGAACTTTGTTTATAAAATTTAACTGATTTTTGACTTCAAGATCACAGAGTTAAAGCTAGGAAAAGACCTTATTGGTTATGCCTAGGCCAATGAAGAAATAAGAGTCCAGAGAAGGTTAAATGACTTGTCCAAGGTCACAAAGGTAATGAGTGGCACAGTAGGATTTAATCTCCAAATCTCTAATTCCAAATCTAATGCTTTTTCTACTATATTAAACTGCCTCCCAGTGGTTTATGAAATGAATATGATCTGAGTTTCTAGACAAGCCTGGGGTGTGTGCATCTCTTTTGTGTGTAGAAGGAGATTCCTAATTGGTGGAGAGAATGATGATATAAGACTGTGGGGCCTCTTGAGAGTTGGTATGAAAACCTCTCGGAAGTAGACATTCTTTGAGAAAGAGATCTGCATAATTCTAGATATTCTTAGGACTGATGGAAAGAAAAGAGAGAGGAGAGGGGGAGAGAGAGAGAGTGAGAGACAGACAGACAGACAGACTTTATAAACTGGAAACATGTAGGGAAAGCCAGCATTCAAAATGTCCCTGATTCCCAGTTTCCCTTCTAAATACTTCAGGAAGAGAATTCCCTCTTCGGTGAGGCTGCAGTCTCTTAGTCTGAGCTGAGATGTGAGCTCATCAGAAGAGCGCATTTTCTCGTGTATTTTTATGCTGTTTCCTAATCTGTGTCACATCTCCAATTTCTGTTTGTTGCTTTGCTTGGATTAACAGATTTACTTGCTAGCTGCTATTTCTGATGGTCTTTTATGTAATCAGTGTTTGGTGGGAAGGATCCAAGCCAGAGGGTGTAGGTTTGGGATACCTCTCCCCCGGCAAGGGCTAGTAACTAGGGAACAGAGTTGGGCAAGGAAAGCTGAGTGCTGCAGAATTAACGCTTTTGAACTGTGGTTCTGGAGAAGACTTTTGAGAGTCCCTTAGACAGCAAGGAGATCAAATCAGTTAACAAGCTCAGAGAGTAATTCAGGCTCTTCACTGGAAGATCAAATACTGAAGCTGAAATACTCTGGCTACACAATGAGAAGATGGGGCTCATTGGAAAAGACCCTGATGTTGGGAAAGATTGAAGGCAAAAGGAAAAGGGGACGGCAGAGAATGAGATAGATAGATATTGTCACGTAAATGACGGACAGAAACTTGGAAAGACTTTAAGAGACAGTGGAGGATAGAAGGGCCTGGTGTGCTATGGTCCATGGCGTCATGAAGAGTTGGACAGGACGGAACAACGACAACTAGGGAAGTGGCTTTTGTTTTAGATCTATTGTATTCCTAGACCGGAAATATTTAGGGAGAGAGACTGATTCAGTTCTGGTCTACTATGTCTCTCAGAGACTGAAGAAAAGAACTCTCCAACTCATTGCAATCTTCTTTGGAGGCGATGGGTAAGATTGCAGAAATACCAATCAAATGAGTGCCTCTCATGAGCCACTTTAGACAATCCAAGCAGTCCCAATATTTTATATGGACAGCACACATCTTATTTAAAGTCAATAAGATAATAGATTTAGAGCAGGAAGGAACCTTACTCAAAGCCCACTGGAAGGAGAGGGAGCTGAGACCCAGGGAGGTTAAGTGCTTGTGCAGAGTTCCAAAGTTATTAAGTAGATGAATCTACTAGAATCTAGTAGATCAGGTCTTTCTGACTCTACATTCAGTACTCTATCCACAAAACCACACTAACCATACTTCCATGGAAAAGAGGCGTAGGAATTCCTTTGATTTCACCTTGTCCCTACACAAAACTCTTTTAAGTTCCAATTCACATACTCCTAAATATGTGATATTGTTGGCATATACTGTTGCTTATTCACAGTTTTTGCATTGATTGATCATAAATGTGCACTTTCCTCAATGTTTATTCTTCTTTTGTGTCTATACCACAGCAGGGCTGGGTTGCATATACTAGACTGTAAGGTCCTACAGAATAGTCTTTGTGTATATGTAATTTTCCATAACATTATAAACACATAGGCAGAAAGGGTGTTACTTAAGAAAAGCCTTTTGATGATAAGGAGATCATGGCTCCTGAGGCTGTATACAGTCTGGCTGGCCCAAGGCATTCCTGTAAGTGCCTGCTTTTGGACCAACTTTTCTAATTTATTAATTTTTTACTTCAGGAAAGCTATTGATCATTTCCTATTATCCAAACTGTCAGAGTGACTGGGGACTCCCCTGTCCAAGCAGGGCCCAGCATCTAGGATATTGCTGGAATATTTCAACTCACAGGCTTGCAGATTGAGAGACAGAAGGAAACCTAGAGTCATTGAATACAATCTCCTCACATTATAGACGAGGAAATCGGTGAGGCCCAATGATATTTAGTGATATGCCCATGGTCATATAGGCAGACCTGGGATTCAGACAGCAACTCTAACTCCAAATCCTATGTCCTTGGCATTGTAAGAAATAAAGTAACTTGACTGAAGCACACTTTTTTTAACTTTATTTTTTCTTGAATTTTTTGTCTATGTTTTCTTTCACAACATGATTATTACGGATATGTTTTGCATGACTACACATATATAACCTATATCGAATTCCTTGCTGTTTCAGTGCGGGTGGGGTGGGAGGAAGTGAGATAATTTGGAATTCAAAGTATTAAAAATGAATGTTGAAAATTATTTTTACATACAGATGGGGAAAAATAAAGTACTAAGTTAAAAAAAAAAGAAGTGATCTAACTCAGGCAACACTTGCAGTCCTGAAGGATAATTTGAATCTGCTCATCAGAAACTTTTAAAATGCCCATTATGCATATGACAAGAGTCAGCCTGGATCAACGGCAACAGGTCCAATTTTGGAGTCAAGTCCTGACAGACATGGACAAGGATGTGGCCATGGGCTTGATCTCTCAGCTCCAAAGGAAATTCTCTAAGACTACATGTTACAGTTGAGTTGCCAATGTGTTCTGATGGAGAGAATTTACCTACTGGGAGGCCCCTAAATAAATGAAATCAGTAGGGAAGAACAATTGAAGGGCAAGCATGAAAAGGAGTCAAGGGTGGAGGGCACTGTATAATTGAACTGGTAAAGGCTATGAGAGAGTGAGACCAGAGCCATGTTGATGATCTGGGAGAAGAAGGAGGAAGGAAACTTAGAGGTCACTGAAAACAATCTCTTCACTTTATAGATGAGGAAAATTAGGCCCAGTGAGATTAAATGACATGCCCAAAGTCACATAGTCAGAACTGGGATTCACACCCAGGTTCTCTGATTCCAAATCCTTTGGATGGATAGACTGGAGGTAGTAGTAAAGATGATGAAAATGTTAATGAACAGTGAGTTACAAGGAGAGATGGAAGGAAAGGAGAGACATTAAGAGGGGAGAATTTATGATTTCAAAGTTAAAGAGGTGGCACAGTTATAGGTGATGGCTGAGGTATAGTGAAGATGTAGGTCTAGAGAGTTGAGGAGGTCAACGAACTGGAGGAATAGAATGTTTGATGGGACATATTGATATCCCAAAGTATGAGGGTAGAGGTTGAAGTATGGAGAATGCATGTGAGTTGGTCACTGAACCTTTTGGGAAAGGAAGGAGAGTGACCTAGGGACTGGTAGATCAAAGAAAGCAACAATGTTTTTTTTTAAAATCTCACTCCATTCTCCTTATTCCTGAAATAAGGAGAATAATTCACTCTTCATAGGTGAAGACTATTTTAGAGGCCATGATATTTGGCATTAATGAACTCTGAAAGTACTATTCTATCCATTTCTGTGCTCAATAGTCTATCCATAGGTTGCGTAGGCATCTAAACAGCAATTCTTATGAGCAGTTGGCCCAGTCAATTGCCTCTGACACCATCTCCTCTCATTCCCAAAATATAAATCAGGTCTAGGGTGATGATGTGAGAGAATGATTGGCATGTGAACATGGCCTCTTTCTGATATCATGGAGTTGGATTAGTGTCTCCCTGAAGAGTGGGTAAGTAGAAAATTTCTCTACTGGAGCCAAACACATGGGGTCCTGTTCTTCTCAAAAGGGCTAAAAATAGAACTTGGTCTTAGTGATCTAAACTCTCTTGGTGAGACAGTCCAGATACTCAATCATTAAAAGAATTTTCCCTTTACAGTTATTGTCTCACTATTCAAATAGACTGAACCTTGGCCGTTCGACATTGGCCATCTGAGCTTACCCATAAAATTTCCATCTACCACTTTCCCTTGGTGACATTCATTTAGTTCTGATGATCTTTAGAGTGAGAATTATCTACTCTCTTTTAGTTTCACTAGACTTCATCTCGAGAGCACTAGAAATGTAATATTCCCATGAAAAATCAAGTTGTAAACAAACACTCCTTAAAAATTTGATTTTCTTCCTTCCCCTCCTGTCCCCTCCAGGCATCACCTTTTGAGTATGTTAAAGTGTGAGATGTATGTATGTATGTATGTAGATAATGTTTCCCATAGAATCATGTAATCTTCAAGTTAGAAGGCACCTGAAAGGCCATTTGGTTCAACTCCTAGCAGATGCTGTATAGTCTCTTTTATAATGTATCCTCCCCTACCCTCCACAAAGGGTCATCCAACCTCTGCTTAAATATTTCCAGTCTCAAGGAACTCATTATCTCATAAAATAACTCCAAATGTTAGGAAATTCTTCCATATTTAGCTGAAATATGCCTGTACATTCCTACTTCTCCCTTCTAGGACATCAAAAAAAAAAGACAAAGAAATCTTATTCCTCTTCCATATGTCAGACTTTAAATTTTTGGACAATCGTGATTATCACTCACTACTCCACGATCTTTTCTTTTCTAGGTTAAATTTCCAAAGTTCCTTCAATGTGCAAATGACATAATTTTAAGTCCTCTTATACCATCCTGGTCTCTAACATGTGGTCACACTCAATCCAGAGGTATCCAGATTGGAATGGAGTCTTTGGCATTGTGGGAATATTGTTTCTTATACAGTCAAGAGGGCCAATATAAAGCAGCAAAAGTGTCACTTATAGTCTTAAAAGATTGGTGCAATGACATTCTAAAAAGTTATGTATGTAATTCTTAAAGGAGTATCCATCCCCACTCTCCTCTTCTCCTTAAAAGTATCCTAGGTGGAGAGTATTTCAGAGAATAACGATTCTTAGAATTACTGAATTGTGAGAGTATAATGCTCTTCATATTAGCTCAGCAGAGTTCAGCAGGAGATTCGTAAAGTCCTTAGGTTCTGCAGGTATCTATCTACATGGTAATTCTCAGCCACAGATTTTCTGCAGTTGACTGCCTTTGTCACCATTCTATTGCATTCTCAAGATGTAAGTTGGGTCAAGTCTATAGAATTCAGACACTATGCTCAATTCTAATACTTTTCCTTCACTGTTTGGGAAGGCAGCCTTTAATCTTTTTCAGCTGTGAGAGACTGGCATGCTCCAGTGTCAGCTAATCTTTCCATTAACCTTCAAGTACCTCAGATGTTTTGCCAGCTTACAAGGCCCTGACATGTCCTATTATTTCAAGGGGATTTGCTAACGAAATGTTATCTTTCAGATGGTTGGTAATTCTCATGGAATTCATTTGGATGTGAAAATGCTTCCCCTTCTTGGCCTCATCGATATGACTCTACATTTGACTATCATATCAATCTTTTCCCAAAGCCAAAGATCAGAGGATAGCCAGCCCATTACCAATATGTTCTGACTTAATATGAAGTTATTTCTTTCCCAATGAATCCAGAAAACCTATGAAACCAGTGAGACCAAATGACCACTGAATAGTTGCTGATAGCATGCATTCTTTTTTAAGTCCTCTTATTCTCCCCTCAACCTTCTTCCTCCCCCACTCCTTTCTATTTCTTTCTCTTTTTTTGTTCATGAAGATTAATTTTTTTGTTCTTTGATCTGAGACTCCAAATACATTGAGACATAGCAAGGCATGGTGGATTAAAAACACTGGACTGAGTCATTAAGACCTCAGTTCACTCCAAAAGCCTCATGATGGAAAATGCCATCCACATCCAGAGAAAAAAATATGGAATCTGAATGCAGATCAAAGCATACTATTTGCGCTCTTTTTTTGTTTTGTTTTTTTCTTTCTCATGGCTCCTCCAATTCATTCTAATTCTTCTATACGACATGACTAATGTAAAAATATGTTTAAAAAGAATGTATATGTAGAGTCTATATCTGATTGCATGCCTTCTTGGGGAGGGAGTAGGAGAGAGAGGCAGAGAAAATTTAAAACTTACGGAAGTGAATGTTGAAAACTAAAAATAAATCTATTTTTTAAAAAAAGACCTCAGTTCAAATTTATTTAAAATAATTATCCCCCTCCATCCTCCCAACACAACTTTTCCCTCTTCCAAATTTTTATATTATTACTTTGGGTACCTCACACTCCTAGTCATTCAGGATCAAAACACAATTGTTATCCTCAAGTCATCACTCTCACTAACCCCTGTATTCAATCAGTGGTAAATTCATGGCATTTCTCCCATAGGAAGTTCTCTTATTTATGTCTACTTCTCTTTATTAACACCACAACCACCTTTATGAAATATCTCATTGCCTCACACTTGGACTACTCCAACGGCTTGTTGCTTGGTCTCTCTATATTGGTCCCTCCTATTCTCCCAGGTCCAATCCACTCTCCACTTGACTGTCAGGTTGATCTTTTTAAGCAAGTCTGACCTATTCAAGAATTCCAGTGGCTCCCTGTTACCTCCAAAATCAAATACTAAATCCTCTGTTTGGCTTTCAAAGTCCTTCATAACCTAGCCCCTTCTACTCTTCTAGTCATCTCACACCTTACTCCCCCCTTCAAATATTTTGTGATCCAGTGACAATGGCCTCCTTGAAGGTCCTAGCATAGCATATTTCATTTTCTGACTCTAGGCATTTTTGTTGGCTGTTCCCAGGACTTGGATATTTTCCCTCTTCAACTTGGCCAGATAGCTTCCTGGCTTCCTTCAAGTGTCAGATAAAATCTCACCTTCTCTACTTCCTGAAGATATGATGGTACAACTGGAAAATCCTGTTTATGCTTCTCTTGGGTCTTGATATTGGAGGTCAAATTTTTGGTTGAGTCTTCTCCTTATGAAGGCTTGAAATCCTTTTATTTCATTGAATGACCATTTTTTTCCCTGGATGTATTATGCTTAATTTGGCTGGGCAAGTGATTCTTGGTTGTAGTCCTAGCTCCTTTGCCCTCCGGAATATCATGTTCCATGACCTCTAATCCTTTAAGGTTGCAGCTGCCAGGTGCTGTGTGATCTGATCATGACTCTCTGATGTTTGATTTGTTTCTTCTGATCACTTGTAGTATTTTTTCCTTGACCTGATAGTTCTGAAATTTGGCTATAATGTTCATTGGGGTTTTTATTTTGTAATCTCTTTCCTGAGGTGACTGGTGGATTCTTTCAATGCTTATTTTGCTTTCTGGTTCCAGGACATCAGAGGAGTTTTCCCTGATAATTTCTTGAAAGATGCTGTCCAGGTCTTCCTTTTAAGTGTGGCTTTCAGGTAGTCCAGTGATTCTGCTATTGACTCTCCCTATTTTCCAGGGCACTTGTTTTTTCCATGAGGTATTTTGCATTTTTTTCCATTTTTTCATTCTTTTGAATTTGTTTGATTGATTCATGATGCCTTATAGAGCCATTAGCTTCTACTTGCCCAATTCTAACTTTTAAGGTATTATTTTCCTCAATTAGCTTTTGTACTTTCTTCTCCATTTAGCCATTATACTCTTTAAGGAGTTGTTTTCTTCAGTGGATTTTTGTATCTCCTTTTCCATTTGGTCAATTCCACTTTTAAAGATGTTTTTTCAGACAACTTTTTTTTAGAATTCTCTCGCATCACTCTCATTTCTTTTTCCTATTTTCTTCTCTTTTATATGATTTCCCCTCTCCTCTTATATGATTTTAAGTTCCTTTTTGATCTCTTCTATGAGCTCTTTCTGGGCTTGAGACCACTTCCCACTTTTCTTTGGGGTTTTGCCCACAGGTGTTTTGACATGGTTGTCTTCTTCTGAGTTTATCTTGTTCTTCCTGGTCACCATAATAACTTTCTAAGGTCAGAATTTTTTTGTGTTGCTTTCTGCTCATCTTTTTTGTTGTTGTTGTTGTTGTTGGCCTTTTTTCTTCCTTTTAAATTTGAGCTCTGCTCCTAGGGTGGCAGGGGCACTTGTCTCAGGCTTTTTGTGCTAGTGGCTCTAGACCGGCTGTTAATTTGGTGCTGCACTGATGTTGTCCTGAAGCCCAAGGAAAACTCTCGTGTTTGGTGCTGTGCTGAGGGTGTGGGGTGGCGGCTGGCTGGTGCTGGAGGCTGTAGGGGTCTGTGTTTACCTGATGCTGAGTTGAGGTCCTAGTGGTGGTGTCTGGAACATGCTAAGGTCTAATGGAGTATTTCTGCATTTCCCCATTGCTACATTGAAGCATGTAGTGGTCAGGCCTCTGGAGGCTGCCTGTTTACCAGGGGCAATGCTAAAGGTGGAGGGCCAGTGCTGGCTGGTGGCTGCCTGTTTGCTTAGGCACACATAGGGTTGGCATCTACCTGTCTGTCCAGGACTGTGCTGAAGCACCTGGAGGTCTAGCTACTGGAGGCTGCCTGTTTGCCCAGGGCTATGCTGAAGAATGGCAGGGCCAGTGCTCGCTGGCAGCTGCTTGTTTGCTTAGGCACCTATAGGGTTGGTATCTACCTGTTTGCCTGGAGCTGTGCTGAAGCACGCAGAGATCTGGTTACTGGAGGACTCCTGTTTGCCCAGGGCTACACTGAAGCAAGTGGTGGTACGATTTTCAGTTTTCAGAGCTGTAGTCTGCCAGTTCCCCTGGCTATGCTAAAGCCTGGGAAGGAGGGTCTTACTGCTGGTATTTGCCTACTCCGCCACACTGGGGCTCAAGATGTCCCACTGGTTTGCTGAGACATTTCCCAACCTGGGTCAGGCTCCCCTTTCATCAGAGTGAAACAGACCTTTCTCGCTGGTCCTCCAAGTTTCTTGGGCTAAAAGATTGTTTTACCTCATCTTTTTGCTGGTTCTGCTGTTCTGGGATTCATTTGGGAGCTCTATTTTATGGTTATTTGGAGGTAAGCACAGGACAATTGCAGTCATTGGCTGCTTACTCGGCCATCTTGGCTACTGGAATTCTCCCCTCCTTATTTCTTTGATCTAGAAGTAGTACTCTCATGGAGCCAGTCCTGCTTACTTAAAGATGCTAATGACTCACTTTTAGTCTAGGGAGTCTCTTCCCCACCCAATATTAAACACACACACACACACCCATACATATTTACATATATCCCAAAACTCAAAATGCAATCAAGAAAAGAAGGAATGAAGACTCCCTGAAGAAATTAAGCCCTAAGGAGACCAGCCCAAATACTGGAATCCTTTTCTTGAGCTCTCTGTAAGACCATGAAGAGAGGATGAGGAGAGCCTAGCATACTATCTCAAGTCAAAGAAGCAAGTCACACATGACTGTGACCCAGAAGGAATCAATAAGGTTCCATTTTCTATCCAGGAAAATTCCAAACACACCTCAGTGCTCAAGGACTGTGTCATTTTACCAAGAGCCCAAAGTACCTTCCTGCCTTGCTCCCTCACCCTGAGCAGATGGATGCAGGTTAGGAGCTGACAAGTCAATAAAAAAAAAAAACAAACAAACATTTTCTGCATATTTCACACTATTTCCCATTGCCATATAGAGAAATGAATAAAAGACCTAACTCTTTAGGATGCCACGGTAACAGTGCCTTTTATGATGACCGCATCTGTTTTCAGTATTAACACTAGCACCAGCCTGCTTCATATTCTGGAGATCTACAGAAGAATCCCTTGAGACTGGGAGCTGACCTTTTGCCTTTCAATTCACTTTTTATTGGGCTTTAGGGCAGTGGAAGTACTGTGCCTTTCTTGCCTTAATCAATAACTTTATTATTTCTTTCCCTTGTAATTATACGTGAGCAACCCTGTTTTCTGCAAAATTACAAGCTTTTCCTTTGCTGAAATGAAATCAAACCCAGTCTAGCCAAATGTGAAACCACATTTCACGCTGAATTTTTTCCCAGCATTATATTAACATCTACTGTGTGAAACTGCATGAAGACAAAGCTTACTGTTACAGCACTAACAGTTGCTGCATACAGTTTCAGAGCATGAGAATATTTAAAAAATATTTAAGGAGATGTGCTGGTTAGTTACGAAAAATTACAGTTAACTAAGACATAGACTTAAGAATGGACTGCCATTTTCACCAAGGAACAACTGGCAAATTCATCTCTTACTCAAGTTCAGAGAAATAAATCTAAAGTAAATTTCTACTTTCTACCTGCTGTCTATCTCTCTACCCAACTAAATAAAACTTCGTTTTCTAACATAATGTTTTCCTCACTCTTCTGTTGAAGGACCTGCAATAGTTCCCTAGTTTTAATGTCCCAAATATAAACAGTGCTGCCTAACTTTCTTGAGACTTTATACTCTTTTCTTCTCTTCTATTTTTTTTATTTTTAAAGAAAAAAGTATTTTAAAAATTAATCTGCCTCTCCCACTATTCCCACCCACCCACTCCACTGAGCACATAAAAAAATAATCTTCCCTCCAAAAAACCAAACCCCTTAACACATATCTACATGATCTGGTGAAACAATCCCCTCATCAGCCATGTCCCAGAAATTATATCTCTTTCCACGTTTTAAGTTCATCACCCTTCTGTCAGGAGGTAAGAGATAGATTTCCTTTTTTAAAAAATGATTTATATTTTGTTCAATGAAAATGTGTCTTTTCCACCTTCCTGTCCTCTTCCCTCTCTCCATCTCCATTGACAAAGAAAAAAAAAAACCTCTTGTAAACAATATGTATAATATAGTACAACAAATTTCTATATTGGCCACATCCGCAAAAATAGATGTCTCAGTCTGTTCTCTGAGTCCATTACCTTTCCGTGGGATGGGGGAAGATGGGGGGGGGGTGGAGAACCCATAATTTGTCCCTTCATTCCCTAACTAATCTTATATCTAACTATTCCTCATAGATCTAGTGCAAGCCTTTTATTCTTCAGACAAAGATATTGAGGAGTGAGAACCAGACAAAGCATCCAAAGATTTGGTTTCAAGTCCGGGCTCCACCACTTCCTGGCTGCATAACCTTTGGGTACAGTGTCCTCATTTGTAAAATGAAAAGCTGGGATGATCTTTACAGTTGCCCCTGGCTTTTTTGGTTTTTTTTTTTTTGTTTCGTTTTTTTTTTTTTGGCAGGGCAATTGGGGTTAAGTGACTTGCCCAAGACCACACATTTAGTACATGTGTTAAGTATCTGAGGCTGGATTTGAACTCAAGTCCTCCTGACTTCAGGGCCGGTGCTCTTCATCACTGCCCCTTGCCTCTGGCTTTTAATGCTGTACATCAGAGGTGTCAAATATGCCATCTGCTGCTGGCTAAAGGCAGCCTGAACTCAATTAAAGTATAATTGGGAAATATTTTAACAAAATAAACAAAAAATACACTAAAACTGATAATATTACATTTTAAAACTAAGTCATCTGGCAGCCCGCCAGGATCCTTATGCATGGATTAGGAGTCCTGTGTCTCTCTGAGTCTGACACGGATGGTTTACAAAATCCTTTCTACCTAAGTAAATCTGCTCCATTCTCTGAGACCCAGATCAGGTCTCCTTTTCACCAGTGGGACTTCTTCCCCCACTACTCAAGCCCATATTGATTTCTCTCTAACCAGACTTCTGTAATATTACCTATTCTGGTTTTATTGCTGACGGCTTAATGTAGTTAGTATTGTATTAGCAATTAGATTCCATTCCTTGAAAGCAAGAGCAAGAGCTTATTCGTGTTCCCCTCAGTGCCTAGCACCGTGCTAGACATACAGCAAGCCCTCAATAAACACTTGTTGAGACTGATCATCATTTTCTATCAGGAAGGAAAGAAACAAATATTTATTAAGCGCCTAATACAACCCTGGATGGTGGGTACTATTATTATTTTGGTTGTTCAGTTGTTTCAGTCGTGTCTGACTCTTTATGACCCCATTTAGAGTTTTCTTAAATTTAACAGTATTTTATTTTTTCCAATTACATGTATTTGTAATTTCTTTTTTTTTTTGGAGGGGGAAAGCAGGGTAATTGGGGTTAAGTGACTTGCCCAAGGTCACACAGCTAGTAAGTGTGTCAAGTGTCCAAGGCAGGATTTGAATTCAGGTCCTCCTGACTCCAGGGCCAGTGCTCTACTCACTGCCACCTAGCTGCCCCACGTGTATTTGTAATTTCAATATTCATTTTTTGAAAGATTTTGAGTTCCAAATTTTTCTCCCTCTCCCCCTCCTCTCTCTCCATCCCAAGATTGCAAGCAATCTGATACAGTTTATACATGTATAATTGCATAAAACATATTTCTACAACATTTGGGGTATTCTTGGCAAAGACACTGGAATGGTTTACCATTTCCTTTTCCAGCTCATTTTACAGACGAGGAAACTGAGGCAAACAAGGTTAAGTGATTTACCCAAGGTCACATAGCTAGTAAGTGTCTGAAGTCACATTTGAACTCAGGAGTCTTCCTGACTTTAGGCCTGGCACTCTCTCCTCCGCACCACCTAGATGCTTACGTAATTTTTTGGCAGTTGAGAAAACTGGGGAAGACAGAGGTTACATAGCTTGCCCAAAGTCACACCACTAGTTAAGTGTTTGATGTAGAATTTGTATTCGGGTCTTCCTGACTCTAGGCCCAGAGCTCTGTGCACCATAGCACCACTTAGCTGCCTTGGTTGAAAGTATGGGAACTGAATCAATTTGGGCAGCAAGCCCCCTAAAGACAATTTGCTTTTCTTGAAGTTTTTTTTAAAGCAATCTTCTCTAAATGCATTATGTTTCTAATCTAATACAGTTCTAACAAAATATTATTTTTGAAATACATGCATTTCTGAAACTATTTTCTACCTATGTGAAGTTAAAGGTATTTGTTCTTTGGCTTGACTCAAGTCCCTTATCAAGTTATGGAAGTGACTATAGATTTAAAAAAAAAAAATTAAACACATTTTAACATTCTGGTTCCAGGATACCAACTGTTACTTTTTCAACTTTTGTTTTTTTGGAGGCAGTCCAGGTTAAGTGACTTGCCCGGGGTCACACGACTAGTAAGTATATGAGGCTGGATTTGAACTCAGGGTCCTCCTGACTTCAGGATCAATGCTTTATCCACTATGCCACCTAGCTCCCCTATGATCGTGGATTTTCAAAGGCAATGCTAGTAGAAATATAAATGCTAGAGGCTCCTTTCAAGCTTGAAAGACTTAGAATACAGGCCCATGATAAGCCTGTGTTGGTCTCTTAGCTAGGACTAGGTTTGCCAAGTTCAGAGAACCTTCTCATCAGATTTGGCTCCAGAGTGACTTTTGGCCTGAGAAAGTTCCTAAGACCATCTACTGAATTGTAGATAGGGTGTGCTGGAGCCAGCTTGAACCAGCTCTAGAGCTGATCGTTAAATTTTTAGTGTGACCATTTATACCTCAGAAATTGGCAAAACCTAAAAATCAGGGCTTGATTTTTTTTTGTTTTATTGACTATTTAGACTTAAGAAAGTGACTGAGAAATGTTAATAATGCATATTAAACTTTAAAATGTACCAGTGTACATTTTCCAGAAAGCCAGTTGTTAAACATTTACCAGCACACCTCTGGTTGTGGAGGGGTTGTGATCTGCACAGAAGAGGGAGCACCCACCCTGCCAAAAATGAAAGATCCCAGAAATGCTGAATTACTGACTAGAGCTACCAAAAGCATCTTAGGTTTTGCATCTGTGGTCAGTCTCTTTTCAAAAATAGTTATTTATTGATAACTTTTGTTTTTATATCATCTATATTGCCCCCTTCCCACTTCCAGAAAGTCATCACCCCTAACAAAGAACAGTCAGGCTCTTTCAAAGGGTTATTGAAGCTGGGGTAGCTGGTTGCTATGTCTGGTTACTAGGCTGAAGATTTTTATTGGGTTATTAAAAAAACAACCTGGCCTCTACAGTTTCTGATTGGTCAAGAGCTATACAGCAGAGCTTGTAAAGACTGGATGGTTGACTTTAAATATCCTTCATCTGGATTTATATGAAAATAAGTGTTTTAAGAGACACGACCCATTTTAAAAGCAGACTGAAATATTTATTCATGGAGTATTCAAAGCTAAAGAAAATCAACCATTAATGGTATCAACCCTAGAAGTACCCACTTGTCTGGTAACACTAAATTTATGAAGGTTCAGTTATCCCAAAGAATGTTGCTTTTGCCTGTTGGACTGTGTGTGTATAGAATGCCGCCTCCACCAAGGTCTTAAAGGAAGGGAATCTTGGAAAAAGTACTTGACAAGCCAGCACAATTCTACTTACCTTGGGGCTGTCTTTTATGTTTCAAATTTAAAACTAACTTTTTACATTTTTTCTCAGTAATGAAACATAACTTTGTTACTCAGAGGTACTCTTAGGTGAGGGGTCTCTGCATGAAGACAGTCCCAGGTTAGTTAAATATCTGGATTCTGTTAATTTACAGAATAAATGTCCAGTTTCTCAGGTTCTGAGTTTAATGGTGTGGCTGCTATCATCTGAAGGGCCCTAGACTGGAAGCCAGGGAGCCTGGGTTCTAATCTCGGCTCAGTCACTAATTCATTGTGTGACCTTAAACAAATAATATACCTACTTTGGGCTTCAGTTACCTCCTTTGTAAAGTGGTGGGATCAGATTATCATCACAAGGGCTGACATTTAGATAGCTTTTTAAGGCTGGCACAGTTCGGTCTGCATACTATCTCATTCGATCCTCACAACAACTATTGAGGTAAGGAGCTACTATTATCCTCATTATCCTCCAGGCCGCTGAGGAAACTCAGGGTCAGAATTGTTTAACGACTAGACCTTGGTCACATATGCATATACACATATATGCAACCTATGTGTGTGTGTGTGTGTGTGTGTGTGTGTGTGTGTGTGTGTGTGTGAGAGAGAGAGAGAGAGAGAGAGAGAGAGAGAGAGAGAGAGAGAGAAAGAGGTAGGACTTGAACATAGGTGTTCCTGACTCAGAGGTTAGATCTTTATTATTTCTGGTTGCCTCTCATCTGTGAGCATACCTCTCCAAAATCTTTTATGGGAGGTTGTTCAGTTGTTTCAATCGTGTTTGACTTTTTGTGACCCCATTTGGGGTTTCCTTGGCAAAGACTGGAGTAGTCTGCCACTTCCTTCTTCAGCTCATTTTATAGAGGAGGAAACTGAGACAAAGAGGGTTAAGTGACTTGCTCAAGGTCAAACAGCTAGCAAGTGTGTGAGGCCACATTTGAACTCGGGCTTTCCTGACTCCAGGCCTGAGAGCCACTTTGCCAACTAGCTGCCCCCTTTTATAGGAGGACCACCATACTGTAATTGGGCAAAGAAAAGTCAACAATAGAAAGTCTACAATTAAGTTGATAAACTCAACATTATATTCACAGCTACAAAAAGTTTCATGTTAAATTTGAAGTTTATGAGGTTTCACCACTATATGGTTAATGGTCTTTCATCTATAAAATATTTCTCATCTAATCTCTCCAAACCCAAATTGATTATATGTCTATCTTTTGTATTTTTTTAACTTAACTTGGGATAAGAACAAAGAAAAGACGGAGTCTCAGTAAAATATGGTTTTTTTCCCCCAGGAAATAAAATGGAGTGTACTATTATAGGGTATTATAATATAGACCATGAACTTTATAATATGCACATACATGTATCAATTCTCTCACATTTTAAAAACTATAGCTACTATTACAAAGCACCCTTCAGCTCCTATTACAATGAACATTTTTCTTTAAAATGGTGCTTGGTCACTGCTATAGTGGATTCGAGGACAACTGAGTGCCAATGCTTTATATTTCCATTAAAGCTAAAAGCACATAAATTCATGTCTACTGTGTATATAAATATTTCATCTCAATGTGCATCATAGCAATAGCCTAACTCATTGAAATTGATGTTAGAAATGGGGAACAGTTATTCTTTTCCCTCTAAAGAAAGGCCTAAATGACTGTAAAGCTGCCAGTTTAATCATCCTAGGTGGTATGTAGCCATCCTTTAGGTCAAGGTTTACAAGCAGAACTGATCACTAAGATGTTCCCCAGGGACCACATTTTAATGAGTTTTATATTAAGCCATACATTTCCCTTCATCTGGTAACATACTGTATACCTCAAGCTATCTCACTAACTAATGCACCCCTGGACCCAAAGGAGACAGCTCCAACTTTTTATCAGTCTACCACACGTATCTCAGAGAAACCCAGCAACCTAATAAAATATATTACACAGACAAGTGGTCCTGCCAACATACTTTTCTATTAAGGAAATTAAAAGCACATGCTCCATCTCAACCTGTGCAAGCTCACATGTTTGGGCAAATGTCCAAAGGAAAAAGAAAGAAAAGCTTTGTGTTGCTCGTCATACAATCCTTTCTCATCCATTCTCTATTGTCAATACCTAGGTAGGATTTTTAAGGTAAGCTTTTTAAACACACTGTTACAGTAGCTCTCTCTCCCACATTCTCTCAGATACAGTTCAGTCTCTCTCTCTCTCTCTCTCTCTCTTTCTCTCTCCCTCCCTCCCTCCCTCTCTCCTCCCCTCCTTCTTCCCTCTCTGTCTTTCTGTCTCTCTGCCTCAATCTCTCTACTGTCTTCATCTTTGAGTTTCTACAATAGGACAACCTTGGGAAACTTAACAGAAAATTTAAAGGCTGGACTAAAGTGAGGTTAAACTTAAAATGATCTAGAAATAACGCTCCTCTTCCCCCAAGAGTAAAAGTGACCTCAGAAACTCCGAGCTGCAATGACGTAGGGTACCTAAGATACCAGAAAATCCAAGTTAAATCATTCTAAGGATTCGGAGCCGGGTGTGGCCACGGAAACGTTTGGGTGGGTGGGGAGTCCCTTCTGGACAATGCCCACTTCAAACTGCAAGAACCCAGAATTATGCAAGGCACTGCAGTGTGTGTGTGTGTCTGTGTGTATGTGTGTGTCTGTGTGTGTGTGTCTGTGTGCATGTGTGTGTGTATTTGTATATAATCTACGGTTTCCCTGAACACTCCTCACAATTGAGCCGAGTATAAATAAGCAGAGCCTCCCCGGGGTTGGGCTGGCCCACCAACAAAGCAAAGCCGCGCACGCCGGCCAGGGAGGAGCATCAGACTGGTGGTTGCTCGGGGGTTCCCTCTCTGCCCGTTCAAAGCAAAATGCCAAAAAGAGGGTGGGGGGTAGGGGAGGAGAAAAGCAAAGTACCGTCTTGTCCAGGCACTGAAGGCAGTAGTAAAGCTTGCAGCAGCACTGACCCATCGCGGCAGGCAGGCTCGCGGCACCCAGCGCACCGGCTCAGTTCAGCGTGCCATCATCAGCCCGGGAGCCCCGAGCCCAGGAGCCGCGAGGCTGTCACCAGTGAGTGGCGCCTGCCGCCGTCTGCTGTCCGCTGCCGCCGCCGCTGCTGCTCGGGCTTCCATGGGCTCCCTTATCTCTCTGTGTAACTTCAGGAATTCAGGAGCAGGAGGAAGAGGAAGAGGAGGAGGGAGCAGCCAGCCAGAGCCGGCTGCATACTAGGCTCCGACTGGGGGCGGCAGGGAGGGTCACTTAGCCACTGAGAGCCTTCCAGTGGGGCGGATCAATAGGCGCACAATAACTGGGCATTTACCAATTTCATCACCCTCCGAGCCACCCGCAGCCTCTCGCTGCCGCCACCGCCGCTGCCTCTGCTGCTAACTGATGGGTACCACCTTGCAATGCTCATCCCTTCTACCGCTACAATGGATACACAACTGTTCACAACAGACAAGCTTGCGAGAGAAGAAGCGCACAAAAGAGCATTCTGAAGGGCCTCACTTAAGACTTAAGGCTAGGCTGGGTTCTGATTCACGGTCCCCACCCAGGGCTTCTGTTGCTCTCAGAAGTAAATATATTTATAAGTGTGATTTATATGATAAGACAACAGGCCTTCCCTGCCTCATCACTGCCTGTCAGGGTATCTGTAGCCTACTGGGATCTCTAATTGCTCATCTTCAAATCCGTGTATCATGAACATGTTTTTCCTTGTTTGATGAGACCTTTCTCGCATCTGAAATATGATTATGTGTCTGATTGCCTGCGCAAGAGTTACCCTAGTGATTAAAGTGTCCAGTTGATTAAAACTGTGGTATTTGGAGGTTTCCTTTCTTCTAGGCATTTCACAGCATAAAAGCCTTCAGCAATATGATATTTCGAAGCAATTGGTCGATTTTCATATGGTAGAAAGTCAAAAGAGGAAGGGAGGAGGGGATTCACCCTTCAAAGGGGACTTGGCCTTTTAAAAACAGAATTCATAAATCTGGAAATGAAAGCTATATCTGTTTACAAGACAACCATTTAAGGAAATACTTGCACCTCAGAGGAGAAAACCTGAAAGGTTAGGCTCATTAATAATCCACAGACATGAGCAAACACACCAAATTTTTATGCTGAACACTGACTTTGCCCAACACTATTCTTAGGCAGTACCTACAGGAATCAGGTGACATGAGTTAATTCTGCCTGGAATTCTCCAAAATACAGACTTTCATTAGGTAGTCTAGGCTATTTTGATCTCAGGACTGAGGGAAAAAAATCAGGATCTTATCCAAGCCAATGAGAGGCTACTAGATCTTTTGCTGGACAGCTTCAAAGAAGAAGCCTAAATCTTCCTTTATCATTCAGGTTGGTATGTTTTTATTCCTGGTGTATTTCCTTCATGGATATCTAGATAGTATCTGCCATGGAATGGGAGAACAAGTTTAGAAAGTTTATTAGTAAGAACTGATCAGGAGGTTCAGAACTGGAAGAGCCATGAAGCCCAACTCCCTCTTTTTACAGATAAGGAAGAAGAGAGATTGGTGACTTCCCTACGGCTGCACAGGTAATAAGCAACAAGCCTGAGTTTCTAAGTCAGGTCATCAGATTACAGATACACATACTTCTGATTATATTTCTCAATACAACAAAGGAGAGAGCATCATGAATGTCCACTGGTTTACAGGGCTTCTAATCCTGCTTAGTAGATTTAAGCCATGTTCATACCCTTTAACTGGGGATATCACTACTAGGACTATGTTACAAGGAGGTTACTGATGAAAAGAAAAGACACTATATGTATAAAAATATTCATGTCAATATTCTTTGTGGGAAAACTGGAAACAGCTACATGTCCAGTGATTGGGGAATGGCCGAACAGTCATATAAGAATGTAATAGAATATTACTGCTTCAGTGATTAGTATGAAGAATTTAGAGAAATGTAGGACCTGAGAAGACTTGGTCCAGATCTGCGGTTTTATTGATGCTGGCAGGTCCTATTGAGGAAATCCTCTCTCTCCAACAAGATCAACAATTCTTCTTAAATGTATGGTCTTACAAAGTTCCTTGGAGTCCTCAAGAGGTTAAGTGATTTGCCCATGATCACACAGCTGATATGTATAAAAGGCAGGATCTGAACTTGGGCTTTTCTGATTTGGAAGCCAGCCTTCTGTCTACTACATCATGATGCCTCTTGTAGGAAGACAGCAGAGCCAAAAGAACCATCTACACAATGGCTTCAATGAAGCAAATAAAGACACCCTGAAGTGACGACAAAGACAAGTGAAGATGTCGGCATCGTGCCATCAAAATGGAAGCACACATTCTGTAACAATTAGTAAACTGTACTATCAATTATAATGCAACGGTCAGGCAGTTTTGTTCAGCTGTTTTCAGGGAGTGTAGTTTATAAGGGGTCTGTTGTTTCTATGTAAAAAAAAAGTGTCAATAAATTAAAATAAGTTGATGGAATAGGCCCAGATAGTATCTAAAGCCCTTGCTGTCTCAGAAAAAAAGACTCAAGATAAGTAATTAACCTGATGGAAGTAGCTTGTTATGGCTAATAATTGAAGTCTGGCTGTTGTCCATAGAGAAAAAAGAAAAACAAATATGTGTTTGGGTCATACTGTTTCCTTTATAATCTCAAATTAATTTTAGGGACATTTTTGTCAAGATTAGAGCTCTTAGTACATGAAAGCTTTTCTGGTATGATAATCTTAATCTTATGAAATTTGTAAGCATGTTTGTGGAAATGCAAACATTTTCACACACATACAAGTTTTCACAGGGATCAGCATGAGATATAGGAACACGATGCCTACTTAAAGAGTTTTAAGAATATTTGTATGAACTGATTAAACCAATCTGGAGAGCAATTTGGAACTATGACCAAAGGGCAATCAAACTGTGCATACCCTTAGATCCAGCAATAGCACTATGAGGTCTGTATCCAAAGAGATCATAAAAATGGGAAAAGGACCCACATGTACAAAAATATTTATAGCAGCTCTTTTTGTGGTGTCAAATAATTGGAAATTGAGGGGATGTCGATCAATTGGGGAATGACTGAAGCAGCTGTGGTATATGAATGTAATGGAATATTATTATTCCAAAAGAAATGACGAGCAGGCAGATTTTAGAAAAACCTGGAAAGACTTACATGAACTGATGCTAAATGAAGTGAGCAGAACCAGGAGAACACTGTACACAGTAACACCAACATTGTGCAATGACCAACTTTGATAGACTTCGCTCTTCTCAGTAATGCAATGACCTAAGACAATTCCAAAAGACTAAAGATGGAAAATGCTATCCACATCCAGAGAAAGAACTATGGAATCTGAATGCAGATCAAAGCATACTATTTTCTCTCTTTTTTTTCTTTCTCATGGTTTTTCCCTTTGGTTCTGTTTCTTCTTTACAACATGACTAATGTGGAAATATGTTTATATGACTACGTGTATAGCCTATATCAGATTACATGCTGTCTTGGGAGGTAGGAGTGAAGGGAGTGGGGAAAAAGAACTCAAAATCTTATAAAAGTGAATGTTGAAAACTAAAAATAAATAAATTTTAAAAATTAAAAAATAAAAACAAAACAACAAAAAAGAATATTTGTACTTTTATAGTGGAGAGGAAGATAGGGGATGTGGGTGGGAGCATTTGATCCTTACTCTCATTGGAACTGGCTCAGTTGGCTATGGAAGTTTATCTTACCTTATAGGAAAGTAGAAAGGGAAGGGGATAAGAGAAGGTAGGGGGGCTGATACAAGGGTAGATTGGGGGAGGTGAAAGTCGGAAGCAAAACACTTTTGAGGATGGACAAGGTAAAGGGAGAGAGTAGGATAAATATGTGGAAAATAGGATGGAAGGAAATAAACAGTTAATAATCGTAACTATGAAAACTATTTTACAGTGAGTATCTGTGATAAAGGCCTCATTTCTCAAATATATAGAGAACTGAGTCAAATTTATAAAAATAAGAGCCATTCTTCAATTGATAAATGGTCAAAGGATATGAACAGGCAATTTTCGGACAAAGTAATCAAACCTATCTGTAATAATATGAAAAAATGCTTTAAATCACTATTGATTAGAGAAATACAAATTAAAACAACTCTGAGGATACCACTTTACACCTATCAGACTGGCTAATATGACAGAAAAGGAAAATGACAAATGTTGGAGAGATGTGGGAAATTAAGACATTAATGCACTGTTGGTTGAGTTGTGAATTGATTCAACCCTTCTATAGAGCAATTTGGAACTATGCTCAAACAGCTATAAAACCATGCATACTCTTTGAGCTATATAACTACTAGGTCTGTATCCCAGAGAGATAAAAAACAAAAAGCAATAAAAGGTTCTATTTGTACACAAATATTTATAGCAGCTCTTTTAGTACAAAGAATTGGAAATTCCCCAACTGGGGAATACTTGACCAAGTTGTGGCATATGATTGTGATGGAATACTTTTATGCTTTATAAGAAATGACAAGCATGAAAGACTTACATGAACTGATGCAAAGTGAAGTCAAGCAGAACCAGAAGAACAGTGTACACAGTAACAGCAATATTGTACAATGATCAACTGTGAATGACCTAGCTGTTCTCAACAACACAGTGATCCAAGACAATACCTTAGGACTTATGATGAAAAATGCTATATGTCTCCAGAGGAAGAACTGATGAGGTCTGAATGAAGACTGAAGCATACTTGATTTTTTACTTTCTTTGTTTTTCCTGTGTGTTTTTTTTTGGGTCTGTGTTTTCTTTTACAACATGACTAATACAGAAATATGTTTTACATGACTGCACATGTGTAATCTATGTTAAACTGCTTGCCTTCTCAATGAAGGGGGTAGGGAGTGAAGAAAGGAGTGAGTTTGGAACACAAAGTTTTAAGAAGCAAATGTTAAAACATTTTTTTTACTTATAATTGGAAGAAATATTAAATTAAATTATATTTGTAAAAATCCCATACAAACAAGGACATGCTGAAAACTGAATGCACAAACAGAATGCTAAAAACAGAACTATAACCAAGGTGGGGTTGACCAGGTTGTTGCCTTAGGATAGACCTCAGAGCAACAGAGACAATCGTGCTTAGCAGCTGGTTAGTGAGGATGAATTAGTAAGAATGGAAGCTACCAGATGGCTTACTTTCTGCCCTTGAGAAGTTGCACTCCAGGAATGTCCTTAATCACATCTGCCCTGCTTCCTCTGCCCCCCTCTTCCCCTACCCCTCCAATCTCAAGCATTAGGCTATTTATCTCCTTCTCCTATCTGCACAGGTTGGTGTTCCAGGATCTCCCTACCACCACTGTAAGTCTACTGAATTTGCCTTTAAAAGTTGATTCTGAAGGTGTATTTTGTGCTGCTTGCCCTAGATGCAAAAGTAGCTAGTTATAGCACTGGCTAAGTGAATGAAAATAATTAGGTGATGAGTCAGAAAGAGCTTATTTAAAACAAACCAACCTTCTTGAAATCCACATTTCATATCTTTGGCACAGCACTTGAATCACATTACCATTGAACAGGCTTCCCATACATGGACCCTACTGTCTCATGTACTGTGTCCTCCAACTATAAAATGAGAAGATTGGGTGGTTGGATTAGACAATTTTCAAGGTCTCTTCCTTCTCTGTTACTTTCTGAATCTATGTTTTGATGACTTTTTAATTGTGTTCTTTTATTTATTTATTTTTTTAACAAATGATGAAAGTAGCCACATGGTTATTTGGTCCAGCTGTCTACACCTTTTTTCCATGCAATATTTCCATGAAATATTTTCTTATTAGCAATAGACCCTGTAAAAGCCCTTCCCTAAGAAAACCTGATTTAAAAAATAAAATATAGTCTGTCTTTCAAGAAATCTTATCTACTGAGATGGGGTTGCAAAAGGAGAGGACAAACCCCATGTCTTCAAGATCAAAATGATGGATGGCCTGAGTGAGTTCTAAACTTCAATATACTGAATGCATAGGATAGAGCCTTTGGAAGCATCTTTGATAGAATTTTAAATACTCAGGATTTAGAAAATTAAGATAGAGAAGAAATGAATGACCCGAAGCATTTCAGCTCAAAGATTCATTTCGAAATGGATGTATAAAAGTGAGTCATCTTTATACAATCCCCATGTAAGGAGAGACTAAACCCCAAATAAATTTTATTCTAATCTGGCTGTTCTTCAATGGTGTCTGTTTGTTAATGATTCAGTTCATTGGAGAGGCAACATTTTTAGTAAGTTTCTAGATTATGCCAAGTGGGAAGAGATGATTATTCTCTTTAATGGAGAAACTAAATTGAGAATATCCTTAATGAGCTAAAGACCTTGCCTAGAGTAGCCCAGACAAATTTACCAAGAACAAATGTTGGTCAGTATCAACTGAACAAATCTTCAGATTAAGTGTTTTCTCTATGCAAAGGAGTATGCTAGACCCTGGGGAATACAAAACCAAAGACAATCCTTGTCTGCAGGAGATGATATTTTACTGGATGGGAGAGGGTGATTTTAATGTTGTACAGATGTAAAAATAATTCCCAGGTAATTTGTGGAAGAAAAGAACCCTAACAGCTGAGAGGGATCAGTGAAAAGCTCACAGAACACAGGGCACATGAACAGAGCCCTGAAGGAGAACAAGGATTCTGAAAGCAGAGATAAAGAAAGCATTCTACATATGGGACACAGTCCTTGCAATACATGTAGGAAGGAGATAGAATGTTGAATTCGTGGAATAGCCAGGAGTCTAATTTGGCTGGAACATGAAGTTTGTGAAGAGGAGATTATAAAAAAAGTTAGAAAGTTAGGCAGGAACCAGATCATAAGGGGCCTAAATACTAGGCTAAGGAATTTGTATTTTAGCCAAGAAACAATGGGGAATTACCATAAGTGTCTGAGTATGGGACATGGTCAGCCCCATGGTATAAGAAGATTATTTTGTATGGAGGCTATATTGGAGAGGGGAGAAGGTGGCAGCAAGGGAATCTATCAGGATATTATTACAGAGTAGTCTGAGGGAGAAGTGATGAGGGCCTAAGCTAGGGTGGTGATCATGGGAATGGATACAGCAGAGAGAGGTTATGGACAGTCCATAAGACTTGGTAGTTTATTGGATATGGTGGTGAGTGAGAAGGAAGATTGAAGGATGGCTCTGAGGTTACAAACCTGGGTGCCAGGGAGGGTGGTGGTACCTTCAACATAGCACCTGCTGCTTTGCCTAGTTTCAACTCTATGGAACAAGATTCCCCTCTCTCTTTCCTGCCTACTTTTGTATGTTGTCTGCCCCTATTAGACTGTAAGCTTTTTGAGGGCAAGGACTGTCTTTTTATTAGTTGTATCCTCCGAGTGCCAGGTGGCATTTAGGAGTCAATAGTCAGCAGGTACCTTACAAAGCAGGACTAGAATTCAGATGCAAGATTAGAGCTAGATATATAGATCTGTAAGTCATTTGTACAGTGATGATATCTGAACTACTCTGTGGCAGTAAGTAGGAGAGATCATTTAATGTTAAGTTGGGACTTTTAAAAATGTTTTAGAATGCTAAATTGATTAAGTGTCTTTGATTGAGCCTTACTAGGTGCAGAGGCCTAGGCCCAAACGCCTATTTACTAGGTGCTAAGCCTATGTGGGTGTGAAGCCCCCAGGGCCCTAAGGGGAGTTGCTAAGGCCAGAGCCAATAGTAGGCACCTAAGTCTTGGTCTCTCAGATGATGTTTGATGATGTCTGAAAACTGTATAAAAAGAAAGAACAGAGTTATTTGCTTTAGACTGTCACTCCTGGAGGAGTGTTGGCATGGGACTCCGAGCAGCCACTCTAAGAGCCTCCTGGCTCGTCAACCCAGATGTTGATGGTTTCTTGGTAACTATAAATTGTGATCTGGTCTGTTTATATTGTGTATGTTTGTAACTTGTTTGTATTTGCTCTGAAGTTCAGGCTGCTGGCTTTTCCTCCTGAACTAAGTGAGTTTATATGTATATGTTGGATTAAAGTGAGATTGTCAACCCCTTAACATTACTTTCCTTAGTAAAGCAGATCAAAAGAAACTGTGCTGGCAGCGTCCTTGTTGTTGGGCTTGTGTTGGTCTTTCACCCCCACAACAGCTGCTAGCCCAACTGTTGCAACAGATCATCAAGGGGGAAGGAGTGTAGAAAAGAGAGAGTAGGACTGAGGCGCATGTGTCACGCATGTTAAAGGATCTGGAGAAAGAGAATGATCCAGCCAGGGAGAAGAAGAAGGAGCAGTTACAGAGGGAGAGAAAGAACCAGGGCAGAGTACAGTCATGGAAGCCAAGGAAGGAGCGAGTCAATTTCTCTCTGTCTTTCTCTCAATATATAATACAATAAAACAGCATATCATATAAACAGTGTACATAATATATAAAGCATAGTACATATAACAGTATATAATATACTATATATAATAATAGTATATATGACATACTAAGTAGTGTATCATATATTAGTGTATATATAATATACTCTATAATAGTAAATTAGCATCATATATGTTAGTACATATACTATACTATATAATAGTATACCATATGTTAGTATGTGTAATATGCTATATGACAGCATACAATATACTATAATAGCATGTCATATACTAGTATATACATGTATATTATATAATAGTAAATAATGTACAATATATAATAGTACTTATATGCTAAATAGTACATCATATATTAGTGTATATACTATATAATATATTAGTATATTTAATACACTACATAATATACCATATATTAATATATGTAATATACTATAATATACTATATAATAGTATATCATATATTAGTATTATATCATATATTGCTATATTCAACATACTAGAGAAGAATATATAATGTACTATGTAATAGTAAATAACATACTATATAATAGCATATAATTTACTATATAATAGTATATAATATGTAGCTCAGTATATAATAGTATATGATTTAATATATATAGTATACATGTATATACCATATTACTATTATTTATATATGTATACATACATGCATATATAGTATATATGTATATACTATGCATATATGCAGGTGCATATGTATATATATGTATGTGTACATGTATATATATATGTATACACACACACATATATGCATATGACCTATGACACAGGGCTAACAAAAGCTCACAGGGACCAGGTCTGATCATCTCCTCTTTGGCTTGTTGCCCCCACCCAGGGCTTACTCCAGGAAGATCTCTAACTATAACTCATATCTACATTTCCACACTAACGAGAGGCCCTCACTTCCTGTGTAGGTACTCAAGGTAGCAAACACAAGCTGGATATAAAGACGGCTTAATCTCACTCAGGAGAAAACGCCAGAGACACAGAAGATACACAGGCACCCATGAAAGCAGCTAGATGGGGCAGTGGACAACTCTGGACCTGGAGTCAGGAAAACCCGAGTTCAAGACTAGTTGTGTGACCCTGTAGGAATCACTGAACTGCTATCTGCCTTGGTTTCCTCATCTGTACAATGGGGATAATAGTAGCACCTACTTTCTAGGACTGTTAAAGGTTTTGTAAACCTTAAAAGGACTATATCAATACTAGTTATTATTACTCTTATTATTAATGCTGACCCTGAGGCCATCACATCAGAGATGGGAGTCACACATCATTGATATTCTCAGAATCCAGTATGTAGTGCAGCGTCTACACATAAATATTTATTGAATGGAGACATAAGCCTGCTCGTCTAGTGGAGTCTATACCTAGGAGGCATGTTAGCATAAAGACCTTGTTAAGACACAGCCATATGGCCTTCATTAACTTTTGAAAAGGTCAAGCATCAGATCCATGAAGAATAATACAATCTCTGGATGAGAACATATTTTCATTACATTCCTCCATGCTTGGAATTCTTCCCTCATTTCTACTACCTCTTGGCTTCTCTGGTTTCCTTCAAGTTCCAGTTAAAATTCTGCTTTCCACAAGAAGTCTTTCTTGATCCCCCTAAATACAAGTATCATCCCTATGTTGATGATCTCAAGCTTATTCCTTGTTTGTTCACAGCCGTTTGCATGTTGTCTTCCCCATTCGATTGTGAGCTACTTCACAGAAGAGACTGGTTTTATTTTTTTGCTCTGTGTGTGTGTGTGTGTGTGTGTGTGTGTGTGTGTGTGTGTATTCCCCTACATTTAGCACAATGTGTGGCTCGTAGTAGATGATTAATGTTTGTTGACTGACTATTGAAGTCTTTAAGCAAGGAGGGGAGATTCAATTTAACTTAGTTCAAATTTTTATTAAATGTCTAGTATTTGGAGAGCACTCCGCTAAGGTTTGCAAGGCTCCAAGGTGACTAAGACACATCTTGCATAAAGTCCACCAAAGGTACAAAACATAATAAATACACAAATGCCCCAGCTCCTGGCTCTGGAATTATATGGCCAACTGTTACATTTCTGCTGCTGAATGCCTTCCTGTCTGGATCACTCTCTATTGCCTTCTCCTAGATGACCTGGATGTAAACTGCCTGCCTGCTCAGATCTCTTTCTCTTCCCTGTTAATATCTATAATCTGAGACAGCGCTACCCTAATATGCCTACCACCTGCAAATGCCTTTTCCTTATACCTAGCACCAGGTCCCTTCTTGACTTTCTGCTTTATTCAGCATATTTCTCTCATTTGTGGGTCCCAGTCATTGTCCCTGCTTTGGCTCATGTATTGGTCTTGACATCATCTTAAAGAAGAAAGTGTGAAAGCTGATTGTTGCAATTATGCCATTTTTCTGCTGTCCATTGCTGGTAAGATCCTGACTCAGATCTTGGACTAGTTCCTAAACAGCAGTAAGGAAATTGATTTGTTATCCGATTTCAACTGGGCCCTCACTACTATATGGCCATCCTTTTATTCTTTTTTGACTGATGCTCTAGCTCAGGGTTTTTAACTAGGGGTACACATGCCCTATCCCAAAGGGAGTCCTTGAACTTGGATGGGGGGGGGAAAGCACATCTTTATTTCAATCTCTCAATAAACATTTATTAACTGCCTACTAGGTGCCAGATACTGTACTAAGCACTGGGGATACAAAAAAAAAGTTAAAAATCCCTGCCCTCAAAGTGCATACAGTCCAACTGGGAAGACAACATACAAACAAATATATACAAAGCAAGTGACATATAGGATAAACAGGAAATAATTAACAGAGGAAAAGCACCAGAATTAAGAGGAGCTGAAGAAGGCTTCCTGTAGAAGGTGGGACTTTAGTTGGTACTTAAAGGAAGCCAGGGAGGGTCACTAGTTGGAGTGAAGGAGGGAGAGCATTCCAGACATGAGGGACAGTGAGAGGAAATGCTTAGAGCCTGGAGAAGTGTCTCGTCAGGGAAAAGCTAGGAGGCCAGTGTAATTCAAAAGATATTTTGAAATATCAAAGATATTTTGATCTGTCATTAAATGATCAAGGAATCAGGGATTTAGGTGAGTCTGCCTTCTGACTCAGTGGCAAAGAATTAGGCTCACTGTCTAATGATTAGAGAGCACTGCTTTCCATAAGGATTCAAACAGATGGCACAGTTTTCTGTTTTCTTTGACTGGCTGTGGGATTTGGGGGTTAGTATTGCTTTGGTCATAATAGATGGAGAATTATCTTCAAAAAAATTCTAGTGTTGGTAAACTTTCTAAAATTCTTGTAATGGGGAAGCCAGGACCTCAGATCCTGCGCAGTTCTGTACACTGAATTTGAAGCTAACATTTTCTGAGTACATTCCTGCAACATTCTCTTAATTAAAAAGCAAATCAAAACGGTCAACACCCATGCCTGCTTTAAGTACCTATTTAACAGGACTAGAGCACTGATTATTCAAATGAAGGTAATTTGGATGGAATCCCCCAAGAACATTAAGCTAGTCTCTGGTGACACTGAAACCAGGTGGAATTTTTTTATTCAATATCTGGAAAGTAATTGAACGTTTATTGGGCAGTGCCTCAAGGAGGAATTTTTAAATCAAGAAAACCATGTATTTCCATGATCACTATGGCCATGGTGACAGATGAAAAAAAAATTGAAAGGAGTTATGCTTGTTTAATCTGGAAAAGAGAAGTTTAAGGTGAAAATAACGGTCTTCAAGTACATGAAGGCAATTAGTAGGCAAGCAAACAATTATTTCGCAACTACACCTTGTTATCCTTGCTGTTTGCCCTACTTGAAGAGGTTCAATGACATCGTGAGAGTGAAGTCTTGACTTGGGCATGAACTGGATTTAATTCAGGTGAGGCAGGGCTGCTGAAAGTCATCTGGGAGAAGGCAGAAGGGAACGGGCTGAAATGGGAGCTCAATGGTATGGTAAAGAACTCTGGGACAGAAAGATCAAACACTTTAACCAACTACTCCATCTATGGAATGCTTTAACAATAGAAGAGACTGCCATCTGTCTTGGAAAATAAATGAAGGTGAAGACTAAGGCAGGGGATTGGTCCACATGGTCTCTAAGGCTTTCTGGCTTTTGTATTACATATGCCTCATTTTCTTCAAAGCCACCATATTTATTTCTTCATTTTATTTGTTTACTAATCAATCCTCAATGCTGAGACATACTACAGAGTGCATTGGATCTCTGCTCCTCAGAAGCATCTAATCTCTTTAGGAAGATAACGTGTATACATAAAACAATTAAATGTCAGCCCAGTGCAGAGCACAATAAGGTTCAGAGAAGAGATGAATGTGTTGGCTGGTCAGGCAAGAGTAGAACTTGTCCTAGGCCTGGAATAAGGATATGCAGGATTTCAGTATGTAAAGAGGAGAAGGTGGTACATTTTGCATTAAATAGCCTGGAAGGTGCAAGGATTCTTTTTTGTTTGAAAATCTGCTTCTTCAGAATTATATAGAAAACTTGTTTTTGTAGTTTTGTCTTTTTTGACACAAATACATAGAAAACTATCAGCTTTAGTAGTATGGTCTTTAAATCAACTCCTAAAAGATAAAACTACAATTTAAATTTTTGGGCGCTTTTATCTTCGGGTGGCTTAGGTGGCACAGTAGATAAAACATTGAGCTCAGAGTCAGGAAAGTATTCCTTTTACTGAGTTCAAATCTGGCCTCTCAGACACGTACTAGCTGTGTGACCTTGGGCAAGTCACTTAACTGTTTGCCTTAGTTTTCTCATCTGTAAAATGAGCTGGAAAAGGAAAAAAGCAAACCACTCGAGTATCTCTGTCAAGAAAACTCCAAATGGGGTCATGAAGAATCAGACAGGACTGAAACAACTGAACGACAACAACAAAGTATCCCCTGCTTAAATTTTATTTGTTCTAAACAGAGAGAAGGGAGGTATAAAAGAACAGATTTGTTTAAAGTGATATCCAGCCTGGTGATGATATTTCTCCCCTCCCAAGGTCGGGCTGAGATACCAGCTTAGTCCACTCAGACAGTATAAAATAACTCCAGAGAGCTTCACTAGTTGGTATTCATGGCAATTAAAAAACTAATTCAATAAGTTATCATTTATGAAGCACTCCTTTCTGGATTATCTTTCATCTTGTCTTTGTGCTCGGTGTCTGGCATAGAGCCTTGGACAAAGTAGCCACTTAAAGCTTGTTGAATTTAACTGAATTACTGCATCATACAGGATAAACTTCCTTTTTTGACATCCCAGGAAACCAAGACTAACGACCTATATTATGTTAATGAAAAAGGAGATATATATAATAAGAAATATAATAAGAGTTCCAATTCTATGGGATTTTAGTATTTACCAAGCTCTCTCACATATATCAAATCTCTTGAAACTCAAAACAACAGTGCCCCATAGGCAGCACTGGTATTATCATCCCTATTTTATAGCCAAGGAAGCTCAGCGACTTGTCTCAGGGCACGCCCTCCTATGGTGTGGGAAATACTCAGTCTTCTGACCTCAAGACCAATGCCCTTTCCATAATCCCATTTAGCCTACCCTTCCTTAATCCTCATCCTTTTTGACCTCCCAGCAACCTTTGACACTGCTGACCACCATCTCCTCCTGGATGCTTTTTCTCCTCTAAATTTTTTTTTTCTTTTTGGCAAGGCAATTTGGGGTTAAGTAACTTGTCCAAGGTCACACAGCTAGTACGTGTGTCAAGTGTCTGAGGCCAGATTTGAACTCAGGTCCTCCTGACTCCAGGGCCAGTACTCTACTCACTGCGCCACCCAGCTGCCCCTTCTTCTCTAATTTTTTTTTGGACACTTCTGGTTCTCCTCCCACCTATGACTATTCTTTCTCAGTGTTCTTTGCTGGATCTTCATCTGTGTCATGTCCACTAACTGATACCTGTCCCTTCAAACTCTGGCCCTCTTCTCTTTTCCATCTATACTATCTCATTTGGTGATCTCATTAGCTCCCATGGGTTCAATGATCACCTTCATGCAGATAATTTCTAGATCTATATATCTCGCCCTGATTGCTCTCCTGAGCCAGAGTTCTACATCACCAACTCCCATTTAGACATCCCAACCTTAATAGAAGTCATCACCTTTCTCAGCAAATTCTCTTGTCTTCCCACTTTTTCTGATAAATGTCTAGGGCACCACTATCTTTCTATCCAACCAGGTCTACAGCGAGATTGGTGTCAGCCTAGAATCCTCATTCACATGTACACCACATACTGAATCTGTTGTCAAATTTTGTTAATTCTGCCTTCACTACATCTCTTATGTACGTCCTCTCTCTGCTCACACAACCACCATATTAATACAGGCTCTTATCATGGACTGTTGAAATACTGTTCTGATTGTCCTCTCTCTAATCCATCCTCCACTCACCTGCCAGTGTCTGACGTCACCTCTCCTCCCAGGGGCTTCCTATTACCTCCAGGACAAAATAGAAAGTCCTCTGTTTGGAAATGACAGTTCTTCACAACCTTTCCTACTTTTTCAATCTTCACACATTCTACTCTCCTCTATCTGCTGTTCTTCACATGTAACACTACCTTGATTCCACTCCCTGGCACTGGAGATCACCAATGCCTAGAATATTCTTCCTCATTGCCTTCAAGACTACCTTCTGTAGACTTTTTTCTTTAAAATTTTATTTTCCTGAATATCTGTCATCTCTCCTTTCCACTCTTCTACCCCCAATTGAGAAAGCAAGAAAAACAAAACCCTTGCTGCACATTTGTATAGTCAAGAAAAATATATATTTGTACATGGGCCATGTCCAAAAACCTGAGTACCCCGAGTCCATCCCCTCTCCCTTCGTCAGGAGGTGGGTAACCCATTTCATCATGAGTCATCTGGAATCCTGGCTGGTCACTGTATTTGTATTAAAGTTGTTTACATCTTTAAATATTGTTGTTATTTTGCGAATTGGTCTCCTGGTTCTGCCCATGTCACTCTGCATTGGTTTAAACAAATCTTAAGCCATCCCTTTCATCATCTCTTATAGCAAAATAGTATTCCATCACTTTCATATTATATAACTTAATCAGCCTTTCTCCAATTGCCTCCATTCTTTGCCACTCCAAAAAAGAGCTGCTATAAATATTTCTGTACATATGTGTCCTTTTCTTCCATCATTGATCTTTTTGTACTATAGCTTTAGGAGTAATATTGCTGCATCAAAGGGTATACACAGTTGAATGACATTATGGGTCTGGTTCCAAATTGTTTCCCAGAATGGTGAGACCAGTCCACAGCTGTACCAATGGAACATTAGCATGCTTGTTTTCCCACAGCCCCTCCAGCATTTGTCATCTTCCTTTTTTGTCAACTCTGTCAATCTGATGGGTATACGGTGGAACTTCAGAGTCGTTTTAATTTGCATTCTCTAATTACTTGTGATTTAGAGCATTTTTTTTTGGTAACTTGGATTTCTTCCTCTGAAAACTGTCCTTGTGTAGGTCTTTCCCAGGCTTCTGTAAATCTCCCTGAGATTAACTTCAATCTCCATTGTTTATTTCTTTTATGTACCTAGTTTTTGGGGTTTTTTTGGGGGTGGAGAGGTGCAGCTAGGTGGCACATTGGATAGAGTGCCAGGCCTAGAGTTAGGAAGACCTGAGTTCAAATCTGGCCTCAGACACTTACTAGCTGTGTGACCTTGGGCAAGTCACTTAACCCCATTTACCTCAGTTTCTTCATTGGTAAAATGAGCTAGAAAAGGAAATGGCAAACCACTTCAGTATCTTTGCCAAAAATGCCCCAAATGGGGTCACTAAGACTTGGATACAATTGAAATAACTGAACAACATCATCACATCATATCAGATATGAAAATTTATGATTATGAAAATACTTTTCATCTCATGGCCTCTACTTCAAGAACTTCTGGCTTAGAGCACTGGAAAGTTAAACAACTTGCCCAGGATAATGAACACAGTTTGTGTTGGAGGCAGGATTTGAATCCCGGTTTTCCTGGCTTTGAGAGGGTAGATTTCTATTCCTCTCTCCCACACTTGCTGCCTCTCATGGAAAGCTTAAAACACTGTTATTACCATCAGATAGCTCTAAGGCAAGGGTTCTTAAACATTTTTGCATCATGGACCCCTTGGGCAGTTTGGGGAAGCCTATGGACTGCTTCTCAGAACCAAGTATTTAAAGATATAAAATAAAATGTTGGTTTATAAAGGAAACTGATTCTATTGAAATGAAGTTACCAAAGGATTTTTTTAAAAACCAAGTTTGTGGACCCCTGTTACAATCCCCTGCCTATGTAAAGTTCGTTATAAACCATAATGCTCATGTACATGAGAAACTTCTCTGGGGTGAAGAATGGAGAAAATCCTCTCTATGGTCATGTCTTCCTTACTCTCCTACACCTCTCCTGATGGCATGTTCCCTCCTGCCAGAGGGCAGCGGGGAGAAGCAGCTCTGTTAAGGGCTGGTGGCCTGCTTCTTTTCAAGAGCTGACACTGAACTGAGGACAGAGAGAGACAGAGACACAGAGAGAGAGAAGCAGAGAGAGAGAGAGTAAGTGTGTGTGTGTTAGGAGGATATATATAGAGAGAGAGACAGAGACAGAGAGAGACAGAGACACAGAGAGAGAGAAGCAGAGAGAGAGAGTGTGTGTGTTAGGAAGGGAGAGACAGAGAGACAGAGAGAATGTGAGACTCCACTCATGGGTGCTGTCTCACTCACATGCTCTGGCCCACTCTTCTGTACTCCAACAGAAGTTAAGGATAGCAAGGATTTGGATCCTGGCTCTTTTAGAGGGGCAGCTAGGTAATGCAGTAAGTAGTGTGCTGTGTCTGGAGTCAGAAGGATCTGAATTCAAATCCAGCCTCAAACACTTAATAACCATGTGACTCTGGGCAAGTCACTTAATTGCTGTTTGCCTCAGTTTCCTCATCTATAAAATGGGGAAAATAATAGAACTTGCCTCCCAGGGTTGTTGTAAGGATCAAATGAGATGAAAATTGAAAAGCACTTAACACAGGGCCTGGCACATAGTAAATGCTATGTAAATATTGTCGTTTAGTTGTTTCAGTAGAGTCTGACCCTGAATGACCTCATTGGGGCTTTTCTTGGTAAAGATACTGGAATGGTTTGACTTTTCTTTTGCCAACTCATTTTACAGATGAGGAAATTGAGGCAAAAAGAGTTAAGTGACTTGCCCAGGGTCACACAGCTAGTGAGCGTCTGCGGCTGGATTTGAATTCAAGAAGATGTGTCTTCTTTACTCTAGGCCCAGCTGTACCACCTAGCTGTCCCTGTGTAAATGTTAGCTATTATCGTTAGTGTTAACTGTAGGGACTTCAGCAAGTCCCTGTACCACTCTGGGCCTCAGTTTCCCTATCAGTAAAACAAGAGAATTCGACTAGATGCCCTTTGAGTTCCCTTCTAGGTTTAGATCTCTCATCCTATGAACTGAACAAGGGTGGGACAAGACTAAACAATCTCTGAGGTTCCTTTCCACTCAAAATCCTATGATCTTGCATGCTCACAAGACATGTGACCAAATTTTGATGTTACTTTTGGGTGAAATATAAGGAGTGGGCGATGGTTCTAGAGTTTATCAGGTGTCTTATAACTACTTTAATATTTGGCTTAATATTTCCAGCAAGCTTTAAATTGTTTTTTTCCTATTTATTTTTGGTCCAGATCTTTAATCCTGCTAATATAGGAAGCTCTCAGTGTGGGAAAATCTCTCCATGGATGTAAACTGGCCATTCAGAGAATTGCCTGAGGCACTGAGAAGCTGGGGCTGGCCCATGGTTATATAGTGATTATATTTCAAAGGCAGGACATGCCCCCCACACCAAGGTCAGCCCTCTATTCTTGAGGTGACTAGTAGGGAGAGAATAGGGTGAGAATCACTATGGTCCGCAGAGATAACCAAGTGCCTTCCCTGACCCTGGCTCCTTTCTCTTACTGGGTGGGGGTTGACCTCTGCACTTTTCTCTCTTTAGTCCTCCGGGAAGGAGGCTAAGAAGCCCTGGTACTTGGTTGAGCTTAATGAAGGCAAGGGTTCTATTTTTTTATTTTTGGGAAACTAACATTTTATTGATGACTTTTGTTTTTCCATCACAGTCATTTCCAAATATTACTCTCTTTCCCACTGAGCCTTTCCTTATAACAAAGAAAAAGAGTTAAGTAAAACTAATCAACATAGGCACAACTTCTGATACTGTAAGAAATATTCTATACTTATAAGTGAGATTTAGCCAATTCCCCAAGAAGGGTGTAGAGTCTCCACCTTTGGAGAGCTTTAAAAATAAAATAGAAAGGTATTTATTTTTGAAAATAAGTGAAGATGAGGACCAAAGCAGGGGACTGGCCCACATGGCCTCTATGGCTTTCTGGATTTTGGACTTTATATGCTTAATTTCCTCTAAGGACACCATATTTATTTTCTCACTGTATTTGTTTACCAGTCAGTTATTATGAGTAACTCATTGTCCTTGATGTTGAGAGATATACTACAAGCTTCACAGGATCTCTGCTCATCAGAAGCATCTAATCTCATTAGGAAGATGACTTACTCACAGAAAACAGATTAGATTATCGGCCTTGGGCAACATGTGATTAGGTCTAGAGAAGAGTGAAATGAATGTGTTTGACGGTCAGGGGGAAGTAGAACTTGATCTAGGCCCTGATGAAAGATGTGCAACATTTGATTAAATGATGAGGATGTCATCATCTCCCTGATGTCATGGTCCTCTTCAAGAACAAAGGAAAAACACAACATGTGAGTAATCCAAGCTGCTTGAATGGGGACCTAGCCAATGGAGTAACTCACCTCTCCCTCTCCCTCTCCTTCTCCTCCTCTCCAAAGGAAGGTAAATTTTGATGGCTGAAAGCAGCCTTGTTAATGTGGGGTTTACTGGCTAGATTTCTTTCTCAATTACCCAACCTTAAACCCAATTCACTTTGGAGCTCATAGATTGGACAGCAATAGGTCCCTGCCCAAGTACTATTTAATTGTTATTTCTTGGGCCCTCCTGGCTCTGAGTGAATGTAAACAGTAACTGTTTCTCTTTTGGCC
>CM053622.1:661450986-661505110 GCA_028646595.1 Phalanger gymnotis
GAGAATACCTGGTTTCAAATCCTGCCTCTGATACTTCTTGGTTATGAGACCTTGGACAAGTAGCTTAATCTCTCACTAACCCAGGTAACTCTTTAAGGCTATAAATTGCCAAGCAGATGTTCTTTATTGATAAGGAGTGATTCTTTACTGGGAGTTCTATTATCCAATGAAATCACAAGTCTGGTGCAATGCTCTCTCCTCCCACCACTCCATCTCCATACAACATTAACAAAAGGCCTTATATAATTGACATTAGCTGTGTATTTCAAATATCCTTCCTTTTCTTTTTTTATTAGCTAAGATCTAGCCATTCTTCCAGAATAAATGTGCAGCACAGGCTCTGGGCTTATTCTCCAAGCCCACCATTTTCAGTTACAGGTTGGGTCTCCTAAAGGCTGGCTGCTACCTCTACCCCTTCGGGGTTCTAGGGGACCTTGAAAGGAACGAGACAACTTAGAAATCTATTGCCCATAAGCTCCCATTAGTATGCTTCCACTATGATTATCAGTTGATGTTAATTAGTCAGCCAGACTCAATTAGCTTTTAGGAAAGAGTATTTACTAAGGTGGTATAATAAGAACAATTGGTAGAAAACATTCCCTCTTCCCAATTCTTTGATCCACTATCCTACCAGCACATAGAGAGTCTAGGGAGAAGTAGGCTTAAAATTATAAAGTACAAATGGCAGTGGGATAACTCACAGGTCTTATTTGTTCGGAATCCTTTTACCTCCTTCATAGGGTACTCATGAAGCTCCCTTTAGGCATGGTATAGCTTTTCTCTTGGGCTCCCTGCAGAGTTTTAAATTTGCCTTTCCTCACTTTGTCCAGTTTGTCCTCTCCCTCTGATGCAAACACTAAAACTAGCTACTACCATTACAGGGATACTGCTAAGATGATGATGAAAAAGTCCAAATTCAACAAATCCCCACGGTTCACAAGGTTGTCATCTGGTCAAGACAGACTCTACTCCTTCAGAGTCAAGCAATTGCCTTTCTGGGGACTGACTGGCATCGCTTCTACCACTATGCTATCATATATTCAAATACTTGAAAATTAATCAGTAAACATTTATTAAGCACCTACAATGTGCCAGGCACTGTGCCAAGCACTAGGGATACAAAAAGAGGCAAATGACAGTCCCTAAACTCAAGCGGCTTACTATCTAATGGGGGGAACAACACAGAAACAAATATATAAGAAACAAGCTATATATGGATGGATAGATAAATAGATAGATTGATAGACGGTTGGATGGATGGATGGTTAGATAGATGGATGGATGGTTAGAGAGATGGATGGATGGTTAGAGAGATGGATGGAGAGAGAGAGAGAGAGAGAGAGAGAGAGAGAGAGAGAGAGAGAGAGAGAGAGAGAGAGAGAGAGAGAGAGAGAGATGGACGAATGGACAGACAGATGGATGGATATGAGATGATAAATAAAAAATGAATAACAAAGGAAAGGCAGTGGAATGAAGAAGGCCTGTTAGGGAAAGCTTTCTGTAGAATGTGGGATGTTAGTCATTCCTGGTCTCAGACCCAACAGACTAATACCCTTTCCTGTCCTGTTTTCAACTCTACAGCACTAACACTGTGCTGATTATGGAGCTTTCAATTCCTGGAGCCAACTAGGTGTTACAGTGGTTAGAGCACTGGGCCTGGAGTGAGGAAGACCTAAGCTCAAATCCGGCCTCAGACGCTTAGTTGTGTGATCCTAGGCAAGTCACTCAACCTGTTTGCCTTAGTTTCTTCAACTGCTAAATGAAGATAACAGCATTTCCTTCACAGTTTACAGCATTGTGAGGATAAAACGAGATAGTATTTGTAAAGCACTGGGCAGAGTGTGTGTGCATAATCAACACTTATTCTCTTCACTTTCCCTTCTCCCACCTCCTGGGACTGTTGTGAGAATCCAATGAGAGGATCTTTGCAGAGTGCTTTACAAATCGGTAAGTGCTATGCAAATGCTAGCTATTATGTTATTATTTAAACAGCTTCTCCTGTTATTTGAAGGGAAGGGGGATATTCCTGTCCTCCTGAAGCGGCTCATTATGCCTCTTGTTCTAATTACAAGTAAATACACAGATATTTATCTAGTGTCGCCTAACCCTCACTTCCCATTGTGCTGACAGGCTCTATTATTCCATTGAACCCTTGCATTTTTGTTTTTCTGACTTATGTATCTTATTGAGCAGAGGACTTGGTTTGGAGGTAGGATACTGGGTGTGAGTCCTGGCTCCAGTACTTTCTAGCTATGAGACGATGCGTAAGGGCAGCTAGGTGGTGCAGCAGATGGAGCTCTAGGTATGACCAGGAAGACTCAGATACTTACTAGCTGTGCAACCTTGGGCAAGTCACTTAACCCTGTTTGCCTCAGTTTCCTCATCTGTAAAATGAATTGGAGAAGGAAATGGCAAACCACTCCAGGATTTTTCCCTAGAAAACCCCAAATGGGGTCATGAAGAGTCAGACACTACTGAAATGAATGAACAGACAATGCATACTAGCATAGCTTTATGGTTTACAAATTATTTTACATTTCATTTAGATCTTCACAACGACCATATGTGGCAGTATCATCTCCATTTTACAGATGAGAAAACTGGCTCATAGACAGGAAGTGACTTCTCCAGGGTCACACAGCTCTTCAGGAACTCAGGCAATATTTGAAACCAGTTCTTAATGACTCCAGATCCCACATTCTATCCCACTATAACGCACTGATCTGACACTAAAGCTCTCTGGACTTCAGTTTCCTCCTCTGTAAGTGAAGCCAACCGTCCTGATTATCTACTTCATAGACTCATCGTAAGGAAAGTGCTTTGTATACCTTAAATCTCTAAAGAAAAGAGTTATTGTTATCACCATCGTTATTCTTCTTAGTTGTTATTTTCCCCTATTAAAAAGTTAATTGCATACCCACAGAGATCTTCTCCTTTGTTCTGAGTGAGCTTAACCTTCAGATTCAAAGATATCAGCAGAAATAAAGTTCTTTTGAGGGAGGCTTTACTAACAGTTTTGAACAGCTCTCGTTTTTCATCACCAAAGCCACTGGCGTCTCTGCTTTGATTGGCAGTACAGGTCATGCCCATAGATTCCTGGCATCTGTATAACTGCAGCTGTGAAACTAGAGACATAGACTTTCTGTTCATTGTTTCTACTAAGTAAGGGCTTCGGAAATGGCCAACATCAGAAGTGATTTCCCAAGACTGACATGTTTCCCACATTGCAGGTCTCCTGTTTCTATGGGCTTCCACATTTAAGTACAGGCATAAAGCGCTGGGCCTGGAGTCAGGAAGACCTGAGTTCAAGTCCAACCTCAGACATGTATCAGCTATGTGACTTTAGGCACGTCACATAACCACTGTTTGCCTCAATTTCCTCATCTGTAAAATGGGGATGATAATAGCACCTGGCAACCTGCCAGGGTTGTTGTAAGGATCAAATGAAGTAGTAATTGTAAAGTGCTTTGCACACTGCCTCACAACACAGTAAGTGCTATATGAATGTTAGCTATTATTATTATCACTCCTCCTTCTATGGATTTCACCTGCTTTCAGTTCTGTGAGTTACATAACAAAGTAAACTCAATTAATGCTTGCTGATGGACTGACTGACCCTAATGAGCTGGGGCTTGATTTCTTCCCCAGCTTAGTTATTAATCTGTTCTTCATATGAGAAACGGGAACCATAAGGAGTGTCAAATATTCAATAGAGGTAATAATAGTTGACATTTTACACAATGATTTGAGGTTTGCAAAGTGTTTCACGTAAGTTATTTCATTTGACACAATTCTGTGAGGCACATGTATGGGGATCGTTAGCCTTCTTTAACAGATGAGGAAATTAAGGCAGAGAGGAGTGACTTACTGAGGGTCATAGGTCCAGTGTCTTGAGTGGCATTTAAATCCAACTCTTACCAACTACAAATCCATCATTTTCCCCACTATGCCACAGAGCCTTCAGTATTTGTGTGGAGGGCCAGAAAAGATGGAGCCTCTTGCGGGTTTCCATATTAAGTGAAACCTATAGGGTTCTAGAAATCAATTTCACTGTTCAATATAAGTATTTATATTAACAACAGCAGTCCTATGGGTCTCATTTAATACCTATAAACAGTGACCACTAAATTAGGAATATGATCTGTTCCCAAGACTGTCAAGAGTTACCATGAATAGTCTTGGGGAAGAAATTTGGCTTAGAACAGCTTTGAAAGAGTGTTGCTATGCTACCACAATGGATGAAGCCAATGTAGTTGCCATGTTTAGCCAAGTTCTTTGTGAATTTGTAGCTGTGGAGTCCAAAATAGCCCTGGTCTTCCTACTAAGGATGTATCATTGCCTTAGGTAATACCATCGTCTTCAGGTACCAGTTACACGAAACAGAGGCTGAAGGGGGAAATCATTCTTTCTGCTGTGTTGGTTTCTGAACTGTACTTCTCGCTAGAATATTCCAGAGGCAGAAGAACAACAGCAAAAGGAATCATTGCCAACTGAGAACTCCTTGAGAACTGATGAATACAAAATATCTCCAGTCCGGGCCTCACTGGGATTTTCTACTTTTAGTCCAGTTCTACAGGGTCCAGACCAGATGAGCACATCTTGGCACAGAGAAAAGAGCACTGGGTATGCAATCAGAAGATTCAGGTTTAAATTTCATCTCTGATAGGATGTCTAGTTGTGTGAGCATGGGCTGATTATCACTTAATTTCACAGATTAATCTTAAGATTACTTATGCGTAAAATAAAGGAGTCGCTCCCCTCCAGCTTTTAATCAATAATTCTATGACTCTGAACCCTTCTCATTATATTTTTATGGTAACTGAACACATGGCAGAAAAGCACTTTTCACTGGAAGTGAATTCTAGCATTCAAACAACTGCCAGGCATCCATTCTAGCCATATGTTACTTTCACCCTCTAGATGTGGTACAGTAGAAAAAATACTAGATTTAGAAACAGAGGGTTCAAAAAGTAGCAATGCAACTTACCATAACCTGGGTGACTTTAGGCAAGCCATTTAATCTGTCTGGGATTCACTTCTTCATCTACAGGGTATTTGGCTAAATGATCAATATGGTCCCATCTAGATCAATGATTCTATGATTTTAGATAGAAAGGTATATTGCACATAAGGTTGACTCTAACAAAGTAGTTATTAATATATTATAACCAATCATCACAGTTAGGTTGTAAAATATTTTTGGGAAGATAATTGTTGAGGGGAATGTGGGAAGACAGGTACAATAATGTACAATTGATGGAAGCCTGAATTGGTCCAAATGTTCTGGATTGGAATTTGAAATTATATCCAAAAAGTCACTAAATTGTGAATACCCTCTGATTCAATAATGTCATTTTGAGGTTTATACCCCAAAGGGATTTTTAAAAGACCCATTTATACAAAGAAATAAAATCAGAACATTTTGTTATAGCAAAGAATTGAAAACTATGGGGAAGGTCTATCAATTAGGGAATGGCTGAACAGATTATAATATATGAACGAAATGGGATGTGATGATGGGGGTGGATTCAGAGAAACCTAAGAAGACTTGAATGAACTGATACAAAACGAAGTGAACAGAACCAATAAAATAATTTATATGACTGCAACATTAGAAAGAAAAACACTTCTGACAGACTTAAAAACTCTCTGATCAGGGCACTGACCGATCATGATTCCAGAGAAATCACTACAAAGTTTGTTACCCACCTCCTGACAGAAAGGCAATAAACTAGAATGGAATGTATATTTTCAGACATGGACAATATGTGGATTTGTTTTACATGGTTATACTAACTTGTTATAAGGAAGTTTTTTTTGCAAGGAGTACAATTTTGGGGGAGAGGAAAAAGGGCTGATAATAGTGATGCCCCCCCCCCAAAGGAAGACAGTGTCATCAATGAATTATTTAAATAAAATACTTAGAAGAGCTCAGGAGGTTCAGAGGGTAACAGACAAGCAAGACAGTTTTAGAATTAACATGCTCTCTGAATATTCATCAGAAAAAAAACAAAGCAAAAAACCAACAAAAAACCCAAGCTACATATGAGATTTATATTTTCATATGCAATCCTCTCTTCTGCTCTGTCTATGCAGAAATACTAATGTTTTATGGTATTTGTCAAGTTTGGAATGATACAAAATTAAAAATTAAAAAAAAAATTTCTATGATATTCAGTTATAGCACATTTTCCTTGTGGAACTAATTAGCCAATACTATTTTGCCTAATATGGGACAAGTCACTTATGGGACAAGTTAAAAGTCTTAGATGGGGGTATCTCTATATACACTGTCAAATCACTACTTTTCATTATAGCTTTGGAGCAGCCATTAGTTAATTCATTAATACCTTTGGCCTTAAACTACCAGTCTGCATCTTCCCCTAGAATTAAACTCTCAGTAAAAACTCTCAGAAAGACCTTCCAGAAACAATACACAGAGGTGAAAGGCCTATTAATCAAGACATGAGAACAAAAACAAAGAAGATTTTCTTTCTTCTCATTTGAGTAAGTGGTTGCAATTCAGCAAACTGGTGGGAAATATTTTAAAGCAATTAAAACTAGGCTTTTTATTGAGGAATGAGATAGAACTTTTCTAATTACCTTAGGTAGAAAAGATGCTATGAAATTTGTATTCCTTTCCTAGAAGAGGTCCTTAGGCATAGAGAAGATGGAACATACTCTAAATTTTGATAATGTGAAGTCTCAGTAAGATGCAAAGGAACCTGGACTATGAGATTCCCATGAAACCTGCTTTTGTTGTGTCTGGCCTGGGCTAATATCTGATTGCAGATTTGTGACTGGCTGCCTGTGACATGACTTCTGGAAATTCTCTGGCATTTGCCTCAAAGGTAAAGAATATCATTTAGTGAAGCAATGGACTAAGACCCAACAGCTGGAAAGAAACAAGGTTGAGCAAAACATTCCAATAAGCTCTCAAGAGCTGAGTCCCAAGTGACTCAAAGTAGACACCTCAAGACACCTTGGGGTCTTGAGATACGGAATTCTCTCATATGGAGATTCTCATATGGATTTCATATGGAATTCAAGTGGAATTATTATTGCAGATCCAATTCAAACTTGGAAAGAAACTTTAGAATTACCTCCAAAGAAAAGTCAGGGAAATCCTATCAGGGCCTATCAGTGTAATGAGTATAAGACATCTGGCGATGATTCTTGTTTTTTCAAAATAATATGTAGCAGCCAATATTGTTCCATCATTCCAAGTCTAATAGCTTGTCCCTATGCTGCTGACAAGGCAGTGGGGGATGGTCTCTCATTTCCCCAGGGACTTTATTTTCAAGTATAGATTGTTTTGAGTGCTTTGTTTGTGCCATACATAATTGCTTCTGTGAATTATCTCACAGCACACCAGTTACAGTAGGCCACATAAATCTTATTCTTGCTGTCTCTGGAATGTGAATGTCGGGAATAAAATGAGAAAGGAAAATAGGTTGGGCGTTTTCAGTTCCAGATCTTGCTTCAATTTAATTTGTAGAGCAAATCAGTCTGGAGTTCATGGTATTGGGTCAAAGCCACAGTGACAGGGGTTCGGGGGTCTGGCTTTCTGCAGAAGGAAATCCGGTCTTCAGAATCTTAGGGTTGGAAGAGATTGAGAAGTCATCTGGTCTAATCCCTAGCTGAAGCTGGAATCCCTTTCCCCCCATCAGTCGCATTCCTATCAAGAGATTGTCCCGCTTCTGTTGAAAACCTCCAGCCATTGGGGGCGGGGAGGGCGCTTATTTTCCTTCTCATTCCATTTTTTGTACAGAATAAATTGTTTCTTACATTAAGGCAAAATCCAACCCACCGGAGCTTCCACCCTTTGTTCCTAGTTCTGTTTTCTGGGGTCAAGTTGAAAAAAATCTAGTCCTTCCTTCCAAGTGACAGCACATAAGATATAGGAGGAGATAGAAATCACGTATGCTCCTAAAACAAGCTTAATTGTAGACAAATATGGGAACTCTTTTGGAAAGAAGTCTTTCAGGGCTTTGGTGATGAGATTTCACTTCGAACCAGTGGCCTGTAGATGTCACTATTGTCATTCCTTACAGGAGATGCTCCCCTGGATGGATTGCCAGGGAGCTTTCTAAAAAGCAGCCTGAAACTTTTCGGTTGACTAGGAAGGAACCGGTTGGCCCAGAGTTTTAAGCACCAAAACGGATCGCTGGCAATGAGGCAGACTTTGCAACATGCACCAAATATCGCCGGTCTGTTTCTAAGCCTAAGGGTATTTATTTATGCTTTCCTTGTTCAGGAGAGGCACATGCAGAATCTGAAAAAATGGAAGAGCTAATAGGGACTATTCATCACCTCAGATCCAAACCCTTGTTTACTAAGAAGCTCAGGCCCAGAAAAGCAACAGGACTTGCTCCGGGGCATGTAGCTGGTTAGTGGAGGGGCAGAAACTTGGGAGCCAGCTTGTACGCACTCTTTGTACCACTGGCTACCTTAAAAGTCTGTGTGAAAATCAAATATTTCTAAGTCATGTCTAATTTTAAAGGCGACTTCCAATTTAATGGAGGCAAAGTAGAAGATTTTTCCCCTCCTATGAAGTAACTGTCAATATTCATTTAAAAACAAGACCACCACCACCACCACACACACACACACACACACACACACACACACACACGATCAATGATGGACTCCCAATGTGGAAACTCCAGGAGAATGCTGGAATCAGTTTGTGCTGCCTTGCAAGAGCCGTTGGCTAAATTTTCTTCGAGAGCATTTGCAAATCATCAGACATTACAAAGCAGGGTTTGTCTACTGTTCTGTTGATTGTCTAGATTTATGAAAGTAATGGCACCCACCTGCACTTCCCAGCCAGTGATGCAGCCAGTATGTGTCAAAGATAGGATTCGAACTCAAATCTTCCTGGTTCTAAGACTAGCTTTCTACCCATTATTCTAAGATGGTTATAAAATCATCGAGTTCATGTTTTATCAATATGATTTTCATACATCACTCTATACTCCACGGTTGCCATGTATTATGCACAGCGAGGGGGTGTAAGGTGGCTATAGGGCTGCTTAACCTAGATCTCTAGGCTACTCAAGAGAGGCCAAGGGATCGCTCATCTAGAATTTTCAAATATTTTAAACTAAAATAACACAACATTGATTCAGAGAGAAATTCCACAATCATAGATCTTAGGGCTGGGACAGAACATGGAAAGGTTATCAGATTCAGCCTCTTGCCTTTTTTAAAGCAGGTGAGTTCTTATTATCCCATTCTATAGTGAAGGTGACCGAACCTCAGAGAGGTTAAGAAATTTGTCAAAGGTCACACGTTAAACAGCAGAGTGGGAACCTGAACCTGGGCCTCCTGCCTCCTGGTATGAATGCCCTTTTTCACTACTTTGACTACTCAGTTTTAAAGGCATTTGGTATTGTTGTTTCTTGGTCATTTCAGTCATTTCTGAAGCTTTGTGACCCCATTTGGGATTTTCTTTGGTAAAGATACTGGAGTGGTTTGCCATTTCTTTCTCCAGCTCATTTTACAGATGCAAACAGAGTTAAAAGACTTGCCCAGGATCACACAGCTAGCAAATGTCTGAGGCTGGATTTGAACTCATAAAGATGAGTCTTCCTGGCTCCAGGCTTGGCACTCTACATACTACACCACTTAGCTGCCCCGCGTTGAATTATCACAAATTCTGAATTACATCAAGCCCAGCAATAGATAACTGATGAACTAAGATGACATAAAACCTGTTACAAGCAAAATAAAGTTCCCACATTAGTCACTATAGGAATTGGCAATTGATTTTTGAAGCCCAAGTACAGAACTTCACATTAATCTCTATTAAATTTCTGTTTCTCAGATTCTGTCATTAAATCTATCAGTTATTTCTTTCAATGCTGTGTCATCCACAAATTTGATAACAATTCCTTTTATGTCTTTGTCCTTGTTTCTGTTGACGAAGATGAAATTGAAGGCATTCTACTGTACCAGAGGCTCTTCTGGTGTTCACCTAATTCTGTCATTCAGTCTTCACTTTTTCATCTTGCTCACAAATATATATCGATCAACAACTCTCTGGTTACTAGTTCAGTTCAGTCATTTTCAGCCCTTTGTGATCCCACTTGGAATTTTCTTGGCAAAAATACTGGCCATTTCCTTCTCATTTTACAGGTAAGGAAACTGAGGCAACTAAGGTTAAATGACTTGCCCAGGGTCACATAGTAAGTGTCTGAGCCTGGATTTGAAATCACGAAGATGAGTCTTCCTGACCCCAGGCTTAACACTATCCATTAAACCACCTAGCTGTCCCAGGCATATACTAAACACCTACTATATGCAAGGCAACATGATGAGAAGTGATGTCACCAATTGAAATTTAGATTTGCTATGTCTACATTTCTTCTAATTTGCAAGGTTACCCTTAAAAAATTAAAAAAAGAAGAAGCGAGACTAGTTTGGTGTAACTATTACAATGGTACCTAGTAATTACCGCTACTTTTTCTCACAAACTATCTGTTCTATGGTCTTGCTGGAGGTGGCCTTTGAGCTATGGTTGAGCTTTACCCTCTTTTTGAATATTAGAACATTTTCCCCTCTCCAGGTTTTCAGGACCTCTCTTGTTGTCCGTGTGTCCTCAAAGATTACTACCAGCTGGTGTACAATCATACCCATGGACTCTTTCCACATTCTTGAATGTTGTCCCTAGAGTAGACGCTCCATCTCCCAATGCTGGACATTTTCAGTGACAGTCCCCCAAGTCATGCTCTCCCTCCTCATCTCTGCCTCTTGGTTCCCCTGGCTTCCCTCAAGTCTAAACTATAATCCCACCTTCTACAAGAAGCCTTTCCTATTTCCCCTTCATTCTAGTGACTTCCTTCTGTTGCTTACCCCTAATTTGTCCTGCATATGTCTTGTTGGTACCTAGTAGTTCTCAGGTTGTCTCTCCTATTAGACTTTAAGCTTCTTGAGGGCAGGGGCTGTCTTTTACCTTTCTTTGTATCCATAGTGCTTAGCATGTTGCCTGGCCCATAGCAGATGCTTAATAAATGCTTGTTGATTGAAAGACTGAAATTTACCTGGCTCTGGAGAGATGAAGTCATATAAAATACTTAAGCTGTTCTCTTAATATCCGCTCATTTATCTTAGGCTGCAATTACTTCTTAATTATGTTTGCTTCAGCTTTTCTAAGTCCCGCTATTGATCCGTCCTATTAGGAGATCTTTGTTATTTTAACAGTTTGCATGACATGATCAGCCTTCCTGCATCTCAGTAAAAAGAATATTGTATTTCAGGTATTCTGCTCAGAAATCCTCTGTGCTAAGGTCCAGAGACCTAAAGATCATCACTCTGTAAAGATAACTTCACTTCTGGGCCACGGGACACGCCGCCAGAACAACAATTAGTCTGAACCTTTCATAGCAGTGGATTCTTCACTTTAATTCATCTTGAGTTCTCCATATTAATAGTCTTCAGTATTATCCAATAATACTGTCAGAAATTTTGACCTGTGGGCTCATGAGATGTAAAAAATGTGCTGTCCTTTAATTACTCCAGGCTAAATGACCACAGCAAAATTAATCTTTCCTGAGTTCTGTTTATAGAAGCAATGCAGAAAAAATCATTATTCCTTTAAAAATAGTCATTTTTTATTATTGATGAAAGTACCATATAAAGAATGACATAGATATAATTATTATTTGGTGAATTTTGTTCAGTGCAGAGTTCTGAAATGTCTTTGTTGACTAATGAAGGTAAAGGCTTCTCTTTCTTGCTTATGAAGATTAGAGGGACTAGCTTGGTCCATGACTTATACTAAATTCGTCCCATATCAGCATGTTTCCACTATCAGAGTTACCTGATCTAACAATGCATGAGACATCCTTGAAGATCAGAAGTTACCAAACAGATGAAAGAAGAGCTGATTAATTTCACACACACATATGTATATGTATATATATATATACCACACACACACATATATGCATTACTTGTTATAATTATAAAATTAATTCTTTTCTCACGAACATCATTCTTTCAAAATGGAATATTTATTATTAGTCAGTTCAATAAGCATTTATTAAGTGCCTACTGTGCGCCAAGCACTGTGCTAACTGCTGTGTTCCTACTCTGTCCAAGTCTTTGTGCTTATGTGCTAGGGAATATTTTTTGTTGTTTTTGTTCAAAACTTTGACTTCCATCGTTTACCAATGCAGGTAGCTATAATTTTGCAACTTATAATCTTAGAAAGTTGTTGGAAGCACTGACAGGTTAAGTGATTTGCCCAGCCACTTAGTAGTAACCCTGTGCCCAGGCCTACCCAGTCAATATGTGTCAGAAGCCAAACTTGAAACTAGGTCTTTTTTACTCTGAGGCAAGATTTCTATCCAATCCACTGGACTACTTCAGAATAAAAATCATATGATGCTTTACAATTAAAAACAAAAATCCTTTTTTCTAACAACTTTGTGAGATGGTGTAAGCATATGCATGTATGTATACAAGTATATACATATGCGTGTTATCAAAAGACTCCCCAAATATTGATTGGCTCAAGGGTCACCTTCTTTGTTGTCCCCAGGGGGAGGAAAGTAGAACATAGTACCTTCCGCTATGGATTATTTTCAGTCTATCCTGTATAACACTTATATGGACATAGTTGTTTTCATGTTGTCTTCTCCATTAGACTGAGTTCCTTGAGAGGAAGGACAGTGTTTTTTCTTTCTTTGTATCTTCAGCGCTTAGCACAAGACTTGGCACATGGTAAGCATTTAATAAATGTTTCCTGACTGATTGACCTATTACAAAATCTTTCCAAGTGACCCCAGTTCTTGGGGCTCTTCTCTCCTCCATGAAAACACTGTGTACATACTTTATAAATAGTTGCATCTATCTCTCCCCTAGTAGAATGTAAGCTCTTTTAGGTCAGGGATTGGACACTGTCATTTTATCTCCAAACCCACCACACAATGCCTAGCACAGAGTAGGTGCTTAATAAAGTCTTACGGAATTGAAGTGAATGCCGTTCCCTAGGCTCCAAATGCCAACCTCACCTCCCTCTGCTTCTTTTTTTCTATTCCAATCCTAACTATTGCTTCTAAACTCACCCCACTCTGTGAAGTGTTTCTGTAGAGTCTGACAAAGTGCCTTTCATTTAGAATCACAGAATCTCAGAACTGAATGGGCCCTGAGACCACCCTCTAATTCAATCCCCTCATTTTAATGAGGGGATGAAGTCCCAGAGAAATCAAGTGAATTGTCACACAGAAAGTTAGCTGCCTGGCCATAGTTGGTTTTTATTTCAGTCGTTTTCCTGCTAATATACATTGCCGTTACCAATATCTCAAAAATATTCCCTTGATTTTTATTATTCTATTAGCTTGCCTCCTTTCTACAATCCCTATTCTATTTTTGAAATAAGCTTTTTATTGATTGATTCTGTTTTTTATATCACTATAGTTATCCCCCAGTATCCAACTCCCTCTCCCTTCTCCTCCCAGCAAGAGCCAGCCATAACAAATAGCATTTTTTTTTGGAGGGGAGAAGGCAGGGAAATTGGGGTTAAGTGACTTGCCCAAGGTCACACAGCTAGTAAGTGTGTCAAAAGTCTGAGGTCACATTTGAATTCAGGTCCTCCTGACTCCAGAGCTGGTGCTCTACTCACTGTGCCACCTAGCTGCCCCAATAGCATTTTTCAAGAACAATAAAAGGAGGAAAAACTCAGTAAAACTGATCAGTACATTGAAAAAGTCCCCAAACGTATACAATGTGTAACACCTATGAACCTTTCACCTTCATGAAGGTGAGTTGGCACACAGTAGGTGCTTAATAAACACTAACTGACCTGTCTTCTGTCTCCAAATTTAATGCTCTTTTCATTCCAACACAACTACCTCATTACAGTAGGAGCCACAACCAATTAAAGATGAATAAGAAATGAAGCCAGGTCTTCCCTTGTTTACAATGTAAGCCAGTTGAATTTGATATGCCAAAAGTTAACCTGCACAATTTTTTCAGAACCATTTCTATTCTGTAAAAGCAGTGGGTACCTGGACAATATGGAAGAAATGACTTAGGTCATATGCCTGCCAGCCACTAGAGGGAGATCAAGAGTGGGTTGACAAGCACCTGTGGTTTCCGCAGAGCAAGCCAGCAAGAAGATGATGAAAAATTCAACTTTAGGCAGCAGAAGTGAGAGTCTCTGGGAATCACACTCATTAATGTATCACACAGAGTTCAGCAATCGTAGCTCACAGCAGATCTGCCTGGCCTGTGGTCTGCCTGTTCATGAAATGCCCAAGGGCCAGACCTGCTGGGAACTAACTCAAGTGCCGGCTTGGTGTTGGCACTTAAAAGTGACATCTCAAAACTCCTTCCTAATTCTGGCTGAAGTGTTGTATCACAACTGACAATTTTCATGGCAGCTCTGTGTCAAGAAATGGAGATTCACAGGACAGAAAATAACAGTTTTTATCCAGCTGTTAGCCTAGTTTTTTCTCCTAGACTTTCCCCCCCCTTTCATTCATTACTACTTGTATATTTTAAAAGAATAATTTATTGATACCTTTTGTTTTTACACCAACAAAAATTTCTCCTAGTCTCCAAGATTACCTCTTCCTCTGCTCAAGAGTCATCCCATATAACAAACATTTTTTTAGAAAAATATGAAGAGAAAAAAAATCAGCAAAATTGATCAATACATTGAAAAAAATTTGAAAATATAAGCAATGTTTTGCACCTCTTCAAGGGAGTGGAACAGGCACATCTTCTTATAGCTCTTTTTTGGGGCTCAAGATTGTTCTTTGTAATTTTCCAACATTTATTTTCTAATGTTTTGTACTACGGTTGTTCTGTCTCTTTATGTTGTGGTAGTCATTGTGCATATTACATTCTTGGCTCTGCTTTCTTCTCATAGAGTTCTGCCATCTTTCCAATGTATCCCCTATGTTCTATAAGCTTGTCAACAACAGCAAAACACTGGGCTTAAAACATACCTGGGCAGGTAGGTAGGCAGGACCTGGAGTCAAGAAGACCTGAGTATGAACAGGACCTCAGACACTTGCTAGCTGTGTGACCCTGGGCAAGTCATTTAATCTCTCCTGCCTCAGTTTCGTATGTCACAAAATATGGATAATAATAACACCTACCTCCCGGGATTGTGCTGAGGATCAAATGAGATATCTGTAACATATTTTACAAACCTTAAAGCGCTATATAAATGCTGGAAATTCTTATAGAAACGTTAGCTTTTATAATAACATCTATTTTATAACAGATCCTATAAATCATATAATATGAAATAATGAGACATAGCTAGCATAGGGGGATGGAGGGCTACTCTTGGAGTCAGAAAAACATGTGACCCTGGACAAGTCATTTAATCATCTCTCAATGTCTTAGGTAACTCTTTAAGACTTTAAGTTATAGACCACTTCCTGATTTTCATTAGTGGAGTGAATTTCCACACCAGGTATTCCCCACAACGATGAACTCACACATCTAGCTTCCTTAAAGATGCAAATGCAAGGCAACAAACACAACAGAGATGATAATTGTCAATATGCCCATGTGGCTCGATGTTACAAAATATAAGAGTCTCTCCATATAGAAGACAGAAGAAATAAACCAACAAACCAGATCCCAAAACCAATAAGCCCAAATCTATCACAGCAGCAAAGAATTCAAAACACAATGCCACAGCAGAGAGCCAAGCCATCCCATAACCTTCCGCCCCTCTGCTGTGGCCTTGCCACCAACCATAACTCACAGCACAGCACAGCACAGGTCTGCTCTAACCCTCAGCTCTCTCTGCATTTCCTTTTCCTCTCAGCAAGGTCCTCCCACCACATGTGACTTAGGCTTCCTGTGACATAAGCAGGTCACATGGATGGGAAAGATCTTCAAATCTAAATTGTCATTACAATATGTGTGTGTGTTTGTAATATGTTGAGTCAACAAGCAATTATTAAATATTTACTATATGCCAGGCACTGTGCTTAGTGCTAGGGGAACAAAGAGACAAAAACATGGCCCCTGCCCTCAAGGAGCTCCCATTTTAATGAGGGAAATGTGAAAATAACTAGATACATGCAGAGCTGTGCTGGTAAAGGTTTAACAACTGTCTCTTTTAAGAACGTACCCACGACACACTATAAGGTTTAATCTTCATTACTGACATTTTCTACATTATTTTCTTAAGTCTAGAGCTAGTTTTAGTTGTTCCCAGCATGCCCCTAGACCCTAATTGAGAGACAAACACAAGAAGGTAGAGAGAAAGCAATCTCAGAAATGAAAGCACTAGGGGAGGGGACCCAGAAAGGCCTGCTAGAGAAGGTGGGACTTGAGCAGTCATGAAATAATCTGAGGATTTGGAGCCAGAGGTGAAAAGGGAGAGCATTTCAGGAATAGAATATATATATATATATATACATATATATATATATATATATTTTGATTTTTCTATTTCTATTCTTCCTACATTCTATATAATTCCTATTCTCACACAGAAGCTTTTGGTATAAGTAAGGGATAAAGATGGGGCCCAGATATGTGATTTTTATAATCTCCTCTCAAGTAAAGAAATTTTCTTTTATCAATTCAGGTCAGCCTGTTCTCTGTAATATAATCATCTTGGAAAGTTGCCTAGAGAAATGAGAGGTTAAATAACTTTCCCAGGAAGCACATAGCCAATATGTATCAGAGTTGGGATTTGAACCCAGGTCTTTCTATATTCAAGTCTGGCTGGCACTGCCTTTTTTGGTGTGTGAAAAATGGCATAATGTTTCTATCAACCATACAAGGCACAAACTGAGCTCTAGTTGAAGATTCTTGACTTAAAAGTCAACTTTCAGACTACATATATACAGAGAAAGAATTTCAAAAATGAAATCTTTAGGCTGAGATTAAGCATCTTCTAGTCTTCCCACACTTCAATTCGGGTAGTTGGCCGACATCCATGTATCTGAAAAGCTATAGGGTATCAGGCAGAAGCAGAATTTCCATGAGGTAATTCCTCCTGTTGGGAGCTATCTCAGTCCAATATTTCTCGTCCAAGACAACAGCCAACCTGCTGGCACGGCTCCTTTCAAGACTGTTTCATAGCCCATCTTTTTCTAATACTTTCTTAATTTTCCTACCTTAGATTACATGATCTTGCTGATATGGTAAATTTCTGAGGGCAAAGATGAGTCTAGCTCAGATGTGATAGTTACTTGTACCATGGAATGTTACTCGCTTTTCAAGTTGTGACTACAGTAAAGACACTGATTTAATGTTAGATATATTAGAACTTATACATCCAAGTGAGTGTTGCTTCTTCAAAGTCATCACCCTGAAGGCTATATAGATTTATTCCAAAGAGGTCGCCATTTTTCAAAATCTCTTTGGAAGTGCTTTGGAAACTGCCTTTAAAGACTGAGAACATATTCTCTGGAAACTCCTCGGCATTGAAAAAAAATCATCTTTTGAGGGAAGATTTGCTATTGCAAAACCAATAATCAGAGTGCTAGACTCTAAGTCAGGAAGAAGCAATTTGGAATCCTGCCTCAAAACACTAGATTTGTGGTCACTTAACCTTTCAGCCTCAGATTCCTCATGTGTAAAATGAGCTGGAGAAAGAAATAGCAAACCACTCCAGCATCTTTGCCAAGAAAACCTCAAATGAGGTCACAAAGAGTCAAACATGACTGAAACAACAGAACAACCACAACAAAAATAAGAATAATGATAATAGCCTCTACAGCGCAGGGTTGTTGTAAAGATCAAACAAGATAATATAGTAGAGTGCACTGGAAGCCTTAAAGTGCTATATAAATTCTAATTATCATCACCATCATCAGCACCACTACCACTATTACTGCCACACTATCATCACCATCACCATCATTATCACCTCTACTACCCTCTTCCTCCTCATCATCAATGATCAGCATTAGACCATCCTCATCCTCCTCTTCCTCCTCCTTATCAATCATCACCATCATCACCATCATTATCATCATCATCACCATCATTATCATTAGCATCTCTACTATCTTCCTCCTCCTCATCATCAATCATCAGCATCAGAACATCTTTCTCCTCCTCTTCCTCATTAATCATCACCATCATCACCATCATTATCATACCATTCCTCTATTATCCTCGTCATCATCATCACCACCACCATCATCATCATCACTATCTTTATCACCTCTACTACCCTCCTCCTCATCAATCATCAGTATTAGACCATCCTCATCCTCCTCTTCCTCATCTTCACCATCATTATCATCATCACCTCTTCTATCCTCACCATCAGCATCACCATCACTATCGTTATCACGTCCACTACCCTCCTCCTCCTTTTCATCACCATCAGCATTAGACCATCCTCCTCCTCCTCTTCTTTCTCATCAGTCATCATCATCATCATCACCACCATTTTGATGACTGAGGTTTGTGGTCAAGCTAGAATACAGCATGGTATAGAAAGGGGCAGAATAATACAGCGGAAAGGGTGCTGGATATGGCGTCATAGGATGACAGATTTGGATCAGGAAGGACCTTGGAGGTCATCTGGTCCAACACCCTCATTAGGTCAGGATTCATGTCATATTTAGCACAAAGACTTGCATATGGCAAACGCACAATATCTGTTAATTGACTTTAACACATTAATATTAATATATTAATATACTATATCCTGACATCAGTCCTATAAAGTAGGAAGGCCAGGTATTGTTACCTCTACTTCATGTCCTCACTCAGATGCAGTGGGACCCACTCACTCTCAATCAATCCACAGACATTCATTAAGTGCTTTCTATGTGACTCCTGCTTTGCTAAGCACTGGCAACAGCAAGAAAAAGCAAAAAACTTCCTTGCCCTCCAGAAGCTTACATGCTAGTAGGTGAGACAATAAATATAAATCAGTACACCTACAAGATAAATAGATTAGATCAGGGGTGGGGAACCTGTGGTCTTAAGGCCACACATGGCCTGCTAAATCCTTAAGTACGGCCTTTTGACTTCAGAAAGATTTAGGATTAAGGATTTAGAAGGCTACCTCTGGATTAGATGGAAGGGAGACCTTAATAGGAAAGACACTAGTGACAGGAAATCACCTTTCAAAGATAAATATAAATGACACTTCCGTTATCCAGGCAGATGAATGAGTGTTGATTATACACAGAATGATCAAACTAGGGGAAAAAACCCTAGATGACAATGAATGACCAAATATTTACCTATCAAGTGCCTACTCTTTCCCAAGCACTGTACTGGGTAATGAGGACACAGAGACAAAAATGAAATGTCTCTGGTCTCAAGGTGTTTACAGTTCATCAGAGAAGAGAACAGTGCATCTATAAGTATTTGTAGAATAAATATAGGGTAGTTTGGGGAGAGAGGGCACTAGCAGCTGGGAAGATCAATAAAAGCCTCATGTAAAATCTGAGTCTGGAGAGAAGGAAGGGATTCTATGGTGACAAGGGAGGGCATGCCAGGCAGAGTGCTAGGAGGAACAGTGAGGGAAGTTTGGCTAGACTGTAGAGTACAGAAAGAGGAGCAATAAGCAACATAAAGTATTTCAAAGCCAAACAGAGGAATTTATGTTTTATCCTAGAGGTAATAGGGAGTTACCACAGTTTACTGAGTAGGGGAGTGACACAATCACTTTGGTGTGAGGATGGATTAGAGTTGATAGACTTAAATGAAGGAAGCCAATAAGGAAGCCATTGCGATAGTCCAGGTGAGATATAAGGAAAACCTAAACCAAGGTGGCGGTTGTATAAGCTGTGAGAAGGGGACAGTTGCAAAAGTTGTTAGGAAGTTAGAAATGTCAAGATTTGGCAACCGAATGGATATATGCAGGTTGAGAAAGAGAGAGATGAGACTGTAAACCTTGGAGACTGGAAGAATGGAGGCGCCCTCTACAGGAGGAGGGAAAGTGGAAAGAGGTATAAGGTTTTTGGGAAAGTGAATGAATGACAGCATCTCTTTATACCATTTCAAGCATAGAGGGACTCAATAGTAAGGAGTTTGGAATCAGAAGACCTGAGTTCAATTCCCAGTGGGCCATACCTCAATGACCTTGGGCAAGTCACCTAACAAGTCTGGGTTTCAGTTTTCTCCTATGTAAAAATGAGGCTTTCAAGATCCCTTCTGGTTCTAAATCTATAATCTTAAGAAGATCTTACAACCAAAGAATGGTAACTCATTTCCTTGTTTAACACTCATTGTCAATATGGTTCATTTTTATAGCTAATCTAAACCTTTCATGATATAATCTATTTTTATTTTGTTTTTCCTTAAGCCGAGATAGAGATGGAGATGGAGGAGATAAAGAACACTTAGCCACCATCTGGTGTCCATGCCCTCCAGATACTTGAAGAGGGGAGATGTCCCAGGTTAGGGAACTCGTTATTACATTTGCTTTGAAATGAAATAGCTCATTACCCCCATCTTCCATTGTTTGGCTTGATATTTTAATGCATCGCCATTTTCCTCTTTAGGCAGAGAATGAAATGTGGAGTTTTTTATACATTAAGATAACAAATCTCCTAACATTATAAATGGTGCGCTTTATGAAACCGCCGGCTAATGTTAGGACTGAAGCCCGTGGCCATCAAGCAGTTGGCCTTCTTATATAGGGATTAAACTTATGCCCATGCCCTAGCCAACTTCATTAGGATCATTCCTAACCACTTTCCTTATTTTTCAAGGAAACGTGTCTTCATTTCCTTTTCCCCAATGTATCGCTCATATCCCCGCATGTCCTCTTTGTCCAACAGGGCATCATCTGCAGGCTCTCTTCAGTCATCTTACACAGCCACAGGCCCACGGAAGATCCCTGTGGGTCACCTCTCATTCTACCCAACTGTAGACTCCTGTTTTTTACCGCCTTGTTTGTTTCTGCTGGGCCTGGGTTGAAGACCTCAAGAGGAGATGCTGCTGAGATTGTAACACATCACAAAGACAAAAGTTTGAAAGGCTAAATGACGAGGCCATTCAGGAGGCCTGTCTGGGGTGGCTTGCTATGATTTAGTGAAAAGAAAACTAAATCCATGCCCGTTATCCATCTTGTTAAAATGTCACACTGAGTACAATTCTAGAAGTGGGGAAGCCCGATGGGAAAGCTGATAAACCACCTGCCAGGATGCTTTGTCTCTGATTTAAGGGACATGTAATGTTGCAGAGGAATAAAACTCTTGCCCACTGAACCCATACATGGCATGGAGGAAACAATATGTTAACTGACCAGATGCACAATGACTCCATGCACACCATGCCCTATGCAGCTGAACTCTACAGAGATGAAGCAGAGGACTGAACGAGCCTGAATTTCAGTTTATCAGATACAAGAGTCCCTTTGAATTAAGCCCCGACTTTGTGAATAGTGTAAGCGAATTAAAAATCCCTGTCTGTATTCAGAGAGAACATAGATATTACTATGGAATCACTGCTAAAAGATTCTATTTTCCTTTGGATAATTAAATTACTTGTGATGCAGGGGGAGAAGGAAGGGAATAGGTTTTTATATAGCACTTATTGGGCAGCTGGGTGGTGCAGCAGATACAGCTTCAGGCCTAGAGTCAGAAAAACCTGAGTTCAAATCCTGCCTCAGACATTTGCTAGCTGTGTGACCCTGGGCAAGTCATTGAAGTCAATATGCCTCAGTTTCTGTAAACGAAGTTTGAGAAGGAAATGGCAAATCACTCTGGTATCTTTGTCAAGAAAACCCCAAAATGGGGTCGTGAAGAGCTGGACATTATTGAAAACGACTACGCAACAACAATATAGTGCTTATTAAGCGCTAGGCACCATGCGCTACTTACAATATTATCTCATTGGATCCTCACAGTAACCCCGGGAGGTACGTGCTGTTACTGTTCTCTTTTTACGTTTGAGAAAAGTGAAGTAAACAGAGGTTAGGTGACTTGCCCAGGGTCACAGAGCTACTAAGAGCAGCTTTTCCACCTAGCTGGATAGAGAGTCAGCACTCAAAGTCAGGAGGATCTGGGTTCAAGTCCTATCTGATCCATACTGTCTATGTAACCCTGGACAAGTGAGTTAACCTTTCACTGCCCATGCAACTCCCTTCAGACTGTAAATTGCACACCAGGTACCAATTTGCATTTTGTTGTTGGCTTGTGCCTTTCAGTCATGTCAGACTTTTTGGGTTTTCTTGGCAAAGATACTGGAACGCTTTGTCATTTTCTTCTCTAGCTCATTTTTACAGATGAGGAAACTGAGGCAAACAAGGTTAAGTGACTTGTCCCAGGTCACACAGCTAGTAAGTGTATGAAGCCGGATTTGAACTCAGTTCTCCCTGACTCCAGGCCTGGAATTCTATCTATCATTGTACTACTATCTAGGTGATTTGTATTAAAAGAAGAGAATTTCTTCATTTGCAGTTCCCTTTACCAATTAAATCACAAATCTAGTAAAAAAAAAAAGTCATGTATTAAATTGTCACTATAAATGTTTTTTTAAAGAACCTATTCTGTTCATGAATATAAAAAACACCCACACGCACATGAAGGAAGGACTGTTCTCTATGTTCTCTACAATGAAAAGCGCTGACATTTTATAAGGCAAACCACAAATATGTGGCTTCTCTTCTTTCTTTTGTTGTTGGGGGTAGTGGTCTAGACCGATGATTTCTCAGCTCTAGGAAACTCCCTTCACACAAATCTGTAACTGGTTTACAACTTACTGTCTCGACTGCTGTCTGTGGGCACTGGAGGTGATGGAACTTGCCCATGGTCATTGATTCTTCAGCTGCAGGCCTTGAATCCAGGCCTTCCTGACTCCAAGGCTGGGCCTCCAGCCACTCTGTTGGCCTGCCTCTTTAGGTACTTCAAATGCACCAGTTTTTCTACACAGAGGCTGGTATTCAGTCAATTATCAACTGCTTACAGTCTGTTTATGTCACTTGAGAATAATAGGGGTGTCTTTCCATGACATACACATCAACCTCAGTGCTACTGGGTTGGACAAAGAAAGGAAATGGTTGAATTAATTTATTCATTCATTCAGCAAACATTGATTAAGCAACTATGATGTGCAAGGCACTAAGGTCAGCTCAGGGGATACACAAAGGCAAAAATGAAATGTTTCCTGCCCTAAATGACATTACATTCTACTGAAATTGACTGGCTTTGTTTTTGTTTCTGGTTAGAGGCTTTAGAAAGGAAGATGGTTGAAACCATTTTATTTAGCCTTATCTTTCAGTCGTGTCCAACTCTTTGTGACCCCATTTGGGGTTTTCTCAGCAAAGATCCTCGAATGGTTTGCCTTTTCCTTCTCCAGCTCATTTTAAAGATGAAGAACTGAGGCAAACAGCGTTAAGTGACTTACCCAGGGTCACACAGCTAGTAAGTGTCTGAGGCCTGATTTGAATTGATAAAATTGAGTTTTAGGGTATAAATATTAGCTCTATTGCCATCCATTGCCACATATCAGGGAGCCTGCTCTCTTTCTATAAAGTACTTACATGAGAAAAAACCCAAAGTTATAGCTTCTGAAGTTTTGGTTTTTTTTTTGGAGGGAGGGAGTGGAAGGCTGGCAGCGGAGGTGGTGGTAGTGTTATAAAAGATTATGCAAAGAATTCTAACCAATCAATACTAGACTTAGAATCAAGAAGGCTTGGGTTTAAATTCTGCCTAATGTGTGGCTGTGGGCAAGTAACTTAAGTTCCCTGAGTCTCAGTTTCCTAACCTGTACAATGAGGATAATGATATCTACTTCACAGGGTTGTTATAAAGTTCAAATAAACTTATATAGGCAAAGCATTTTTCAAGCCTTAATCCACTATGTAAATGCCAATTGATATTAATAATAATTATTATTAATTATTAATAATTAATAATTATCATTATTAGTGAAAGAAGGAACCCAAGTGGTCAATATCTATTATTACAGGCCTATTTAAAATGTTCCACATTTGCTTCTTTAAATGAGCTATGAAGTTGGCTAGCTCAGGTTCTTATTAGGGGAGACTTCACATAGCATTATCGGTTGGTTGGTTGTTGTCCTTCATTCTCAAAGAGGACCAAAATGACATCACTATGTCAGAGTCAGGTTACAGTGTGTCTGACTGTGGCTGATCAAACCAATACAAGCTTGGAGGGCTCTACCACAGGTTGGGTACAAATATTTCATATGAACATTTGGGGTGGATTCTTTCAATTTGTGTATCTCGCGTTTGTTTTGAGCTACTTCAATTCTGCTTTGCTCATAGTCCACAGTGCCTTCTTTGATGTGGGTATGCCATGCTGGGTGGTCCTTTGCCAGCATCTTCCATGTCACACAATCAATTCCAAAGTGGCATTATCACAACCTCCATAAATGACAGACTAGATATCCTAAAGTATGTACAGAAAAAGCAAGATGGTCTATAAACTACCTGAAAATAACTCATTATGGTTAAATTCTAAGGTTAGTACTATCCAAGTGTCACATGAACTATGCCACAGCAAAAGACAGATGGACTCAATTGGGTACTAGTGATGCTAAGAACAAACATTTCTGTTTTATCCCAACATTGTGATACCAGGTCCCACCTTTTAAACTTTCCCACATACTATAATTGGGGACCATTGGCTACCCTTGTATTCTCTGTTATATTTGATTGAGAACCTTCCTCACCTATTAGCTTTTCCCTAATAGAATGAATAACTTGGCTCCCAAGAACGGTTGCAAAACCAAACAACATAAACAAAATAAAATTACATATATATATATGTATGTGTGTGTGTGTGTGTGTATATATATGCATATATATACATAAAATAAAATAAACAAAATAAAATTAAAAAAATAAGAGATCCCAAATCCCTCTAAGAATATGTTCCAGTTTTGTACTATAGGACTCACCTTCCCAAAGAAATGTTGAGTAGATACAGCAAAAACTTCAAAGCCTCGAATGGCCCTCTTCAGTTCTCCCTGAATGTGGCTGAGCTGCTTGGATTGTTCTTCACACTTTTCCTTCAGTCGCTGAACAAATTGTCTTTCCGCCTCCCGGGCCTGGAGATCTGGTTTGGTGGCAAACCCATTTCTTGGAACGGCAGCTCTTTGTTTTGGGTATCCTATAAGAAAAAAAAACCACATGAAATAAGGCTTGGCAAATGTAAGGCATCTAGGGGATATAGGGCTTAGAGCACTTGGCTTGAAGTCATGACAGATCTGAGTTCAAATCCTGCCTTAGATACTAATTCTTAAGAGTTCAACTTTTTAACTTAAACTTTCTCAGCCTTGGTTACCTCATATGTAAAGTAAGATGATAATACCACTTACCTCAGTGTTTTTGTGAGGATCAAATGCAGCAATATATGAGAAGCATTTGTCAACATTTAAAAGCCCTATGTAAATGCTATGATGATGATGATGATGATGACAGTGATGCTACATTTCACTAATGCTTTAGGGTTTAAAGAACATTATTCTCTAATGTGGTCTGGGTCCAGTTAGCTGCGGGGAGGGGGGAGGAAGAAGAATTATGATTTTTTAAAATTTAATTTACTAAAAAAACAACAAAAATGACTCAAAATATTGCCCTCATCTATGAGTTCTATATCTTTATCTTTGGGGAAGAAGTATGCATGAATAACTAGGGAACCAAATTCACCAAATTTCCCCTGGACCTTTTCCAGGGCTTTTTACGAGAACCCCCTTCAAGGTCAGGAGAGCTTTGCTGTAGGAGAGGGAAAAGGTGGGATTTGAACTAAGAATAATCTTGATTCTGGCATCTCAATGTGCTGGAACAAAGAGAGTAGACTGTGAGTTTCCTGATCTAAATCATGTACCCATTTTGACTTTAACCTGGGCAAAGCCTTATTTTAAAAAGAAGAAACTAACAAACAACAAAAACCCTCTTGTCCTCAATTATCCACCATCCTCAGAGTGTAGTACATATCTAAGATTCTTTCTACACATTGCTATTCGTGGTGAAGGCTTCAGATCAGTCATTTCAACGCAGGGGAATTCACTTTCCCCAAACTCCCAGAATCACAGGATTTCAAAGGTAGAGAGGACCTGGGGGTCCATCTAGTCTAACCTATGCCTGAGAATTTCTCTCCTACAACATCTCTGATGAGAAGTCACCTAACCTCCTTGCCAAGGCTTCCAATGAAAGAGAACCTCCCACCTACTCTCATTCTGAGGTATCCCCAAATGCTCACTCCTTTTCCTTTTTGTCCCCAAATCTCTATTCTCTGAAAACATACCAGATGGAAGATGGGTAACTGAACCCAGATCTGAATTGGAATTGTGTATCAACCATCTTTACAGTATGGTGTTAGGACTCCCTTCTCTTTTCTACTTATAGAAATCTGACTGTTCCTTTAAGGTCCAGCACTAATCCGGATCTCCTCCAAGAAGACTTTTTTGACTTCCACATAGCTGAACCCACAGGAATTTCTCTCTTACCCTCCCATGAGTTCCTTGAGTACTGATTGTTCCACTGATTCTCTGCTTGGCATATACTGCAATGTATCTGTTTATCGACATACCTGTCCTCTTGCCCAAGTCCTTGCAGGGTATCCTGCATCATAGCATGTAGTTAGTAGCTGTTTGCTACTGATAATGATTAGAATGAAGTCTTAAACTTAAAACTCACACTTAAAAAGATAAATATTGTTCTGTACCTAGGTAGATCAGACACCAGAGGAAACAACACAGACCCCAACACAGACCAACTATATTGTGGCAAACATCTGCCCCCCTCCTCTTTCTTTTCCTGTGCTCTTTTCTCTATAATGTGTACCTGTATGTGTGTGTGTTCAGGATATAAGACAAAGATAGGTGGGGGGAGGGTAGTAACTGGATGACTGAGTAAGTAGAGGAAACATCCCCACCACGTCTTTACTAGGAAATGTATTCCACTGATGAGAATACCCAAGTGACCTGATCCTTTAAAGAAAACAATGACTTAATTGATCCAAGCACACTTCTGCTTGTTGATTTAATGATAACTATATGCTGGTTTTAATTAAATGCTTCCTTTTCTTCTTTTAAAAGAAAAACAAAAATCCACCAGAGCTTTCTTTCTTGAGTAAGAGGCAATAGGCTGAAATGGTTCCTCCAACCTTGCATGCCTCAGATTACTACAATACCAGGAAAGCAGAGTCAGGAATTCCTGCTGCCTGTATAGCAGTGAGGAAGGTCAGATTCTCAAGAAGTCACTCATGTCGAATACAAACCAATTTTAATGTTAATTATTACATTTTAATTCTTCCAGAGATGCTGATCAGTGCAGGAAAAAAGTAGCTTGAGAGTAAACATTTTATTGTCTGCACTGAGCTCCAAGGCATGATGTTAGATTATTGCCTCATTGGGGTTACTCCAAGAGGGCAGCAATGTACTGGTTGCTGGCATTTATCCCCAAGGAAATATTTTTGCTTCGATGACTGTGGTTTGCCATTTGATTATTGTTATGGTGCTTTTAAAAGTACTTGAGTGTTTTAATTAATGTAATTAATTTGTACCAGCTGCCTAAGGTCCTGATAAGGAAGAGCACGTCTCTTTTGAAATATGAAGAAAATACAATTTTGTGGTTTAGTAGTTTCAGTTGTGTCTGATTCTTTGTGACCCCATGTGGAGTTTTCTTGGCAGAGATCCTGGAGTGGTTTGCCATTTCCTTCCCCAGCTCATTTTACAGATGCTGAAACTGAGGCAAACAGGGTTAAGTGACTTGCCCAGGGTCATACAGCTAGCAAGCGTCTGAGGTCAGATTTGAGCTAAAGAAGATGAGTCTTCCTGATTCCAAGCCAGTGCTCTATCCACTGAGCCCAAAAAGAAAATATAAAGGAAATAATAAAACCTGATTTGAGCTCAGTGTATTTAAGCTAATTGCAGTCCCTGGCAAATATTGTCACTTCTGGGCTTGAGTAGGTTAAAAAAGCACAAACGCAGTAAGTGTTTTTATTCAGTGAATTTACCATTTTTTACTGGACGAAAGAACAAGAAATAGCCAATTCCCCCTTCTTTAATATGCCTGAATGTCATACAGTGGGAATGGACGACCCTAAAAAACTTTGGATAAACTGTTTCCTTGGCTACCTAGGTGTTACCTTTGACAATAGGGTCATTATGTTCCTCTGATTGGGAAAATCATGTTCAGCCCTTTGCTTTGACACCTACTGTAACATAAGGTCTACATTTCACATCCTCTATAAAGACTGTAAAAAAACAGTTTAAGATCCACTTCTATATTCTAAACACCAGGCTGTGAACACCACACAAACACAATTGCCTTCTGAGAGTTTAAATTGCTTGGAATTCCTTTCTGGCTAGAATTGGGAAGGAGAGACTTTCTTAGAGTATTTTAGGTATCACGCAACAGTATTTAAATTTAAATAATAACATATTTCCATAGCACTTTCAAGCTTGCGATCTCAAGAGCTCAAGAGCTGGAAATAACCTCAGAGGCTGCCGAGTCCAACCATCTCATAGATGAGGAAACTGAAGCCCAAGGAGATAAAGTAACTTATTTATTTAAGGTCACACAGCTAGTACATTATCAGAGGTAGGTTTGAAGCCAGGTTCTCTGACTCCAAAGTCACTGCCTTTTATCTACCTCCTTTCACCAGGACACTATGACTTGGGTAGTAAATTATTTTCATTTTACAAATAGGGAAATTGAGACACTGGGAGGTTCAGTGCCTTAGAATTTTTGGAACAGGAATTCAGAAAAAGGCCGCCACATTCTTTCCCACAGAATCACATTGTTTCTGCTTAAGAAATACGATTTTAGAAATGGGACTAGGGTAATTCAGGGCCTGATGTCATAGCATCTTTTTTTTTTCCTTCAGGCAGAAAGGTTTTTGAAATTTGTTTTTTCATGTAAAATCCACCTTTATCTCTGACTAGTCAATATTACTATTAATAAGCATTTAGTAAGAGACTACCACGTGCCGGATACTATGATAAGTGGTAGGGATATAAAATACAAAAAAACCCCACCACCCTCAAAGAGCTCATATTCTACTGGAGAGTAGAACACAACATGTTCATAGAGAAAAAAATATAATACATATATATGCATATGCATGTATACTATATAAAATACTATATATTTTATACAGTTTACATATATAGTTTGTTTTTATATATTTTATTTACACTATATAAAATATACTATAGACAAAATATATTTTTAAAATGTCCCCCAAATTGTAGAAAGTCTTAAAATTACCAGGCCAGGGAGTCTTCATTTTAACCCAAAAGCAATGGGGAACAACTAAAGGTATTTGAGCAGGGGAATGATGCGGTCAGGCCTCTCCATTAAGAGGAATATTATGATTAGAGAAGAGAGAGATGGAAGGGAGATTTGTTAGTAAGGCTATTAAAACAGTTCAGATAAGAAGTAATAAGGTCTGAACTAGGTGGTCACAGTCTGAGTAGATACGAGGGAATGATAACTGAAATGTTGTGATACAGAACCAAAAGGAGTGTGTGTGCGTGTGTGTGTGTGTGTGTGTGTGTGTGTGCGTGTGCGTGTGTGTGTGTGTGTGTGTGTGTGTGGCAGTGAGGGTGACAAAAAGGAAAAACATCAAAGACTCCCCGGCTGCAAGCCTGGGTGCTTAAGAATATGCTGTTGGTGCTGAGTCCTTTCAATTGTGTTTGACTCTTCTTGACCCCATCTCAGGTTTTCTTGGCAAAGATACTGGAGTGGTTTGCCATTTCCTTCTCCAGCTCATTTTACAGATGAGGAAACCAAGGCAAACAGAGTTAGGTGACTTGCCCAGGGTCACACAGCTGGTATCTGTGTGAGGTCAGATTTGAACTCTTGAAGAGGAGCCTTCCTGACTCCAGGCATGGCCCTCTCTCCACTGTACCACCTCGTTGCTTGAGAATATGGTTATCAACAAAGGTAAAAGGAAGTCCCTTAACTACTCTAGGCCTCAGTTTCTTGATCTGTAAAATTAGGGACTTGATCTGGATGTCCTTTAATTAGTAAGTGGTTCTTGACTATGCAGTGACCTTGAAGGCTACAAACACCTGATTTAAGTCATCATAGATTTAGATCTGAAAAAGATCTCAGAGATTTTTCTGGTCATACTCCCTCACTTTACAGATGAGGAAAGGATGCACACAGAAGTTAAACAGTTTACCCAGTTACATAGGTAGTCAGGGTCAGAGATAGGTAATCGTTTATAATGTGTAGCGCCTTTGCAAACCTTAGCATGTTGTATAAGTGTCAATTATTATTAACCTTCCCTATTGAGGTCTTTACAATTACTTTACTTCATTTCATTTCAATTAACATTTACTTAAACTTTCTTTAAACTTTTATAGTTCTTATCTCAAGAGCATCAGCATGGGGCACTATACAGGAAACAGAATTTGAAGTCAGAAAACCTTGGTTTGAATGAACGCTACTTGTATAACCGTGGGCAAGTCACTTCACTTTGGGGCCTCATCTATAAAACGGAGGGGTTAGCCTCCATGACATCTTAGGTCTTTTCTAATGCTAACTCTATGTCTATGACTCAATTCAATTCAACAAGATAAGGAGAAGCACATGGTACTAGGGGTGGAATGGGCAGCTAGGTGGCACAAAAGATAGCACCTAGGCCTGGAATCAGAAAGACCTGAGATCAAACTGGCCTCAGACACGAATTAGTTATGTGACCCTGGTCAAGTCGCTTCACCCTGTCTGCCTCAGTTCCCTCATCTATAAAATGAGCTGGAGAAGGAAATGGCAAGCCACTCCAGTATCTCTGCCAATAAAACCCCAAATGGGGTGAGGAAGAGTCAGACACAACTGAAAATGATTGAATAGCAAATATAGGTAGAATGCTTAGAATGAAGTCATAAAGACCTAGGTTCAAATCTCATTTTCAATACTTCCTAGCCATATGACCACAGACAAGATACCTAATGTCTTTGAGCCTCAGTTTTGTCATTCATCAATGGCAGATAGTAACAGCCACACAACTTACCTCATAGGGTTGTTCAAAATGGGCTCAAAAGAGATAACATACAAAGAAGTGGTTGATAAATCTTATAGTATCAGTTTATTACATCAGATATTATTATGTGCAAAGTGATGGGGGGCTACAGAAGGAATCTATGATATATCCTATATCCTTAAAGAGCTCACAATCTAGCAGAGGAGTCAAGATAGTGCAGGAAGTACTTAAAATATTCAATTATTCAATAGACATTTATAAAGCACCTACTATGTGCCAAGCACTGTGCTTCACATTATGGATACAAATAAAAAAAAGAAAGGTAGTACCTGCCCTCAAGGAGCTTATAATCTAATGAATACAATACATGAAGATATAATTAAGGGCCCTGATGAATAGTAGAGATAAGTTGTGGGATAAAAGAGTATATTTTGTACATACATATATATGTATATATATGTGTATATGTATATATATATGTATATGTGTATATATATGTATATATCTATATCTATCTATCTATCTATCTATCTATCTATCTATCTATCTATCTATCTATACATAGAGTGAGAGAGAGAGAGAGAGAGAGAGAGAGAGAGAGAGAACACTTAGCACAGTGCACGGCTCATAGTAGGTTCTTCACAAATGCTAGCTCCTTCCCACTCCCCAGCTGAACCACTAGCTTGCTATGTGACCTTGGGCAAGTTGCCTCACCCTTCTGGGCCTCATTCCAAAAGGCCTTAGCCTAAAAGGGCCAGGGTCTCCTATTGCATTCTGAGTCATCTCTAGTCATCCTGGTGAATATCAAGCCACTTGACCCAGATGGCTTTGGAAGACAAACTGAGGCTGGTGACCTTGTACAACCCACCCTCACTCAAATCAAAGTCGACTGCAAGTCATGTCATCATTTCCCTGATGCCATGGTCCTCTTCCAGAACGAAGGACAAACACAACAACAAAAGAGGCTGAATTAGAATGATCTCTAAGGTTCCTTCTGATTTAACAATCCATGAGCTTATTCAACCATTATTATATACTTTAGGGAAGAGGGAAGCTGATGTTTGAGGAGATTCTGGCAGCTGAATTCCTTCTGGGTTTTTAAATATGGGTAGCTTCTTGAGAATCAACACCAATTAAAGTGGCTTATAAGGCTTGTGAGGTTAAATCAGCCTCTGAAAGTGAAAGGGAAATCTATTAAGGCAACATTTTATGCATGAGTTAACTATCTAAACTCTTTGCTCTTCTTATCCTTTTAAGCTCTTTAGAAAGGTAAGAACAAATTCTCCTCCTCTTGCTTTCTTGGCAACCAAAAGCACTTATGAAGTATCTCTTTATGTGCCAACAGGCAGCTAGGTGGCACAGGGGATACAGCACTGAGGTTCGAAACAGGAAGAGTCATCTTCATGAGTTCAAATCTGGCCACCGACACTTACTAGCTGTGTGACCCTGGGCAAGTCACTTCACTCTTTTTGCCTCAGTTTTCCCATCTGTAAAATGAACTGGAGAATGAAATAGAAAACCTCTCCAGTATCTCTGCCAAGAAAATGCCAAATGGGTCACAAAGAATAGGACAGACTGAAATGACTGAACAACAACAAAATGTGCCAAGTACTGTACGAGATGATATCCCTGCCCTCAGGATGCTTATATTCTGGGAGGGGAAACAATATGTACACACATGCAAAATGTGCATGAAATGGTTATCCTTCGCACTTGAAGAGGACGCAAAATTACACCACTATAGTGAATTGAGGTACACTGGGTCCAACTGTGGCTGTTCAGATCAATATAAGCTTGGAAGCTTCTACCATAGGTCAGTATGAATGAAACATTGCATGAATGAATGCAAGTAATAAAATACAAGGTAAATACAAGAGAAATTTGGAGGAGGGGGGCGGCACTAGCAGCTGGGAAGCATTGGAAGAGGTCTCAAGTCTCTTGATGTGCTTGAATTGAGCCTTGAAGAAGGCTAGAGATTCTAAGAGGCAGGAGAGAGGAGGAGGTACATTCCAGGCATGTGGCATAGCCTGTGCAAAGGTATACAGTCCAGAGATTCCTGTTTGAATAACAACAAGCAGCCTGGTTTGGCTTTCTAGCCACAGGAGGCTCATGTCACTGATGGGTTCCAATGTTTTAGGGGTAAGCTCCAGAACGTTCACCTGCTGCTTTATATTTCCCTCCGTGGAATCTCTATCTGACAGCTCTTAGCCTCTAGTTGGTGGTAGGAGGAAGTGAAAGAGATGGCAGTCCCTGTCATATCTCTTTTGGCCTCCAGGGAGAGGCTAGCAGCCAGAGAGGCCAGCAAGCTAAATATGAGTGCCTTGCGTGCCAAGGTTGTACATCTGGGAAAGCATAACCTCTGTAAGTGGAAAAAAGCCTATAAAATATTCATCTGCAGGGATTCCCCTCCCTTCCCAGCATTTTAAATAGAAGGAACCACTTCATAATTTTACAGCTAAGAAGCTGACTTGGCACAAGAACCAAACAGTGCAATATGGAAGCCTAAATACCCCTCAATAGCAAAGAAGAAACAGATGCTAAAACTTTGCCAGTTTTCCATCTCAAAAAATCCACCATTCTCTTTTTTTTGGCAAAACCATGGCAGAAAATAAAGCGTTTTCTAGCTTGGCACACATTCCCCTCTCCCCCTGCCCCCCTACATGATTCAATGTAGTGGCTGAGAATGCTTTGGGGTTTGACTTTCATTAAAACAATCCAATTTCATTTCTGGAAAAGTCTGACATTTGGCTTCAAATGTAGTCACCTCTTACCCAAACCCCTCCAACATTTCCTTCCCTCTTTTCATAAGCCCTCTTTGACCATGTAGGGGTTTGGCTGAGACAGGGACAGGACTGGCAAGACTGATTTTCCTGGCCAGCCTTGGGAGCCAGTGAGCTGACTGAGAAGGTGGGTGGAAGAGAAAAAAGTGAAGAAAAAAAGGATATTACTCACCACCCTTTTTATGTACGGTAGGGCTCTGCTACTAACTCCACCGAAGCATTATTGCTCTCCCAAGCTGGGCAAAGGGAATGAAGCTCATGAGAGGAATGATCAGGGCTTTAGAACCCAGAGCTGCTGAGTGACCACATGCAACCTAAATCCTGTAATTGTACATCTAGAACCAGAAAGGATCTAAGAGGTCCCATAGTCCAGTTCTGCCATTTTACAAAGAAGAAACGATGCCGAGAAAGGACTGAACGCTTATACCAGGACTCTTTCTTCCCTAGCTAAGCTAGGTAGCACGGTGCATAGAGTGCTGTGACTGGAGTCAGGCAAACCTGAGTTCAAATCTAGCTTCTTACTAGCTTTCTGACCCTGGATTCTGTTTGCCTCCGTTTTCTCTTCTGTAACATGGGGATAAATAATAGCTTCTCCCTCCCAGGGCTGTTGTGAGGATCAAAGGAGATATGATTGTAAAACACTTAGTGCAGTGCCTGGCACATAGTAATAAGACTTTGTAAATACTGTTGTTATCATTGTTATCGATTAGGGGAGGAAGGAAACGGGGTGGGGGGAGCGGAAAACACCCAGCGCGTCCAAAGCTTAACGCTGCCCCACAAATAATGGGGAACGGCTGAATAAGTTGTGGCATATGACTTTGATGGAATACCACTGTGCTGTAAGAAATGACGAGCTGTTTGATTTTAGAAAAAACATGCAAAGTCTTGCATGAGATAATAAAAAATGCAATGAGCACAACCGGGAGAATGTTGTACACATTAACAGCAGCATTGCTTGAAGAACCGCTATGAACGACTGAGTCATTCTGAATATTACAAATGTTCAACTCCACTACAAAGAACATATGAAGGAAGATGTTATCCACATCCAGATAAAGAACTGATAAACAGAAGTATGCATAGTATGGTTTTACACACACACACACACACACACACACACACACACACACACACATCAGTGTCAAATGGTGACCTTCTCTAATATGGGCTGGGGAGGGAGGGATACTGTCTGGATCTTAAAATGTAACAAAAAATTAAATAAAAAAAGGAAACTCCACAAATAATTAATGTCATTCAATTTCTAGGTATCTTCAACTTTTTAATATGAATAATTCTCATCTCTAGGATAGTTAGAAGTTTTTATCATAAGTAAGGGTGGAATGGGGAGTAGGAAGGTGGGGGAGAAGATAAGGTAAAAGGAATAGGGTAAAAAGAGAGTCTGAGAAAGAAAATAGTGAGTAAAAATAAGATGGAGGGAAATTCACACATAATAATTCCAACTTTGAATGTGAATGGGATGGTCCTATCAGCTCTCCTTGTGAGAGATCCCCATCAACTGTGGAATGGCTGAACAAGTTGTGGTGTATGGTAGTGATGGAATACTACCATGCTATAAGAAATGATGAGCTCAATGATCTTAGAAAGACATGGAAAGACTTGCACAAAATAGTGAAGGGCAAAGTGAACAGAACCAGGAAAACATTGTATATAGTAACAGCAATATTGCTTTAAGAATGACTTGGAATCCAGTGTCAGAGACACTTGACACACTGACTAGCTGTGTGACCTTGGGCAAGTCATTTACCCCCAATTCCCCTGCCTTCCCCCTCCAAAAAAAAGAATGACTTTGAGTGCCTAAGTAATTTTGACTATTATAAACACACAAATTAAAGATAAAGAACATACGAAGAAAGATGCTATCTGCATCCAGAGAAAGAAGTGATAAATAGAAGTATGTATAGAATAATTTTACATGTAAATATACACCTGTTTGTATCTAATGGTAGCTATCTCTGGGGCAGGGCTGGAGGGAGGGAAGGAAACAAAAAGAAATTTGCATGATAACTTTGTTATAACAAGTTGTGCGTAGTAAATTTGCAGTTTCATGTACAACCATCTTTTTTATTGTACTATGTTATAGAAATGCTTGTTTTATTCCATAAATTAAAAATAAAATAAATAAATAAAGAAGTAAGGGTATCCTTTCCCAGAAAAATTCTGAACTTTTCCATTCTTTGTTTGGAGGGCTGAATGAAGAACATCTAGGTGTCTTATCATTTCTCTTATAGAATCAGAGTAGTAACACCTATGAGTCGGAAGGGAGTCTTGCATGTCTTAGAGGTCATTCTTCAAGCTCTGTCTCTTCTACCTATTGAAACTGAACAGTGCTCAACATAAGCTTAAGGATACTAACAACACTGTATGCCCTGTGGAAATACTCAGGAAAACGGGCCACTGCTGGGGTCCAAACCCAACTTTGACACCAAGTCTGTGACTGTAGACACACCTCGATCTCTGAGAACCTTGTCTTCTTCATCTAATAAAGTACGATGACACTTACCCTTCTTTTCTAACAATGTCATTGCAAACTGCAAAACAGTTTATAAATGAGAGTTAGTATTATAAGGATTAAAACGAAAGGAAGTTTCTGGCTAAAGCTAAATTAACCAGAAAACTAAATTAGGCACAACACCCAATGTCATCTAGAGGAAAGAGCACTGGTCTTAAGAGTTAGAGAATTTAGGTTGTTACTTCAACTCTCCAAGACTCACTTCTCTCAAATATTAAAAGAGAGGTTTTGGTTACATGGTCTCTATAGCCTATTTCAGCTCTGAAAACCCATGAACTTCATTCTGGTCTATTGCGTTTTTAATGACTCTATTTATATACTTTAACACTCCAGTGGCTGTGTGGTCTCACTGATGTGGGAAATTCTCTCCAATAATGTAGATTGCAGCCCCTCGTAGCCCTGCTCATCTGGTAAGACTCATCTAGGTCCTCCCATAAATCTGAATCAGATCTTCACTCAATATTCAGATGCTCTTCATGTTCTCTTGACATTACACAGAAGGGGTAAGGAGTAAGTCACATGTAACTTCACACACAAGAACATATGTCACTATATAAGAATATAGGGGTCAAATCGGTCAATACTTAAAGAAATTAGTCAGGCTATTTACTGGGAGGCCAAATACTGAAACTGAAGCTTAAATAATTTGGCTACATAATGAGAAGACAGGACTCACTGGAAAAGACCTGACGTTGGGAAAGACTGAAGGCAAAAGGCAAAGGGGACGGCAGAGGATGAGATGGACAGATGGTATCACCAAAACAAGGAACACAAACTTGGACAGACTTTGAGAGAGAGAGAGAGAGAGAGAGAGTGGAGGATAGAAGGGCCTAGCATGCTATGGTCCACAGGATCACAAAAAAAATCAGACACGACTGAACAACAACAAAAATAAGGAATATAGATAATTACAAAATAAGTCTACTTATAAATGCACAGTTATATAATACCTACTATATGCCGGCACTGTGCTAAGTCCACAGGATCACAAAAAATCAGACACAAGTGAATGACAAAAATAAGGAATACAGATATTATAAAATATACCTACTTATAAATGTGTATTTATATAACACTTACAGTATACTGGCACTGTGCTAAGTGCCTTTTACAAATGTTAATTCATTGATCTTCAAACCCCGAGAGTTAGGTATCCCCATTTTTTCACTTGAGGAAACTGAACTTACAGTTCTTCAGGGCATGATGTGTCTGTAGTGTTTTTCTCAGTTACAAATTCATCAATAGCATAACATGATATTCAAAGAGTTAAACTCTCATATTATGACTATTCATAAGTTTTTTAAAAAATATGTTAAACATAATCAACAATCGTTAGCTTAGTCAAACCTGAATTTAAACCACTGATTTCCTGATTACTAAAAAACAGCATATATTATCTACTTTTTCTATATGTAGTTTTGTGCCTCCATTATAGGAAATCTAAGCTCTCAGAGCCATTTCTTCAACGTGTTTACTTTCCAATTCTAGATTGCTTGTCCATACTACAGGACACCAGACAAATGTTGGTGGGCAGCCTTCCCTATAGATTTTCCCATGTTGGTACATAGTGATGATATCTTGCTCTTTAGGAATAAATATGTCATGCGAATGATTCTACCTTGGCAATGGTCAAAAAAAAACTATGCCACAGACAGACTATGAGAATTATATATGCTTCAAGGCTTTTACCATCACGTTAGTGGAGCTAGGAGGAAATGAATCCCTGAGGTTAAGAGTTTCTTGAAATAATATTGCGCTCCCTTCCCAAATACCTGGTGAGTGAAGTTTCGTAGTTGAAGCTGCCAATCTTTTAGGTGATGAAACAGCAGGTTTATTTGCTTCTTGATCTTTCTGCACTTCCTTTTTTGATCCTATGGAAATGAAATGAATGGACAGTCAATTATACCTGAAACTGTAATATAAGCTGTCAGTGCAGAATAGAGCTGAATAAAAACCAAACTCTTTAAAATAATATTTGGATGACTTGTTGGTGTAGAAATCATTACCTTTCCTTTAGCAGAGACTTGCTTTTTTTTGTACCAGAAATGATTTATTTTCTGGCAGTCAAAAGGCCAAGTAAACTGCTGATTCTGATCTGATGAAGAAACCTCCATGTCTGGAGGCTACTGCTACTCCAACGACCCTGTAGATTTAGCTGTGGATTAAAATTTCCTCTCTTCATTCATGAGCCCTCTTTCTCTACCAATGCATCTCCAGAAAACAAAGGCTAATAAAACTCTACAAATATAATTATCAATGACTTAAACATGACTAAAGTCCCCAATTCACCTAAGATTCCCTCTGATTCTAATTAATTTCCATAGTATCAAGTCTTCAGAGATGATCCCAAGATCCTTTTGGGCAATTCATCTGTGGCTGAGGGCACCACCTCAACACAAACTGCTGAAATATAAAAATAAAATTGTCTTCAGGAGAACAGGAAGGTGTCAGGTTTACATCTGACTCTCCCTTGTCCCATCTGTGTATGGAGATAACTGAGTATATCTGGTAATCGCTAACATTATGAGGCAGTATGATAGTAGATGTGGCATAGTAGATAGAGTGCCAAAACCGGGGTCAGGAAGATTCATCTTCCTGAGTTCAAATTTGTCCTTAGACACTTACTAGCTAGGTGACCCTGGGCAAGTCACTTAACCCTGTTTGTGTAAAATGAGCTGGCGAAGAAAATGGCAGACCACTTCATTATCTTTGCCAAGAAAATCCAAACGGGGTCACAGAGTCAGATACAAGTGAAGTGACGAAGCAACAACAACAAATGGCGGTGGATAGGATACTGGACTTGAAGTCTTAGGTTTAAATCCTACCTTAGATGCTTCCCAGTTGTGTGATTCTAGGCAAGTTATTTAAGCTCTCTCTTCATTGGCTTCTTTATTTGCAAAATGGGGAATTACTCTTAATGGTTTCTAAGGCCCCTTCCAGCTCTACAGCTATGATCCTATGTCAAGGGGCACAAGGAATAACATAGCCCAAAAACAATCAATGGTCCTTTTTGATTTTTAAATTTGTGTGGTAGTTTTTTGCATTAACTTTGTTTAGCTCAACCAAGAAGGCTAAGCCCTGAAGATCAGAATATTGACAAAATGAAATTTCGCTGAAAAAATGGAAACATGTATGTGTCATCTTCAAACCTGAGAGCTATTGGCCTGCCTCACAGAATTGTTAAAATCTAGTTCTGTAATCATTATTGGACTATGCATTATTTTTTCCCTTTTCCCCTATAATCTTAGTGGGCTACCACTTCCCTTGTTCTCTTAGAATCTATGTATCTAGTTTCCCTCCTTCTCACTTATCTGACTTCTCCCCGCTTTTTTCCACACAGTTGTTTTCTGCTCACACATTTGTTCCAAATGCCCATGTCTTCCTTCATAATTACCCCAATGAGCACATAGCTCTACTCCTGTTCACTCCTCTTAGATCTGGATTCTTCTCAGCTTCTATTCTTGTGGATCTGCTCTTGCTTCCTTGCTTACCATTCATTCATGGTGAATATGGTCTCTCTTTTTTGGTCTGGACCCATTATATCATTGGTGTGAGGCACTTACAATGTGGAAATGCACCGCACTGATTCAGAAAAGCAACCTGTAATTCAGAGTCTGAGGGGGCGAGGAATCAGCAGTTAAGTGACTTGCCCAGGGTTATGTTGCTAATATGTTAGAGACAAGACTTGAATCCTGACTCTAACTAAGGTTGTCCTTCTAACCACTATGGCATACTGCCCCTCCAAATGCACTTATGAATATGCATAACACATAAAACATAATAAAAACAAACTTATATGGAAATTTACAGTTTACAAAGCAACTTCTGTGAATTTTCTCCTTTGATCTTCACAACAACAATGCAGGCAATGTGGTCGTGGAGTCGTTTTCAGAAGTGTCCAACTCTTCATGACCCCATTTGGGGTTTTCTTGCTAAAGATACTGGAGTGGTTTGCCTTTTCCTTCTCCAGCTCATTTTACAGCAGAGGAAGATGAGGCAAAGAGGGTTGAGAGACTTGTTCAGGGTCACCCAGTTGAGTGTGTGAGACTGGATATGAACTCAGGTAGATTTGAACTCCAGGCCAGCGCCTGTACCACTGTGCTGCCCTTAACGCAGGCATTATCTTTCTCTTGAAAAAGAGGATGTATAATTTCAGCAACAGGCCTAAGGTCACATAATTGGTATGAAGAGAGTCTCAAGCTGAGGTCTTCTTAATTCAAGTCTGGGGTTTTCCCCACTATGCCAGGTTTCTTTTCTGGGACAGATCTTATATTTGCCACATAAAAAGTTCAATTGAGAGACAAAAAACACCTCTTTTCCTTCTCCCCATCTTTAACCCCATCAATAATCAACAGACATTATTAAGCACCTACTGTGTGCCATGGATCATATATTAAAAAGATGCTGAAAAGTGGGAGGGGAGGGAGGAAAAGGAGTCTCATGACTCAAGAAAGGATTAGGATTCCTGCTTTATTTTTCTTTGACTAGAGAAAACATAATATTGAATAGAGGGTTTGGAAGGGTTACTGAAAGCCAGGATATTCAGGACCAGAAAATGTCAGGCACTTCAGCTTTATCATCTCAGAAGGGCTCACATACATAGTAGCTTCCCTGGGCTCTAGGGTCATTCAGCCAGTCCTGTGCTCCTTGCAGACAGGGTCAGTGACTTAATATTTTATTAGCCTGTCAGAACAAGACAGAATCGTCCTTCTCCCAACTCCCCTAGCCCCAGATTCACTTAATCCCACTTAAACCAGTAGCACCTACCTCTCCTGGGGTGACCTAAGTAGCCCCGATATAGACACAGCCCCTACCTGAGTCTGTTTTCAGGCCTTAACCAGAATGGAAAGTCATTTTAATTGCTGGGAAATGAGTAGCTAGAAAGCTAAATTGATGAAAGCGTCACTTTGCATAATATTTCTTAGTTTGAAGTGGGGTTTGGTAGGTGGGGAGCACAAACATTCAATACTTTCAAATGCCTCCAATCCATTAAAGGGAGAGGTGAGAAGTCAGCCTGAAGCTTATTTCAATAGAAATGTCAGTAAGATCTGGCTCTCAATCATTTCCTTTCTTTCAAACTTCATTTTCCTGAGCCCTAGTTATACAGTGTGGCCCCAGGAAGTCTGAATGGATTCTAGAAAAGGAGTTCTGAATAGTTTTTGTTTTATGGACCTCTTTGATAGTCTAGTAAAATCTCATAATACTGCTTTTCAATAACTGAAAGATGTGCTAAGTTTCAGTTAGAGGTTCGTGAAAATAAAGCTGTCAATCATTTGTCCATCCAAACTCACAAACACACCATGAAATTGATCTACGGACCCCTTGACAATCTTTGTTTTAGGGAATCTTCCTTTCACAGAAATTTTCTAGAACTTTCAGGTCTCTGGCCCCCTGCTCAGCCCCCTTCAGGGTTTGATTCCAGCATTATTCCAAAGGAGCTCTGTCCAACTTCCATGAGGGCCCGGCAAAGCTAAGCTGATTTTTTGTCATTAAGGACAATCCTGCTTCTTGTTAATCGAGACACAATTTGTTTGGTCTGTGTTAGTCACTTAGTCTCTAATGGTTACAAATGAAACTTTGCAACATTTCCTTTTGATTCTCTATCTACCCCATCCTCTCCCTAGAAGCTGCTGGGCTTTTTCCTCTTCCTTTTCCGTAGTATGCGCTGTAGGTGAAAGGAAAGGAAATTCTACCCTCAAAAAACATACACGCTACTCCCTCTCCTCGGGCCTCCATCTCCTCTCCTTCTGTCAGCAACTACACTTTGCTCACCTTTTGCATACACATTCACAGCTATAGCAAAGTCACATGCAATCTGTAAAACAAAGCAATTCTCTATCTTCCAAGGACAAAACTGGAGATAAAGAGTGTCCATGGGGAGCAAGAAAATCACTCTCAACTCCTCTCTCAGTTATGGGGGCCACAGACTTGGAAAGTATAAAGCTCTGTCACTTATGTCTGACATTCACTTTTTAAGACATTCAAAAAGGATTTTTTTAAAAGGCAATTCAACCTAGAACAAATTACTCCAAAATACTTAATAGCAAAGAGTATAGCCAGGAGCCTTCAGAAGTCCCCAAGCTGAAAGATGCACTTGGTTGGGGATCTATAAAAAGAAGCTCAGATGATGAAAAGGAAAATAGAAAGGCTCAGATTCTCATCTGTGATTAGCCTCTTTCCCAGTGAAATGAGTAACATTCACGATATAACGGTAAAACCATCTTTTGTACTTCACTCCTGAACAAGTTATGAAAAACAAGATTTACCATCATTTCACTTCTGACTGCTGAAGCAAAAGCTCCTCAACACAGGAGCTGTGAGAATAAATAGGGATTATTTTTCAAGGTATAGTCTCGAAGGCTCTACTATCTAGAATAATGCCTTTTATTTGAGGTTGCCGCTATTTTTTTTTAAAATTCCACCTGAATGGGACATATGATGTAATGTACAATTCAATGTTATCCAGTCTATATAACAAAAGTTAAATTCAAGATAATGATTAGAAGATACTATACCTTTTTGACATGACTTAAATAAATGCTTATTGAATTGAGTTGAATTGATCACCTCCTTCCTGGCTCCAAAGAAAATCAAAATGGATCAGCATTGGATTTTAACACAATAGGCAGCAAAATCCAGTAAGGCAAATTCCAGCGTCAATAAAATAGGCTAAGAAGAAAGAAGGATAAAGCAACAAAAGTGGAAATAGGATTCTCCAGCAGCATGAGTAAAAGCCCCATAAAGCCTTTGAACACAGATGAGGGGCTTGGGTTTTCCAGTATCATTCCACAGACAAAAGAGGTAATGGCACAAGGTCACTGGAGAATGATGGAGTGAAGCAAGGAGAAAGATGGAATTAAAAAGAGGTAACAGTGCAAGTGATTATTCTTATAGTCATGTCTCTATAAGGAGGATAACAGGGGAATGAATGATGTATTTAGGAAACAAGGGCTTTCATGTCATTTGTAAGATAAATTGAGGAGCAACATTTCAAGGTGAGATTTACAGGAAGTGAGTGGAAGGATGAAAGGGAAACAATCTAGATAGAAGTGACTCAAATGACAGAGATGTACAGAAATGTTACAAATGGAAATGCACTTAAAAAATGACTGGTTTAGTTTAGTTCCTGAACACGGGGAAGATAATTGGGAAAAGATAATATGACAATGCGTAAGAGTTTCAAAAACCAACCCACCAAAGCCTGCCTTAGGATGATGGAGCAATATGGCAATTCAGCAATCTAGATTATAATTTAATAGTATTCAGATGGTGTCTACTGAATGCTCAAATGGAACTGTGCTCTTGGCAATTTGGATATTCCCTCCAACAATACAGATTGCAACCCAGCCACTCTTGCCCATTCTGTGTGACTGTTGACAATGATCTGATACAAAGTGACCACACGTTAGCCCATCTCATCTTTTTATCAAGTATTTTTCCCTGTTTTTCATTTAAATCCCTCTGGTTAAATATTGCTGCCTGTTCACAAACACCATGTGCCTCTCCATTGTGAAAACTCTATAACATTCAATTTCAATTATTTTTTTATTCATTCATTCATTCATTTATTTACTTATGGTTAGATGAAACTTTAAAAGGCTATATTAATGAACCGCTATAATATCGACAAAATTTTTATTGTAATTAAATGTGGTTTAACGAGCTGTTTCTAGATAAGTCAATGCAGAATATCCCAAAATTCACCTAGAAAAGCCATAAACGGACTTATTTACACCGTTTCAACATCTAGATCATCATAATTCCACCTGAATTTCAATTCTTTAGCGATTACTGGATTCTACGTCTTGTAGCCATATAATATACGACTAACACTAATTTTAGAAAAATCATACTTCCTTTCCCATGGTCTAAAGGAATATTAGAATCACAGGATTTTTGAGTCACTATAGTGTGAGTCTTTGAGATGAAATCCAACTCTCTGATTTTATAGATGAAGAAACTGGGGTCCCAAGATGTGAGGTGGCTTATCCAAGAACAGATTTTTTAGCCCAGATTCAATTGAGTTGTTTGATTCTAAAGACTGAATTAAGACAATGGACAAATTACACAACTCTCTGGATCTGGCTGACATATAAGCTCCCATACAACTCGAAAAGCCCATACTAACAATTCACCTAAAAGAACTTGCAAATTAAGTTTAAAATTATGAATTTGATGTGACTATTTGGTCCTAGTTTGGAGAAAAATTCTTTTTGAGCATATTTTCAAAGTTAGTGAATCTTATCCTTCCCAGCCCTAGATGAAACAGACGCTGAAAGGAAGTGAATTATTCAGAAGCAGGAAATGCCTTACAGTAAAGCCTTTCCTTCCTTTCTTCTTCTTCCCCTCCCCAGCTTCCCCCTTCCCTGCAAATAATCATAACGAGTCATGTCCTTGGTGAGTAATGAGAAATCCTGGCACACATTGTTTGAGACAAAATGAGCAAAGCTGGGAATATGATGGATTCTCTGGGATGAGAACAATCTGGTCTCCCGAGAGAATTAGGGCATTGTATGATCTATGAGGGCCTCAAAGAATGTGAATAAGTAGTGGGTAAGGGGGGAAAGGCCATCTATGTGTCAGAATGAATGCACGTATACTTGGGTTCTTCTCACTCTGGTGGCTTCATTTTAAGAAAGACACAAAGAAAAAAAAGGCAAGTATAATTTGGATGAATCTATAAATAATTTACATTCACCTTAATTCAGGAGATTAATAGACTTCTTCCTATAAAAGTAAGTGGTTTGATAAAAGAACAAAACCACAAACACAAACCATAATCAGGACATTCCTGCCATGAATTTTCCTGAAAGGAATGTCATTGTGCATGTCAATATCTCGGGGTCTGGTTAAGATTAATCATAATAATAGCTAATATTTATATATCATTCAATATATGCTGGGCATGATTATTATCTAATTTGATCCTTACCCCAGATACTGAAGGGAGGGTAGGGGAGGTGGGTGCTCTTACTATGCCCATTTTATAGAAAAGGAAACGGAGACAAACAGAAGTTAGGAGACTTGCCCAGAGTCAGACAGCTAACTGTCTGAGGCCACATGCACAGCAATCCATCCACCAGGCCAATCCCTGTGGCAACAGAGATTTTCATTCATTTTCATTTGCTTCAGTTCCTATGATCATACTTTTAGATCAGGAAGGGACCCCCTCATCTTACAGATGAAAAAACTGAGGCTCCAGAGAATCCCGTGATTTACTCAAGGTCATAGATGTAGCAAGCGGCAGAGGGAGGATTCAAATCTAGGTCTTCTTATTCTAAATTTAACCTTCTTTTTCTACCCCTCTGGAGTCCAGAGATGGTAGATCTGGACTCCAAATATTAAGCTTCATTTCAAGCTTAGTACATTTTGAAGACAGAATGGGAATACATTTTGTCTGAGTTTTCGCTGTGCTTTCATTTTCTTAAAAGAAATTTTTTTTAAATTTATCTTTTGTTTTTATATCACTTTCGGTTCCAACTCTATCCTTCCCCATCCCCTGCTCAATAAGCCATCCCTTGCAACAAAGAATAAAAAAGAAAGAATACAAAGATTCAGCAGAATTATCTAATACCTCTACTGCCTAGCAATAGATGCAATATTCCCACTCCTCAGCAAAGAAGGGAGAGAGGATTTTGCCTTCATTTTCACTAGTTCTCTTTCCAGCGCTAACTGCTACTCACATCACTTGATCTATAGAGCACAAACTTTTGTCTATAAGAAAGCATACTTACTGAGCAGTCCCCCATATAGCTGATTTCCCATGAAAATCTGGGTAAAGTATCTAGGTAGATCTAAAATTGAGAGGCAGCATGGGAGTCAGGGAGTCCTAGACTCTAAACCTAAACTCGAAGTCCTAAACCCTGCCTCTGACACAGAGTGGCTGTACGACCCTGAGAAGTCACCTTAACCTCTGAGTTCCACAGGCCACTCTCAGGATTATAAGTTTCAGACAAATGGCAGATCTTCATTGATGGAGGTAACTTCTACACCATGAGCTCCCTATGCCTAAGGAATCACAAGTCCAGGCAAAAGGGAAAAAAAGTGGAAAACTGATTCACCTATCACAAGGAAAGGGGAATAGGCTTATTTTGTCTGGTTCTGATAGGCAGAACAAGGAACAATGGGCGGGAAATTTGCAAAGATGCAAATTTAAGTTTGATGTCAGAAAAATCTTTCTAACAACTACAATTTGAGCTGTCCAAAGGTGACATGAATGGCCTTGGGAGGTGTTGAGTTCCCCCTCAAAGGAAGTCTTTAGGGAGAGGTTAGTATTTTGTAGGAGGGATTCCTTCTGGATATCCATACATAGGACAAGATGGTAAATGAAATACTTTCCAACTCTGAAATTCTGAGCTTGCTAAGGGAGAGAGTGTAGAAGGAGAGAAGAGAAGAGAGCCAAGATAGACCTTTAGAGAACATCCACGTGTAAAGGCCAGGAAAAGAATGAGAAGCCAGCCAAAGGAGTGGTCAAAAGAGGGAGGAGGAGAACCGGATTTTGAGTTGGATTTTAGAGACGTTTCACATCCAATCTCATCATTTTGCAAATGAAGGCACTGGGATCTCAATAATTAAAAGATTTACTCAAGGTATTAAAAGTAGGGAGAGGAGAAAGATTCCTCTGGCTATACTGTAAACCCCATGAGGGCAAGTACCTTCTGCTTTTATCTTTGTTTTCCCAGGATGCAGTGCGTGGCACATACCAGGCTATTAGTACATGTATTCTGGTTGACTAATTTGAGGTCAGGTCTGCTGCGATTTTACTATGGCCACACAGGTCTTTCCACTGCACTATCCTACCTCAGGAAACAATCAAAAAGCATTTATTAAGTACCTACTGTACCACGTGCCAAAGCACAGTGCTAGGCACTGGGGACACAAATACCAAAAATGAAATAATCCTTCTTTTCAGGAAGCTTTCATTGCATCAGAGGAGATAACATGTACATATATGTGTTTATATGCACAAATTTAAATAACAATAATACTAATAGTTAACATTTATATATAGGCAGCTGGGTGGTGCAGTGGATAGAGTGCTGGGCCTGGAGTCCGGAAGATAGCCAGCAATCTGACATAGGTTAAACATGTGCAATCACGTTAAATATATTTCCACATCAGTAACGTTGTGAAAGATGAAACAGAACAAGAGGGGAAAACCATGAAGAAAAAAAGACAAGAAAAAAGTGAAAATAGTATGTTTCTATCTGCATTCAGACTCCACAGTTCTTTCTCTGGATGTGGATAACATTTTCCATCATGAGTCTTTTGGAATTGTCATGGATCATTGCATTGCTGAGAAGAGCTAAGTCTATCACAGTGGATCATCACACAATATAGCTGTTACTGTGTCATCCATTCTTTATAATACTTTGCAGCACGTAGAGGTGACCAATAGCAACAGCCAGTACATCTAAAGCCTGCCAATAAATAATGAATATGGTACATACACAGTTGTGTCAGATAGAGCCACTCAAGGAAGCAGGTGTGAAGGATATGATGGGTCCAAGGCTCAGAGCCAGAAACAGCCTTGATCTCTGGGATTAGTTCATTCTGGAGCATGATGCTACAGTTGGTGCCACATTCCCAGGATGGCTGCTACCGCAGGTTCTTTGATTTGCCTTTCTAAAGGAAACCAACTTTAAAGGGGTCAAAGGTCTTCTTTAATTACATATAACAACAGAAATAATAAAAGCAGAGAAATAAAGACCAACAGACAGGGCTCTACTGCCTGAATCAAAGCAATATTGCTGTATACTTTGCATATACCACCAGATGGAGAGAGCCTTTACCTCTGTGCAGTGGGGGAGCTCTGAGTCTTGACCAGGAAATCACAAGATCCTTCTCATAAGGGAGCCCCGAAAGCAAAAGTTCACCTCTCAGAATATAAACTCTTTCGGCTAATAGGCTCAGAGACAGAAGGTATCACAACCCTCATGACTCAGTACCTAGTTATCTTAGTACCAAAAGCCTTCCCATAAGCAAGCTTTCCCTAAGCAAGTCTCCCTTAATGGGCTCCATGTGAGGCCTATTAATGGGCAGGGAAGATCTTATTCCCCATTAACCTTAAACCCCCTGCCTACACAATGGCCTGATAGGATTTTTCTCGAAGCCTACCCCTTTCCTGCCTGTTATTGACTCACTGGGCAGTGTGTTGGATGGAGAGCAAAATCTGATGCCTGTTTTGAGCTTTGTGCTGTGAAAATCTCTGGTCGCATGTACTGATAACCAGCTACCCTGCCAAATGACAAATAAGCACAATGCTAAGCTGCTCATGAGAGTGGAGGTTGCCTTGGCGCAGTTCAAGAGTTATGATATAACTCTCAAAAAATGGCAACTCAGCACCCTCCCGAGAGGCCTGCCGTGCAAATACCTCCTGTGTGCAGAGGCCAGCTGTCGCCTGTAGGTCACCTGGTCTACAGCGGTCCACCAATTCCAAGAGAAAAAGAGGATGTATTGAGAGCAGAGGCAGAGAGGAGGGCTGCTCTTCTTCTCCACTCGATCTCATCTTAAGAGCCTTCATTTCCTCACACATGGATCACTGTAAGTCTCTTAGCTGGTCTCCATGAACCTACATTTTTTCCCTTTAATACATCCTATAAACAACTGAGAGTCTAGTCTTCCCTTAAATACTGAAGCCATCATGTCACTTCTTGGCTCAAAACCCTTTAATGTCTACCTGTTCCCCATGACTGCCAGTCTAATACTGAAAACAGTTTACATTACATAGTTCCTCATAACTGGAGAAGGAAATGGCAAGCTACTGCAGAATCTTTGCCAAGAAAACCTCGAATGGGGTCACGAAGCATCAGACACAACTGAAAAATGAACGAATAGTAATTCCTTCATACACTTTATCGCATTTGGTCCTCATGTTAGCCCTGAATTCAAATTTCATATTTTATGATTGCTTTCTGTGTGACCTTGGGCGAGTCACAACCTCCCTAGGTTTCAGTTTCCTCATCTATAAAATGAGGGGGTCACAGTAGATAGGACATGGGGTCTGAGATCAGGAAGACCTGAATTCCAATCCAGCCTCAGATGCTGTAAGATCCTGGACAAGTCACTTAATCTCTGTCTGCCTCAGTTTCCTCATGCGATAGGACCAAATGAGATAAAGTTTATGAAGAAACTGTTGTTCATTCCTTTATCCACTGTGTCCGACTGACTCTTCATGATCCCATTTGAGGTTTTCTTGGCAAAGATACTGGAATGGTTTGCGATGGTGGTTTGGAGTTGTTTTTTTTTTCAGTCATGATGGTGATAATGATAGCAATGACAGCTAACATTTGTACAGCCCTTACTCTTTGCCAGGCACTGTGCTAAGCTCCTTACAAATATAATCTCATTTGATTTTCAGAACAACTCTGGAAGGTAGGTACTGGTACGAAATAGATAGTTATCATCATCATCATCATCATTGTAGATCGCCTCTGTGGTCCCTTGCAGCTCTTGATCTCTGACTCTATGAGCCTCCTTTTATGAGGAGGAAATGAATATTTCAAGGGATAAAGTGAACTGTCCTAGGTCACACTGCTAACGAAGGACAAAACTAGTTCTGAAACCCAGATTTCGTAATTACAAACCCACCTGTCTCTCTACTCCACCATTTTGGCTTTCTATGTAAACTTCTTGACTTAAAAAATGTATTGATGCCTTTGGTTTTTATATCACACTCATTTTCAAATATATCCAAAGGCTGATAACCACATTACCTCATTCTGATGATTCATCCATGCATCATATCCAATAAGGCACAAAAGCCTGAGGATACAGGCAAAGTTCAAGTAACGCCACACTCCTCCTCATGGGCTAGGAAATCAGACCATGTCTTGATAATTATTTGCATAACAATGTTTCTCCAGCACCATTACCTTCACCAGGCAGACTTCCAGAAACACAAGAGTGCCTACACTCACAGTGAGGAAGCTGCTGGAAGAGGCCATTTGCATTCATTACCATGGACTAGCTCCTGGCCCACTCCTCACTGACAAGCAGACAGGCTAAAATAACATGTGTGGCAGCCTCTCTGGAAACAGTATAAATGTGTGTGTGTGTGTGTGTGTGTGTGTGTGTGTGCACGTGTATATATGTATTTAATGAGAGCTAGCATTCCAGTGGCCTACTTTCTCCACCCCCTCTCCTTATCCTCCCTCCTGCTGGAGAGAAAGGTTCCACCTCATGCCTGCTAGTGAATCTCCCGTTATTTTTTAAACCATCAGGATGAGCTTGTACAAATATGTGATCTATTTATACTGCTTGCTCTGGCGAGAGAGAGAGTGCCCATGTTGCTGTGATGTTTCCTAGATTACCTAAGAAAAAACAATTCCTCTTGCTTCTGGAAGGCTGACGGCCATGGAGGACGTGCCCCCAATATTTTTAACCATGCTACAACAATTTACACTTTGTGTTCCTCCTCTGTGATTATTTTGCAGTGTTTCAACAATAATAGACTGTTTGGCCCCCTGAGGGCTTCAGCCTGAAGGCACAGGGTGAGGAGGCAGAAGGTAGAGGAAAGCATTTCAGAAACATAACTACCTGAATAAAAAATAAAAAATCCTCTCCTTCTCATTCCCCCTGCCCAACCTGCTTATGGACCAGTCTTTATGTAATGCTTAAAGCCGAGTTCTGCTCAGTTCTCTTGGTCACCCAGGGGCTCATTATACAGTCTGTGACTCTTCTAAGCAATAACAATAATTCACGTTTATATGGCACTTTTCTCTCAAAACAACTCCAGCAAGTAGACAATCTAAATATCATTATCCCCATTTTACAGGTGAAGGAATTAAGGTTCAGAAAAGATAATTAAATTACTCATGGTCACACGGCCAGACAATGTCAGAACTAGGATTTGAATTCAGGTCAACTGACTTTAAACCCCCTTGTCTTTCCTCTAGATCATGTCACCTCTTTTTCTTCTGTCTCTCTTTTTTGGTCATCTATATTTTGACCGTATAATTGCGCATATGCACTTCTATTAGTGGGTGGCAAGTGTCTGAATTGGGACAGAGAGGGAGAAATCCATTGTGGCCCCAGGAGGCCAAGAGCCAGTAAATAAATAGAAGGTTGGGTGGAGTCGATCAGGCTCCAAGTTGCTGGGGAAGCAGGATGCTGGCAGAACCTGACAAGGCATTTATTTTTGCACCCTCAGCAAGGACTGAATGTTATCACCTTGGGTGTCACTGTCAACGAGTAGCTTTGAGCCTTGTCTGTCACACATAAGTCTGTTGACTTAATACAAATTTCTGTGCATAACAGAGAGAAGTATTTTTGGTATTAAAACATGTACATTTAAAAATAATCTTTAAAAACATGAGGCACCATGGCATACTGGATAGGGAGGTGGTCATGGACCTAGGTTTAAGGCCTGTCCCTATCACATATTGGCTGCATGATTCTGAGAAAGTCACTCTATGTCTTAGTGCCCTGGATGGCTCTGTAAGATGCAAAGAAGGTGTTGACCTGCATTGGTGGAGGGAGTTTCCCTCTCTGGAAGTTCCTGGTACCACGAAATCACAGGTTCAGTCGTCCCTGTCCTAAATATTTAAAAATATCCCAATGTATCCCTCTATATTCTGTGTCCTAAGGAACTGCCCACCTTATCTATCTCTTGTCCTGCCTCTGATCATTGGTTGTGAGTGCTGAGAAAACTGTGGTCTGAAGAGATAAAACTGGAGTTTCAAAAGACAAAGGAGACTAACATTCTGGGAGAAAAACCTAATGAGGATGACTGAGACTAAGCTAAGACAGCCATGGGCAGGGCTCAGTCTAATGCAGGAGGGGTAAAGGATGGGATCAGGAGCCAAGTCCCAAGGCTAAGACATAAAGGTGCTGTCCTCTGCGCAATGCACCATAGGCTGTTCCCCTTTGTGCAAAAATCATCAGTCTCTGAGATAATTCTTAAATCGGCACATATGCAGTGTGCTGGGAACTTGGCTAGAACAGGAAGGAATTGTCAAATGCTGTGTGTGTGTGTGTGTGTGTGTGTGTGTGCCCACCCAGGCCTGGCCACAACATTCAGATTGATTCACAAAGCAGTCCCCACTAAAGGGGAAAAGGAAGTGGCTCTTCTGTGGACTACATTGGTCCACATTATCATCGCCCCTTTGAGACAGGTAAATGAAAGCTACGCGGCTGGTAGATAGTAGATAGACCACTGGACTCGGAGTTGGGAAAGACCTGAGTTCAAATCCTTCCATAGACACCTAATAGCTAAATCACTAAATATCTGTGGACCTCTTCTGTAAAAAGTACTGGATTAGACTGTATAACCTCTAAGGCTATAGTGGCACCATCTAAAAACCCTTCAGCGTACCAAGCTAGATCTATGACTTGGTTGTATTTTGTAGTTTCAGGTTATGAGTTCTTTGTGTCTTATTTCCATCCTTGCTCCCAGGAAGGCTAACTAACTTCCTATTGCTGGTAGTAAATATGAAGAGTTTCTATTTTCATGGTAGGAAAAGAGCAGTAAATAGGTCTTCTAGGACACAGAGCAAGTGTAACTTGATGAGCAATGAAGGGACATAACTTCTCTTGTCCAGGGTTATATTTATTATCTTCATCATATTTCTCTTTCTATGACCTTCTGTTTTGGGTTTAGTTGATCTGACTCTCTTGGCTTTTCCTCAAATATTATTCTCTTTTAAAAAAATCTGTTAACTTATTTTCAGTTTTCAACATTCACTTCCATAAGCTTTTGAGTTTTAAATGTTCTCCCCCTCCCTCCTTCCCCTTCCCGCCCCCAGATGGCATGCAATCTGATATAGGCTCTACATGTACGTTCATATTAAACATATTTTCACATTAGTCATGTTGTAAAGAAGAATTAGAACCAATGGGGGGAACCATGAGAAAGAAGAAACAAAGCAACAACTACAAAAAAGCCAATATTATGCTCCCGTCTGCATTCAGACTCTGTGGATGTGGATAGCAATCAAACATTGTTAAATACTTCTTTTCACTTTTATATTCTCCCAGTCCTGTGTCTGATGCCCACTCCTGCTGGCTTCAAAGTGACAAATGGACCAATTCAGATTCAGCCCGAGGGAGACCTCGGCTAACACCAACTCCTGGTATCCAGGACAGTCTGAGGAATCTTGGCAGGGCCTAATAGCTTTGAATCTTCCAAGTCATGATTGCTCTATTCTGAATGTCTCTGTAAGGGTGAGACATCATTACCAAGACAGACCTTTCTTTCTACCTAAGATTAAGAAGCTTATTTAATGTACCAGAATAATATGGAATCAAAAGTCAGCTGGAACTGCTGTGGTTTTTCCTACCTCCATGGTCAACTGTAGCCAGCTTTGCAATACAAGTCCTGTCTCTAATGTGTACAGGCTGGGGAATCACCTCTGGATGTTCCAGGCAACTCATTTAGACCCTAAATTATACAGAAGGGGCCAAGCTGCATTGGTAAAGGAAGTTTCCTTACCTGGAATATCCCTCTACCATGCTAGCCCCTCTTCCCATTGGTGAGTTCCTTCTGGATAGAAAGAAGACTCCATTTTGGGGACGGGTCCAGGATGGTCATGTCTCCTTTCCCTCCTGGACTTTATTTTCCCCTTTTCAGCTCCCTTCTGTATTTTGTCTTTCCCCTATCACACTGTAAACTCCTTGAGGGCAGGGGCCATCTTTCTTTTTGCTTATATTTCTATCTCTAGCACTTACCTATATTTGTATACCTGGCATATGGTAAATGCTAAATGAATGTTTGTTGCCTAGGGAATTCCCTAGACCAATGAAATCACAGGCCCCCAAAAAAACCCTGTCTTTAGCCCCATAAAGTTTTTCACTTCAGCAAAACTCCTCTGAGACTTTTTCATTGAAATCAACAACAATAACATTAAGAAATATTCAACTACCTTGGAGAAAGGGTGGTTGTATATGGGGCAGTGGAAACATCTGGGATTATACACTCATAAAATTTATGACCAGTGAACATCTACTTCTGC
>CM053622.1:661515237-661576648 GCA_028646595.1 Phalanger gymnotis
AGGGGAAGGCAGACTGGGGAACAGGGCAACCAGAATGTACGCCATCTTGGAGTGGGGGAAATGGGGAGAAAATTTGTAATTCAAACGCCTGTGAAAATTAATGCTGAAAACCAAACATGTCAAAAATAAATTAAAAAAAAAAAGAATCCATGTCTTAAGAGATTGTTAGTGTATGCAACCCAAATCACCTTGGACATATTTTGTATTGATGGATGTGTTGTTTTCCCCAAAGAAAGGAACTGTGCCCTACTGCCTTTGCACCCTCAGTGCTTAGCAAAGTGTTTGCCAAAGAGCAAATGTTTAATACTTTTCCTGGATCTCTGCCTCACCATGGTGGAGGGGTTTACGTAACTCAATGAAACTATAAGCTATGCTACACAGGTAATCCAAGATGGACGGGTCATAGTGAAGAAGGAAATGGCAAACTACTCCAGTATCTCTACCAAGAAAACTCCATGGATAGTTGGTTCACAGGCTCATGAAGAGTTGGACTGAAAGACTGACAACAACAACAATGCTCAATGACAGAATGAATGAGATTGTGTTACCCACAGGAGCACATCACTGAAAGGCAACAAGGCAAGCCAATGAGCATTGATTGCTTTCCAGGTGCCAGAAAACTGGCCCATACTAAAGTGTGAAAGCAATTTGCATTTCTCTGTAGTAAACATCCAAGCCTCTCTAATTTTTATTTCCTGAAATTTGAGCCTAACCTCTTGATTTTTCTTTTGAACAGCAGTCACTGTATCATTTAGGTACACTCACTGTCAAGTCCTTCCTAATCCTGTTCAATATACATAGTTTTATATGAGAGTGACTTAGTCCCCACATTAAAAAGCTTCAGGTCTCACAAGATTAATGTAGACAATAAGAGTGGCAGGTTTCCCAGGCACCAAAACACAGACATGGATTATTTAGAATCATAGTTAATCTGAAAAAATATCCCAGACAACACTAAAAACTTCATAGTTGGAGTAATATAGCCACAGGAAAGTCCAAAGCTGGCATAGCTACTTAGTTTGAAGTTTAAAAAAAAAACTCCCAAACCTCTTTTGCTTGAAGTTTCTGGTAGTTGCATTGATTTTATAACAATTATCTGGACCAAGTATGCACACACACACACACACAAACACACAGCACTGAAATATAAACAGGCTACATCTTGGTTCATCATGGTATCCAGAAAGTCATCCAGCAAGATTACATCTACCCTGAAACTTATATCTGTCAGTACCTTCTCAGTACCATGGGGCCTTTCTCTTCCTCTAACTGAAGAGGTAATAGGGTGGATATTGAAGCGCTCCTCCCAGATCCTCTATTTAAGGTGGGGGCCTGAGGCATCCATCTCATTCTTCTCCACCAGCTCCACTTCATGATGGCCCCACACTGGGTACCTTTGCTCTGCTATCTAACCTTTTCCCATATCCCCAGTGTTTGGTACAATGCCTGACACATAGTAGGTGCTTGCATCTCTTAGGCAGTATGGTATGGCAGAAACACTACTGCACGAGTCCTACCTCTACTTGTCCATCCCTTGGCCACGTCATTCATCTGCTTTTGTATCTGTAAGATGACAGTTGGACCAGATGACCTTAAGGGTCCCTTCTAGCTCTAAAATTCCCTAGTGATGGATTTTGTGACTCTGTGATTCTATGAATACAATCATTTTCCCCATTTATCTCTGAACTGAAGCAAAGGGACATGTGGTCCATACTAGGAGCTGGAAATATAAAGGCAAAAATATAAGTGTTTGCCCTCATGGAGCTTACGTTCTGATATGAGAGATGATGTCAACATATATAGAGGTCCAACTAGGGGAGGACCAAGAAAGGCCTCATGCACAATGTTGCATTTGAGCTGAGTCACGAAGGCAAAGGTAAAAAAGGAGAAGGCAGAGGTGAAAAGAGAAAACATCCTAGCAGGGAGGAGAGCCACTGCAAAGGTGCTAGATGGGGTGTCATGTAAGGAGTGGCAAGAAGGTCATTCTGACCAGGTAGTAGAGAGTGTAGAAGGAAACAATATGTAATAATGGTGAGAAGGTAGGAAGGGGTTAGGTTGGAAAAGGCTTTAAATGCCAGATGAACAACTTGTATTTGATCTTAGAGTTAACAGGGAACCACTGGAGTTTGAGTGGGGGGGGCAAGACTTTGTTACCCCTGCACTTTAGGAAGCTTACTTTGGTGGCTATGTGGGGGACAGATTGGAGTGAGGATGGTATTAGGGCAGGGAGACCAATTAGGAAGGTATCTCTATGGTCCAGGTGCAAAGTAATAAGGGTCTGAAGGAGGGTTGGAGGATGAGATATATGTGAGGGATGTCATGGAGCCAGAAATGACAGAATCCTACAGAAGCTGGAGAAATCAAAGCCAAGTAGTTTCAAAAATGGAGGAGACAGATTGACTTTGAAACAAAAAGGAAAACTCTGTAGCCAAATGTCCTGGTATTTGCAGCCCAGCTCCACCACATACTAGCTATGTGACCTTAGGCAAGTCATTTACTTTCTCTAAGGCTCTTCACCTGCCTGAAAAGTGACATTGTGTCTATTGGCCAGGAAACAGCCTAAATCAGGGATGGGGAACCTGTGGCCTCGAGGCCACACGTGGCCTTTAAGGTCCCTGGGTGCAGCCTTTTGACTGAGTCCAAGTTTTACAGAACAAATCCTTTTATTAAGGGAATTTGTTCTGTGAAGTTTGGATTCCATCAAAGGGCTGCTCTAGAGGGCACATGTCCCCCAAAGCCTCAGGTTCCCCACCCTTGGCCTAAATTCAGGAAAACTCATCAACAGAAGGCAAGACACTACCAGCTTATCATTGAGGGGATGTTTGATGAAAAGATGAAATGGATCCAGGTGGGATTTTGCTAGTGGTTCTCTACAGCAGATCACACCTTAAGTCTCACCGATGAGTAAAAATAAGATGACGCCCAAGGGTGTTCATTGTTGGTTGATTGGGAAAAAGCATTAGATTGTAGAGAAGAACACAGCCTGAAAGGCTTTTCTCCAGCAAGACATTTGTCAAAGTCATATGAGATTCCTTGATAAAGCAAACACTGAAACAATCATTTAACAGTCACCTGTTACTGTAAAACTGGTTTGCCAAAGGTATTCACTGCTGTCATGGAGATCCTTCAAACAAGGTCCAAATGGAAGTAGAACTTTCTGCACTCAGCAGCCCTAAGGTTGCTCCCTACCAGATGTCCAACCTCAAGCTCTGGCCCTTAGCTTCCTCATTTGTAAAACTAGGGAGTTGGACAAGCATTGATCCCTGACATAACCTTCCAACTCTAGATCAAAAGAGAATCCTTCTGATGTTCAAGTTTGGGGGTGACATGGTATTAACTACATCAAGACACAAAATATTACAGTTTCCTCAGTAAGATCCTCACAAAGGGTCAATCTAATAATTAACATGAAAAATTAATGCAAATTCTTATTTTCTAGAGTGTGGCATGCAGTTGGAGCTTTGGAAACAATTTATAGTTTAGTAAAAAGAGAATTTAGAGAGCTAGCAACCCTAATGTAATTATATTTTTATTCACATCTAATTTTCATTCTAAGCCTTGAGCCAAACAGCATGAGCAGAGGAAACTTGAATAATTTTCTTAATAAATAGGATTGTATGTGAAGAACAGTTTTTATTAAATATCCATGTGACCAAAAGCAAGTCACTTTACCTCTGAGCTTTAGTTTCTACATCAAGAAAAAAAATGGGTATGTTAGTAGATTTCCTTGTTGTTTAGTCATTTTCAGTCATGTCTGACTCTTTGTGATCCCATTTGGGGTTTTCTTAGCAAAGATACTAGAGTGGTTGGCCATTTCCTTCTCCAGCTCATTTTCCAGATGAGGAAACTGAGGCACATGGGATTAAGTGACTTGCCCAGGGTTACACAGCTAGGAAGTGTCTGAGGCCAGATTTGTACTCAGGTCTTCCTGGCCCCAGGCCCAGCACTCCATCCACTATGCCATCACCTGCCCCAGTAGCTTTCATACCAACCAAATATTGTTAAGTATCTACCACAATGCCTGACACATAGTAGGCACTTAATATTTGTTGCTGAATTGTCTACCATAAGGGGTTGTTGTGAAGAAAACATTTAGTAAACCATACACTGCAAGACAGTGAAAGGCTCAGTGTATTTTTAATCTATTAAAGCTTAATATAATTGTCAGTTATTACTATCACTACCACTACAGCTACTTCAACTACCACCACCACCATCTCCACCACTGCCACTAACTACCCTGAGTGAAGTCTTGACATAAGTACAATTCTGAAGAAACAAAATGGTGCAGCTGTCCATGGTGCTGCCTTACAGGGTAGTGTGTCGCGCTGCATGGGTCATTGTTATTCTTCACTATTGTTCAGGTTATATTAGACATTATCAAGTTGCTTCTTTTATGTTGGCATCAAGGTAGAATGCTAGTTCTCTTATACTTCTTTTCAACTCAAAAGTACCTAAGAAATAACATTAATGGATTTTATTTACATATTTAAAAAACAAACAGTTATTATTAGGCTGTATACCAAACTGAAGGTCTACAGAGCTGTTGTGCTGACTTCATTGTTGTATGCCTGTGAAACCTGGATAGTCTACCAGAGTTATGGCAGAAAATCTAACCACTTCAATTTGAATTGTCTTATGAAGATTCTGAAGATTACTTGGTAAGATAAGGCACCAGACAACATGGTCCCTTCTCGAGCTAAACTGCCAAGAATTCAAACTCTACTGTAGACACCACAACTCTGATGAGCTGGTCATGTTGTTCAAATGATAAAAGTATGCTTGTCTAAAAGACTTTTTTACGGAGAACTCACACAAGGCAAACCCTCACATGGAGGTCAGAAGTGATACAAGGACATTCTCAAGTTCTCTCTGAAGAACTTTAGTATGGATTGTGAGACATGGGAATTGCGGGCACAGGACTACCTGGCATGGTGTGCTCTCATCAAAGAAGATGCTATGCAGAATAAGCAAAACAGAATTGCAGTAGCACAGAGGAAATGTGAGATGTGCAACCTAGAGACATCTCCACCCCAAATGTTCAAATGGACTATTTGTGCCCAACCTATGGTAGAGTGTCCCAAGTTCATACTGGACTCATTAGCCACAGTTGAACACACTGTACCTTGACTCCAACATCATGATGTCATTGGTCCTCTTTGAGTCCAAAGGATGTATAATAACATATACTTTAAAAATTGTCCCATTGTATCCTATCATATGAGATAGGCAGTATAAGTCTTTTAATACCCACTTAACAGATGAAGAAAACAAGGTTCAAAGAAACTTTGCTCATTGTCAGAAAGCTATTAGGTGGCAAAGTTCAGACTAAAACCTATGTCTTCTGACTCACAAAATCATAAAATCTCAAAGTTAGGACTTTAGAAATCCTCTAGTCCAACCTCTACCTGAAAAGAATGCCCCTTTACGACACCCCTGACAAGTGACAACCCAACCTATAAACCTCTAACGATGGACAATCTACTACACCTCATAATGTAGTACAAACTACTTTTGGATAGTTCTAATTAATTGAAAATATGCTTCTCTTTAATTTCCTCTTAGTTTTGCCCTCTGAAGCCAGGCAGAACAAGTCTGATCCTTATTCTATGGAACAAGTCTTCAAATTCTTGCAAAGAGCTTTCCTGTTTCCTCTTTCCCCCAAGCCTTCTCTTATCCAGGCTAAGCATTTCCAGTTTCTTCAGCCAATCCTCATGTTCTATGGCTTCCAATTTGTTTCGACAATCTGGCTAGCAGCTGTTGTGGGGGTGAAAGACCAACACAAGCCCAACAACAAGCAAGCTACCAGCATGCTACAAAAGTCCAGGTTCTTTTGATCTGCTTTAGTAAGGAAAACAATGTTAAGGGGTTGACAAGCTTACTTTAATTCAGCATACAAATACCATTCACTTAGTTCAGGGGAAAAAGCCAGCACCCTGAACTTCAGAGCAAAATACAAAGTACAAACATCAACAGACAGACCTTATCTGATTCAAATCCCAAGACACAGTTACCAGAGTTTAACAAAGTCCCAACATCTGGGTTATGAGCTGAAAGGCTCTTAGCTACAGCTGCCCTGAGTCTCCACATCAGTGCACCACCATGAGTGAGAGCCCTCAAGCAAATAGCTCTGTCTTTTCTTCTTATACTGTTTCAGACTTCATCAAACATCATCTGAATGACCAGAACTTAGGCTCCTACGATTGGCTCTTGAGTTAGCACCTCCCCTTAGTACCCTGGGAGCTTCACACCCACATAGGCTTAGCACCTAATGCAGGTTTGGGCCTAGGGCTTAGTACCTAGTAAGACTCAATGAAATACACTGAATTAATCAAAGGAAACAAAAGCCAAACTCTTCAAGGGCACTCAGTTGAACTGAGTGCTAAGAGCCCATTTTGCTTACCAATTCCCTCACCATAATGGTTGGCCTCCTCTAGATACACTCTATGTTATGGATGCACTTATTAAAATGTCACATCCAGTATTGAGAACAACAGTCCAGGTATAATCTAACCAGAACAGAGTAGATTAGGACTATCAGCTTCCTTTTCCTCTGGACACTATGCTTCTCAAAAAAAAATCTAAGGTCAAGTTAGGTATTTTGGCTGCCATGTTCTACTCTTGACTCATAATGCCATTGCAGGACACTAAAAACTCTCACACTGTTTTAATAGGAACTAGCATATATACACATCTGTCCCAGACATTCAGAGTTCTTTAACCTACATCACAGATGTTCTTTATGAAATAGAGGGGAAACACTCCAAAGATCATCACCAAGCAGTCTCAAGTAATCTGGCTGATTTAAGATGATCTAAGATTTTCTACAGGGATAGGGACTAGACATGTAATTTCTTGGCATAGGGAACTATCAGATAAGGGAATCTCTAATGCATGTCAGCTTCTTCTTTGCAACTTATAGTAACCTGCAGAACTACCCAGAGTCACCTGGAGTGCTGAGGAAAATGACTCACCCAGGGTCACAGTGCTAGTAAAGTGTCAGAGAGGGGACTTGAACCCAAGTCTGGTTGCCTCTGATAGCAGTTCACTATCCATCCCTTGTTGACTCTCACTCTTTATATATTACCTCAAAACGCATTAGTTTTCCAAGTCAATGTAAGGAATTTTATTGTAAGTTTAGTACCCTAAGGCAAAGATCAGGAAAGAGCAGAGAAATGTCCAAAACTGGTAACTATTCTGAAAGTCTATAAGAATTTTCTCTGAATCATCCAATGTAGATCAAACATTTTCTTTCCATGTTGAAAGCAAAGATAATAGATGTGCATTTGCACAGTTTCTGAATTGTGGTCTCTTTTTGGATTTTTGGTCTATTTTTGGATTATAGATAACTTGAAAGGTTACATATATTCATGCTCAATAATGTTTTTTCTGTTTGCTTAATTCACACTCTTCCATAGCTAAAAAAGGCTTGGAAACATTTTTTATTTAAACATAGCAAAGATTTTAATATTGCATAAAGATATTTAAAATGTGAATGAATAAATAATGGCAATTCAAGACATTTGCACATTTTTATATGTCATAAAACATGCATCATGGTGAACTGAATTGCATGGGCTTAAAAACTTTAGAAGATAGAAATATTAATGCCTTTTCACATGTAAAATAGAGAAAAATAACATAAAATTCATCTATTTCCTATCTTGGGATTGAGAAACCTGAAATTTCCTTGAAATATGAAGTGATAGTAGTACTTCCAACAAAGAGTAGATTATGTGAATCTTAACTTCTGCACATAAATTTTGATCCTTTAGTATTAAAAAACTAGGTCTATTATTCTGGTCCTTTTAAGGTGCAAATAAGGACACTGGGAATCCTTTGGAAGCCTGGCACCAGAGTTTAGTAATATTCTTTTCATGTGGAACTAGCGGGGGATACAATCATCATCTTTTAGTATTTCTTTATACCATTTTTAGTCCTCTGATGTTGTGACTTTCCCTACTGAAGTATGTCTAAATGTGATAGACTCATATGGAATTTGAAAAATTATCTTTTACATTTTTTTTTGTTTTGGTGATTTGGATAACACCTCCTAAGTACAGATGGTGTGACAACAATGAGATGAGAGCTAATATTTACTTGGCAGGGCACTGGAGAACTGCCACCACCACCAAACTAAATTTAACATGACAGTTGGGGGGGGGGCACAGAATTAATTCTGTAGGACATATCAATTCTCAGTTAATTGCTTCTGTTATTATGAGAGCATGAACTAATGAATATAAATAGTTTTTGTTAAAAGGCAAAGCTAACTTTTATTCAAATTATCAGTAGAAAAATAGCACACATTTTGAAAATATAATTGCAGAAAAAAGAATTCATAAGATAAAATGCTATTATTATGATGGTACTATTAATAATTTATAGATAATATATAAAATACAATAATTAATATATTATTAGATTATTTTAAAAAGCCTTACTCCAAGTTAGCATTTAAACACTTCAGAGGCAAGGAAATGCTAAGGATTTTATGTAATTTCTTACCTAAAGTTGGAAAAATCTTTGGATGTTAATGTATTAGAACTTAAGGCTAATTTTTAAAAATTATTCTAGCCATTTAAATTCCATCAGTGATGTCCATGCCTTATGGCTCAGATAAACTATTCAAATGTGTTTTTCCAATCATCATTCCTGAAATCATCTTTCTGCTGGTAGATCATGCTATGATTCGTCAGGAGAATGTCACAGTCAACTCTGTGGTCATATCATGACAGATGAGAGGAAGTGAACTACAGAAGTGTAGTGCTACACCATGTTATGCTAGGTACATATTAAGATGGCATAAAACATAATTTTATAAATAAGTTTTAAAATTTACTATGTCTATGTAAAACTGCTTTTGGCTTAGAGGTCTTAGAAGATAAAACTGAATTTACTACTCAGGACATAAAAAGATCTTGACAGGCCAGAATATTATAGACTGATGACTTTTGGAAATTTGGCTAGGAAATAATGTATGTAGAAAAGATTTACATGTGGTAGCTCATTGAAAATTCAATACAAATCAACAGTGAGATATGGCTAAAAAAATCCCCATCAATGTTGAATTAATTAATAGAACTCCAGTGTCCAGAAGAAGGGATGAATGTTCCCATCAAACACTGCTGTGATCACACTACCTCTGAATTACAGTGTTCCATTCTAGGCATTGTATTTTAGGAGGAAAAAGCTGGAAAGTATTCACAGGAAAATGAGTATAACGATGAGGAATTACAATGCCATGTTATGTGAGAATCAGTTGGAAGAAATGGGGATATTCAACCATTTTCCTTTTAAAATAAATTTTATTAATGCCTTTTGTTTTGATATCACATTTCCCAAAGGGTTTCTCCCTCCTAGAGAGTTATTCCTTTCAATGAAAAAATTTTAAAAAAGGAAAAAGAGGGGAAAAGTTCAGCAAAACCAGCCAACATATTGAAAAAGTTTGATATTAAGTGCTATTAATTTTCACAACCTCTGCAAATAAGCATGGTAAGGGGCCCCCTCATATCTCTTCTTTGGGACCAAGCTTGGTCATGATATTTCTCGGGATTTATTTTTCATTGTTTTGTTGTTGTTCTTTTCATTTGTTTGGTTGTAGCCATTGTGTATATCGTCTTCCTGCTTATTCTTACTTTACTGGCATCAGTTCATGTAAGTCTTCTGATTCTTCTATATGTTCATTATTTCTTATGGCACAGTAATATTCCATTGCATTCATGTCACATTTTGTTTAACCATTTCACAACTGATGGATATCTATTTTATTTCCAGTTACTTGCTACTACAAAAGGTGTTGGGATACACACACACACACACACACACACACACACACACGTTTGTGTGTGTGTAAGTGTGTGTGTGTTTTGGCACGTATGGGGCTTTTCTTTTTGCTATTGACCTCCTCATCATATATGCCTAGGAAAGAAATCCCTGGACATTTTAATTATCCCCTTTGCAAAATTCTAAATTACTTCCCAGGATGGCTGGACCAATTCATAGATCCACTAGCAATAAATTACTATGCTCATCTTGCTTCTGCCCTTATAAAATTGGGTATCATTTTTTTTCATCTTTACCCATTTTCTTGGTAAGAAATAAAACCCAGTTGTTTTGAGTTGAATTTCTCCTATTATTAGTGATCCAGAATTTTTTTCACATAGCTGTTAGTAGTGTGCAATTCATCCTTTGAGAACTGTTTGCTCATATCCTTTAGCCACATATATTTGGAGAATGGTCTTTATTCTTACATATTTCTGATAGCTGTTTCTATGTCTTAGATATTGGATCCCTATTAGGGATGTTTGATACAAAGATTTTTCTCAATCAACTACTTCCCTTCCTACCCTAGCTCTATTAATTTTGTTCATTCAAAAGCTTTTTAATTTCATGTAATCAAAATTGCCTTTTTATTGCTTCTATCTCTTTTTTGGTTAAAAATGTACTCCCATCTCCTAGCTATTAATATGAAAGGTATATGATCTGCTTCTCTTCTAATTACTTTATAGTATGATCTTTCATATTCAGGCCATACATCTATTTGGAATTTATTGTGTTATGTGGCCTAAGATGTTGATCCAAACCTATTTTCTGCCAGACTGCTCTTCAGTGTTCTCAGCAATTCTTGTCAAATAGGGAATTCTATCTTAGGTAATTTATGCTTGGGGATTTAATATTGAAAAGGGAAGAAAATTCAATTAAACAAATATGTATTAAGCAACTATTCTGTGTGAGGCACTGGGGATACAACAACAACACTCCTCCGAAGAAGCTGTAACATATACACAGATAAAGCAATTCAAAATAATTTGAGGAAATAGAGGGTACTAAAAATTCCATAGATTTAGGAAATGCATTTATATGTCTATGGTAACTAGACTAGGCCTTAAAGGATGCTAGGAATTCCACATGTTAGAGAGGAAGAGGAAATGTATTCCAGATACAGGAGGCAGCCTGAGAAAAGGTTTGGAGTGGTGAGATTCCATGTCAAACTCATAGAACAGCTGGTTGTCCATATTGTCTAGACTCTAAAGTGTGTCAAGGGACAGGCAACAGCATTAATATGACTTTATTTGTTTTCAGGTTATTGTTATGTGGAAGAGAGATTAAATTTATAGTCTGTGGGTATGGAGAACAGATCTAATATCAGTAGGTAGAAATTACTCCTAATTGCTTGCACAGAATAAGTTGCCAAAAACAAGAACAACTATAAAAGGATGTGGGACAGTCATTTCCTGAAACTCAAAGACAAGAGATGTACAGCCTTAGTGCTAAAGTAGCATCCCTAAGATAATAAAGAGGAAGGCAGATAGCGCATTGAGTTGATGCTCTATAGAGTAGAGGCTGATACTCTATGAATTTATGGAAATATATAACAAGAATCACAGAGGATTAAGCCATAAGGAGTGATTTTTAAACAACATTTGTACATTGTAGAGTGTCTGCAATGATGAAATAATGGACCCATCAAAATTCCAAGTGCCAAGTAGGAGGAAGATCTTTCTAACAATCAAAGCTGTCCAAAAATGACATGTTACCTCCTGGGCCATTTGAGCAGGGTTTAGATGACACCTTGTTGGGGATTTTGGGGGAAAGGGGAGAGAACTCATGCTTTGGGCAAAGACTGAAATAGATGACCTCTGAGGTTCTTTTCAACTATGAAAATCTATGATTATGATTTGTTCTCCCCAGTTTATTTTAAAAAAAAAATACAGTATTCATTCACAGCAGGCACATTCAGAGACTAGGTATAGCCACTTACCAAGTAATTTCTGAAGTATTAAAGGGTCAATTGATGAGCCAAAGAGTGGTGCTGGTGGTAGGTTGGTAAAAGGATCTGTCTAGCCACCAAGGGAAGAACTAGTAAGACTTAGACTCAATGTAAGGAAAATTTTCATAATAGTTAGAATGTGTGAAAGTAGCACAGCTTCCTCTGGAAATGGCAGGTTACCTATCACTTCAAATGAAGGCTGAATGACCCTTGCCAGAGATGTGGAGGAAAATGGCAACAATACTATTCTACATCCCAAGAAGATGCGAGGAAAACATTTTGTAAACTTGAAAGCATTATATAAATGTGAGTTGTCATTACTAATGCCACTATTATTATTAGACAGGATTCTTGTCCAGCTATAGGATGAAGGCCAGCAGCCTCTGAAAGCAGTGGCCTCTGAGGTCACTTGGAGTTCTGAGATTCTGAAATTCCTTAGTAAAGTTATGTTCTGGAGTTTAAACATGTTCCTGACTCAGGGTTTCTCTACAATTAGGAAAGCCTTAAATTGTGAAGTAAAGTTTGTCTTAAGCAATCTCCTTCTTTCCCTTTTATGACCACACCTACCCATTACTCTATAAGTCATGCCCTCTTTGATCTCGTGCCCTCCTCATGCTACTCTCTGCCACCCAGTAGTCACTAACGGGCTTCCTGAATTTCAACCCATCAGAAACCAATGTTTAAACTCACTAATTTGATGAACTAATTTATGCAAATGAAAGATAGCTGTTCCCAGACTCTCAGGTATATTTTAGTCAGGAGCTTCAGAAAATAATACCCCCATTTCAGTTATCTAAAACATTAGCAAATCTAATGCAATTATAGGAGGTCACAGCAGGAAATACATTTGGTCAGGCATATTTTTTAGTGACTTTAACATAGGCAACCATCTATACATTAGCCTATCCATCTCCACAAATATCTATGTCCATAATACCCAATTTAAAGAAAAAAAGGAAAGAAACAGAAAACAAAGAATACGTGTATTTGCACAGGCATACGCATTGCAAATACTTAAACTGAGTGATTTACTGTTCAATATATAAATTTTACAATAGTACTATAACTTCAGTAGAACTTTTCAGTACATTAAAAAATGTGGGATTCATAATACCATTTTTTAAAAAGAAAGGCACCTGCCTATCACAAATGATAGAATGTTGTCCTTTTGTTGTCAGATTTGGGCTTAAATCTTACCTCTGACTCTTTGTGATCATTTAATTTCTCTGAAACTCAAAGCAACTCTCTCTGAACTATAAAAATAGTTTATATATAGACCAGGTTGCAATCAGTAAGGAATGTTCTCACACCAAGGATATCATAGATTTTTTATGTTTTGACATTTTTGATAACCATCAATATGAACCTTTATATGATTAATGCATCTAAGTTTTATTAGCCATTGTACACCTCGGGAAACAATGCAACATATAAATGACTGGCTAGATAGTTAATGGGATTCATGCAATCTCCTATATTCATTCAATCTTCATTCATTTGATAAACATTTATTAAGCTACTATATGCCAGACACTGTCCTAGGTGCTGAGGATACAAAAAGAGGCAAAAGACAATCTCTGCCCTCAATAAATTAAAAAGGTTTAACCGAGGGAAAGTTGAAGGCTTATAAGAAAGTCAGGATGTCATTTCCAAGTATCACATTACTATCTTTATTTAGAAGTAGTATGGAGGTTAATTCGTAGTAGCAGCAGCTAATATTTATATAGTACTTTACATATATTACTTAATTTAAATCCATACAGCTCTGGGGAGTAGGTACTATAATTATCCCCATTTTACAGACGAGGATCTTGAGGCTAAACAGTTACTTGACTTGCCCACGGTCACACAGTTAATAAGTTTTTGAGGCAGGATTCAAATTCGAGTCTTCCTGACTCTAGCTGCCCCTAAAAGCTCCATGTAATTTTGCACCCAAATAATTATTTGCATGTGCTGCCTAGATTGTGTTCCATGACACCAAACAGCTGGAGTTTGGCAGCCAATGAGGCAGCAAGGTATAGGAGTGAGGACACTGGATTAGGAGTCAAGTGGTGTGTGCCCCCTACCTGAGTAGCTTCTGATAACTTAACTATTCTGGGTCTCAATGCCTCTGGCAAAGGAGGTGGTTAGATGTGATAACTTGTAGGGTTCTTTCAAGCTCTCTTCCTTTGATCCTTTATCCTGTCCAAGGAACATAAGATCTAAGAACCACAGGCTAAGTGCAATGGATGATTGCTGTTCGCACCTCTGCTAAGATGTCCTACTCAACCCCAGGTTATCACTGGATCAAAGGATCTCAAAGTTATAATTACACCAAATCACTATTTGCATCTCAAAAATAGCAATTCTCAGAAAAAAGAACAGTGAAAAAAAAGTTTCCTGGATATATAGAGAATGAAAATGCACATAGTACACTGCCAAGATTTTGGCTTTCCTGTTGCTACTACTATATAGGGAACCAGACTGCACTGTTTCCATTAATCTTCACTTATCTACCTTAATCATTGCTTCTTATCAGTGGTTGTGCACATGGAATTCTCCTTCTAAATCAGATTTCCTGTAAGTCAATCACAGAACCTCACATATCTTAGAAATGATGAAGTGTTTGTTAGGGCTGCAATCTCCAATGTTCTCCTATTTTGGATTGCTTACAATAGTCCATAAAGATCCCTTTTTGATCTAAAACTCAGATTACTGAACCATGAACCTAATGCTAATTAGGTACTGGTTAATAGTATACTCTGAGTGAATCATAGCTGCATGAGACCTTGGATGGTGAGCAGAGAACCCTCATGTCAGAAACACCAAATAACCTTGCCTTATGCCACCCCAGCAACAACTCTGCCTTCTTTTTCAACAATTCCCTTTATCTTCTAGTGGAGTTCCCAGGGCTACTCTGATAAGAGCTTAAAAATAAGCCCCTACAGGATATGCCTGTACAAGTATTTCAATACAGTATTTTCCCAAGGGAAATCACTGCCATTTGATGTTTTAGTGCCCCCCAGGAAAACATTATGATTTTGCAGATCTTGTGTAAAAGTAATGGAAGCAATACCAAGCAATCCATGCCTTGCTATAAATCTGATAAAGAGAGGGTGGGAGGGCCTGTGACCCTATGAGTCCTTCCTCTTTCTGTTGAAAATGATAGAAGGCACTCTTGGAAATAAAAGGTTGAAAACCTGCCATTTTTAAAAAAATTCTACTTCACTGTAATCTCAGTGCTTTAAGGCTGAAGCCATGCAAATAAAATCCTTAAATTTAACAATCACCACGGGATAATTAGAAAATATTCTACCCTGAATCACATTTTAACCTAGATGGCATTAAATGAGTATACTGAGCATTGTCATTAAAATTAACAATAATACTGAATATTTTCTAGTGTTTACAAGTGCCTTTGTGTTTCTATCATTGATCCTCACTGTAACCCTGGGAGACAGAAAGAATGTATATTGTTATCTGCATCTCACAAATGAGGAAATACAGAGTTGTTTGCCCTTTGTTCTTCAAGTGGCCCATGACATCAGGGAGGTGATGCCATGATCTGCAAGTGAATTGGATTTAAGTGAGGAACAGGGAATAGTCACTTTCTTTTTTTGTTTTGTTTTGTTTTTTTTTTGTTTCGTTTTAAGGAAATTCAGAGAGCCCATGGAGTAAGATGGGAGCTAGATGGCTCAGTGGATAGAGTATGGGCCTGCAGTCAGGAAGATCGCAGATATTTACTAGCTGTGTAACCCCGGGTAAGTCACTTAATCTCTGTTTCACTTGGAGGAAACCAGGTGGCTCAGTGGATGGAGCACTGGGCTAGAACCAGAAAGGCCTGAGTCCAAATTCAGCCTCAGATACTCACTAGCTGGGTGACCCTGGGCAAGTCACTTAACCTCTGTTTGCCTTAATCCACTGGAGAAGGAAATGGAAAACCACTCTAGTATCTTTGCCAGGAAAAACTCACGTATTGGCATGCTATAGTCCACAGGGTCACGAAGAGTCGGACATGACTGAATGACTGAATAACAAATGGAAGTAGAATTTGCCTAAGGTTCCATAGCTAGCAAGTGGCAGAGCCGGCATTTGAATCCAGGTCTCAGCACTGGAACATGTCACATACCTTTCTCTATATTTACTTGTGTTTTTCATGCTGGCAACTTATGCTTCCCCTTGGCATTTTAAGTTTTCCACGTTTCCCACAATATATCCCCTTGAGTTGTGTAGTGCAGACACCATTTTATAGATGGGGAAACTAATTTTCAGAGAGGTGACTTGGGTCACATATATGATAAGTAGCTGAGGTGGGATTTGAAGCCCAGTTCTTTGGTGAAAAACCCTCCAGTGGTTTTGTCATTATGCCACAACTATATAAAGTCTCTATTATAACCAGTAACACCAGAGTGGGATCAGTCTATAGTCTTCAAACGGGTAAACTTTCTAACCAACCAACTACTGTGTTAGGCATTGAGGATACAAAGAAAAAAATAGTTCTTATTTTCAAGGAGCTCAGGGAAGATAACATCTACAATCAGGGAAAAGATTATTTTCTATTATATTAACAGCCCATTATTAATTGGGATCCAGGCTTTTTATTTCCTCATATAGGGACCAGCCCCTGTAGGTCAGTTAGCCAATCTCTGAAGGGTATGGCTGATAGAGGAGATTTCCCTAATCCTCGGGGTACATGCTCCTCGATTTTAGGCAGGATCCCACCCAACTAACAGACCTTAATTCTGTTTGAAGTATAAACAGAATATAATTAATCTAGGTAAAATTCTTGTCCTGAAGGAATAGCCCATGTCTTTGGGCTCCTCCATTGGAGCTTAGGACGATCCAGCTTATGACCATCAGAGCGGTCTGGGTGGAAATGGATTCCCCTGTCCAGATTGCTGAAGGTGGCTGAATCTCATGATCGAGCCACATTCTCAGCAAGAAGCTGTGAAAGACTTTTAACCCACCTCCTCATTTAAGCATCCACCAATCAGGGTTGATTTCTTCTGTCAGGGCATTCAGTGTCCCCATCAGCAATCTTTGGTTACCAAGAGAAACCACTGATCATCAGTTTATTGATTATTAGATAGCCTAATTAATAAATTGATTATTAATTACCCAGAAACTCTGTCTCTTGGGTTTTTCATTCACCTCAATATATATAGATATATACAAAGTGACTGGTGGGAAGAGGGGAGGAGGATAATAGGGGCTGGAGGGATCTGGAAAGTCTTCTATGAAGCCAATGTGGCTTTGGTAGCATACAAGAGAGGGTATCTTTCTCAAGGAAATGTCACCGGAGCCAGGCAGAAGTAGGTCAGTAACCCTCCTCACCATAGGCATTGACTAATCACCCCTCTACTGCAAGAGGCAAAGTCTGCCAGTGTATTTTATTAGAGAGACAGTAACTATTAAGAGGTAACTAAGGATATAAAGTAATATTGTCTAAGCTACATTATAGAGAGAAAAATATGCATTAAGTAAGTGGGCATTTAAAGCGTCTGCCTTAGAAAATTTCATTTAATCAGTGTCTTTGGTCTTTTGCTCCTTTGACGGAGCAGTCCCTTTCCTAGTAGAAGGAAATTAATAGTTTCAATAGGTTAACTAAAGCAAAGGCAGCTTTATAGTTCTAACAATATGAGGATGGCACATACATGTAATAGAGATATATATTACAAATTTTTAATTGACTCTGGCTGGCAAAAAGGAGATCTGCATGATAAAAAGGTTTTTGGTCCTCAACAAATTTGTTATGAATTTCTGAACTTTTATGCTTCTAAAAGTCATGGTACATATGCTACAAAGTTTCTGTCCTCTTTTCTTCCTTTTCTTCTTGCATATTTAAATTTTTAAAAAATTTTTATTATGCTTTGCCCCTTTCTTTGCTTTCCAAAACACCAGGTAAATATTTTATATAAGATACAGAAAGAATGAAGTGGAGGGTAACAAACTGTAGATTTGGAATCAGAAGAAATCTGGGTCCAACTTCCAATTTTTTTTTACTTACTATTTCTGTCACCTTGGGAAAACTAGTGAATGGCTCCCAGTTTCCTCAGCTGTAAAATGATAGGGTTGGATTAGAGGACCTATAATTTCCCTTGTAATTGTAAACCCTATGATCCAAGAGTCAGCACTGCATGTTTGTGGGACAGAATGTACACTGGTCTGACTAGACTGAAAGTCTGTCTTTGGGAGTAGTGGAAACCAGAGGTGAGAAGGAATTAAAATGTATGTAAAGTCAGGCAGGAGAACTGAAAATTGATGCCTCACTTCCTACCTATGTGACATTGGACAAGTCCCTTTATCTCTTTGGGTCCTCAGTTTCCTAGTCTGTAAAGTGAGGGGGTTGGATTAGGTGGTCTTTAAAGTCTTTTCCAGCTCAAGATGTAGGATCTTAAGATCCCATTGTAGGAAACAGGAAATCATTAAAAGTTTAAATTAGGGCAGTGAGATGACTAAAGTGGTGTTTAAGGAAGACAAGCTTCTTGCCATTCCCCAACCAAACAAGCATTTATTAAAAGGACCTACTGTGTGCAAGGCACTAGGAATATAACATAAAAATGACAGTTCATTCTCTTAAGGAGCTGGATAGAAGATTAACAAGTGAATTTGAGTATCTGGAGCTCAAATGAAAGGGACTTTTAACAGCTTTACTATTTTTGACTACTTCAAGAACTATTCTCATCACGAAAAAAGCATGTATAAAAAAGTCCCTAACGCAAATGAAACTAGACTGGGTGATCAGTTAAGAAAGTTTCAGCAGATACAGGCTTGGTCCTTTGCAAGTACACAAGCTAAGGGGGATTAAAATCTAACCCTTCTATTTGGGGAGAGTGCCAGCTTTGTCTGTGGTTTCCCCTAATGGGCAGACGAGACGAGGGGCACTGTGTGTGGAGATTTCTGCAGAATGGAAGGCAACACCAATGCATTACAACAATGGAAGCTTAGTGACTGACTATATGCTTTTGTATATAGGATCTCTTTTGATCCTCAAAAGCACATGTAAGGTAGAAAGAGATGTTGTGCCCATTTCATAGGTAAGGAAAATAAAGTTTAAAGATGTTTAAAGAGCAGTGGCCTGAGAGTCAAGAGACTTGGGTTTGGGTCCCAATTATGTCACCCTCTAGCTGTATGGGAAAGCCATATAAAAAGATGATTGGATTTGAATGGAAGTAAGGGAATAAGCATTGAGGAAGCACCTACTATGTGCTACTGTTCTAAGTTCTTTACAATTATTCTAATATTATCTTTATGAATACCCTGGGAGGTTGGTGTTATTATTATCCCTGTTTTACAGATAAGGAAACTGAGGCCAACAGAGATTAAGTGACTTGCTACAAGTTGCATAGCTTATAAGTGTCTGAGGTAGAATTTGAACTCAGGTCTTCCTGATCCCTGGCAGTTAGGTGGCACGGTGGTTAGAGCGCCAGTCCTAGAGTCAAAAAGACCTGAATTCAAATCTGGCCTCAGATACTTACAAGCTATGTGACCCTGGGCAAGTCACTTAACTTTGCCTCAGTTTCCTCATCTGTAAAATGATCTATAGAAGGAAATGGCAAACCTCTTCAGTATCTTTGCCAAGAAAACCCCACAAAGGGCGATGAAGAGTTGGACACGACTGAAAAACAACTCAACAGCAACAACTTTGTGGACTCCAGGTCCAGCACTCCATCCACTGTGGCACCCAGGTCCAAGATCCCTTGGAGCTCTAACATTATTTCATTCTATGCATTGTCCAAAACTGCACCGCTAATGAGCAGCAGAGCAGAGACTGACTGCAAGTTCAGTGTTCTTTCTCCTACCCTACTTGCTTCTTGGCTCCCTGGTGTACTCATTCATCCTAGTTACTAGGGAAACCAGTAGATTTGGGGCAGCCTCCACTACCTGTGAGATCTGTGGGCAGTCTAGAAATGCTGAGCTGTACACAGGGCTGGCTGAAAGGTCCAGTGCAGACCAAGGCAACCATTCTACCCACTCCCCACAAGAAATCTCTCATTAGGACTGCAGCCATTTACTGATGTGGTTCTACTTATGCCTTCGGCTGCCCAAGCTTTCACTCAGAAGGGACTGCCCCATTCCAACAGCAGCAAACCAAGTGAGTCTGTCTGCCTCTGGGGTTCCCAGAAACCAACAGCTATGCTTGCTTTAAAGAAAAAAAAGAGCAACATAATGACCTGTAGCACAAATGGGAGTGTGACTAAAAGTAGAAAACAGGACAGTTTAACAAAGAAGGCACTGAGAGAGAAAGAGAGGGAGACCAGTGGGGAGGGCAAGAGTGCGGCAGATAGAGACAGAAAGGGAGAGACAGAGATAGGAAGATAGAGCCAGGGAGAGACACAAAGAGAAAGACAGGGAGAGAAATGCAGAGAGAGAGAGAGAGAGAGAGAGAGAGAGAGAAGGAAAGAATCATTTTTTTTTTAAATTAAGCAACCAATAGGTGCTAGGCACTGCACTAAACACCTTACAAATGCTAACCCATTTGATCCTCACAACAACCCAGGTCTTCCTGACTTCAGGCTCATCATAGAAAAGAGACAAGAGACCCAGAGAATGTCAGAGACTCAGAGAAAAAGAGAGGGAGAGATAGGGAGGGGAGGAAGAGGGAGAGGGAGAGGAGGACAGAGGAAGGAGAGAGAGGAGGGGAGAGGGAGGAGGGAGGGAGAGAGAGTTCACACCAACAATTGTCAGGCACTGACATATAAAAGTCAGAGCAGGAAACAAGATGCAATTTTCAAAGGATAAAAAAGACAACAGATACCTTTTAATTACACTGAAGCACCACTATCCTTCCAGCCCCCTTAACTCACAACCTAGTTATCATCCCTCTCTTTCTCTCCCCTGACCCAAAATGCAATTTGTTGCCAAGTTCAGTGGACTGTTACCTTTGCAACATCTCTCATATAAACATCCTTCTCTCCAGCTCTGCCACCACCCCAGTGGAGCTCTTCATCAGCTAATGCCTTGAGCAGGGATAGGGAACCTAGGGCCTTGAGGATTTGTTCTATGAAGTTTGGATTCAGTCAAAAGGCTTTACTTGAGGACACATGGGGTCACATGTGGCCTCGAGGCTGCAGGTTCCCCACCCCTGGCCTAGACTATGGTGACTGTTTTCTGAATAATCTTCCTGCATCAAGTCTCTTTCCATTCCATCTTAAAGCACAAGCATGACCATGTCAGAATTCAATAAATTTCAGTTTCTTTTTATTGTCTCTAGGACAAAGTATAAAATCTGCTCTCATATAACTGTTTCAACAATCTGGCTAGCAGCTGCTGTGGAGGTGTAAAACCAACAACAACCAGTTCACAGAACACTGCAAGCCAATGTTCTTTTGATCTGCTTTACTAAGGAAAGCAACGAAGGGGTTAACAATCTTACTTTAATCCAGTCCAGTATACAAATATCATTCACTCAGTTCAGGGGGAAAAGCCAATACCCTGAGCTTCAAAGCAAATACAAACAAATTACAAACATCAACAGACAGATCTGGTCTGACTCAAATCTCAATGCATAGTTACCACAGTTTAACGAAGTCTGAACATCCAGGTTTACAAGCTGGAGGGCTCTACAGCTGCCCAGAGTCTCCACATCAGCAGACCACCAAGAGTGAGAGCCCTAAGCAAACAGCTCCCTCTTGCCTTTTTATGCACTCTTTAGCCATCATCAAAAATCATTTAAGCGACCAGCTCTTACTATTTGTTCTGGAGTTAGCACCTCCCTTTATTGGCCCCACCAGGAGCCCCACCTTAGTTATCAATTCACACCCACATAGGCTTAGCACCTAACAGACAGGGGTTTGGGCCTGGGGCTTAGCACCTAGTAAGACTCAATCAAAGACACTGAATTAATCAAAGGAAACAAAGGCCAAACTCTTTAAGGATCCCCAATACAATAACATGGTCCTTTCCTACCTTTCCAGTCTTCTTACATTTTATTCCCCCGCTCCAAGTACTCTGTGACCACTGACACTTGCTTCCTTGCTGGGCCTTTCCCTGGCTATCCCCCATGCCTGGAATATCTCTGTCTCTTTATCTCTACCTCCTGACCTCTCTGATTTCCTTCAAGTCTGAGATTAAATCCTACATTATGGAAGAAGCTATTCACAGTCCTATTTAGGGTTAGTATCTTCACTCTGAGATTGCCTCTAATTCATCTGGTGTAGATCTTGTTTGTACGTAGTTGTTTTCATCTTGTCTCCCCTATTGGACTGTAAGGTCCTTGAGGGCAGGGACTTTGTTTCCCTTACTCTCTATCCTCCTTACTTAACACACAGTGCCTAGCTCTTACTAGTAGGCACTTGATAAATGCTTGATATCCTTACTGATTTGAGTTTCCTTCTAGGCGGATAGCACCACATATTTTACATTATCTCTGTATAAAATGTTTCTCCCAACTAGACTATGAGATCCTCATGGGTATGGTCTTTTGTCTATTTATCTGCAGCAACTAACATAGTGCATGAAATATGCTAGGAGCTAAGTAACTGCTTGTTTGAAGAGATATCCTTCCTTTTGTTTCCCTTACAGGGTCATTTTGACTAGTGTACTTATGGGCCAATGTTAAAGTGATGACCATTGGCTTTTCATTGAAGCAATATTAAAGCAGAAATGCTAAACAAATTACTTGGCAATGTATTACTAGGAAATGATCTAAGGGACCCCTCTGCTGAAAAAAAAAAATGTAATGACATATCTGAGTAGATATGATACCATATCAACCTTTGCACATGTCACTTTGTCAATAGATCAGAAGCCATATTCCCTCCTCAATGTCTCTTAATACCTGTGCAAAAAGGTCTGAAAAACTCATTATCACCATCACCTCTTAACGACATGTTGGATTCCTTCACTATTCTGCTGTTTTTTTTTTCCATTTTCAAGGAGCCTATTAAATTACCATGTGGTAAATGAAAGGTTCATTCCATTGTTAAGGGAAACTAAAAAAAAAAACTCACACCTTTTCTTGGTTCCTTTAGTTAAAGATATTTCTTGTAAAAGCAAAATGCTGAACTCTAACTCAGACAGACCGATGGCTTGAAGTAAGACTCAAATTTAGGTTTTGAGGAGCTTCTGTACAACTTGGAAGTTAGGAGATCTGAAGAATCCTACATCATCAACATCAGACACAACATCAATAAATTTGGCCCTGATGTGGCTTAAATAATTTGGGGTAGGCTTAATTTTTTTATATTTTGGGCAGGGTCTGGAGTCAGGAGGACCTGAGTTCAAATTTGGCCTCAGATCCTTGCCGTGTGACCTTAGGTAAGTCACTTCACCCTTTTGCTTCAGTTTCCACATCTGTAAAATGACCTGGAGAAGGAAATGACAAAACCCTCCAGTATCCTTGCCAAGAAAACCCCAAATGGGATCATGAAGAGTCAGACACAACTGAAAATAACTGAACATAAATATTTTTTACCCTCAAGGAGCCTATTTAGGTTCCTCTTGACTTCTTGAGATGAGGCATTTAAAGTTTGATTGTGAAGTTCTTTGTCTATGATGAATATTGGGAGAAAAAAACCTGATCAAAATCCAGAAAATGGCCAAATGAAAAATTTGGATTTAGTTTCACTTTTGTGTTATGAGAGAAAATGTACATATAATTTCCATTAAATGGAAATTGTGAAAACTGCTAAAACCTGCACGGTAATTTTTTTTTACAATTATATTAACAATATTTTGGCCCGGTTCTTTAATTCCAGCTTTATAGGATGCAACAACAAATATATTCTACATAGTCAATCTTTGGGGCCACTCTTCTTTATTGACCACTCCTAATGAGCAGCAGCCAATTCTCAAAGCCTCACATAAGAATCCTGGGGAGAGTTGCTTGATGAAGGTTTATATTAATAACAATAACAATAGCTACCATTTACATAGCACTTGAGGGGTTATGAAGCACTTTACATATATTATCTCACTTGATCTTCGCAACAACCCTGGAAGGTAGGTGCCACTATTATCTATATTTTACAGATGAAGACACTGAGGCAGACAAAAGTTAAGTAACTTGTCCAGGACCACACAGCTAGTAAGTGTAGAAGGCAGTATTCAAACTCTGGTTTTCCTAACTTCGAGTCTGGTACTCTCTATTGACTACACCAGGGGTTTGTGACAAAGGTTTTTATAACCTGGAGTTAGTGAACTTTCTAAAAACCTGTGTTGATAACTATATTTCAACACAATTGGTTTCCTTCATGCATTTAAAAGCATTATGCTGAGAAGGGGTTTACACCCTTCACCAGACTGTCCAAAAGGTTAGTGACACAAGAAAGATTAAGAATCTCTAAATGATAAAAGAAGAGTGGGCTGATAACAGATACCGAAACAGAAATAGACACTTTTGTAACTGATCTCACCCAGGACTTCAATGAGCACAGGAGTGAGGTAATGAAAGCAAACGAAAGAAAAAAAAATCAAATAAAGGTTTATGGGAAATCTTGTGACCTGTTAAAGACAGTAATATGCTATAAGAATGAATATAACCAGAATCAGGACCTGATTACCAACTAAAGAAACTCATTGGTGAGGAGAAAAGAATTAATCAGATGAAGTGTAGGGCAAAGAATACAAAAAATTATTCTTTTTTGTGGATGACAATTGCAGTGAAAAGAATTTTCATCTGAAGGAGAGCCAGAGAATTTCTAACTATATCTATTGCTTAGAAAATGAATGAAGACTTGGGAAAGACAGATGAGGGGAAGAATTTGACTGAAAGGGGTAAGGACAGAGCAAGGACAATGCAAAGGAGCACATAAAAGCCTGCACCCTGATAAATTGTTAAATGGGAAAGAAATGTGTTTGGCTACAGAAAAGGTTGACCAGCTCAGTTCCAACCTTTTACAGACTTAAGAGGAATTAAACCAATAGAGTTCACATGTCAAACACTTCTGTAGTGAAACCATCTTAGAATGGTGATATGCACATTGGTGGAGGAGGGAAATGGTTTGCAATTCTTTTGGCAGTTGGTGAAATGAAATTAAAATTCATGTACTATAGTAGCAGAGAAGGCTTCCTGAGAACAATTTACTTTCAATTGGGCTTTTAATCTTTAGAACACAAGGTGAAGCATTTAGATTAATTTAACTAAAATGGTTTGGCCAATCACTTGGAATAATTTTCAATAAAGTAATCAGATAGCGAACAGTATGACCAATTATTACTTTGACCCTCCGGAATGAGCAATGTTCTCTGCTTGTGGGTAGGTACGTAGAGAAGAGGGAGGTTAGCAAGGCATTAGGACTAGAGACATACATTTAGCTGAAAGAGAAAAAAAGTATTTCAAAGCAGTCTTTATAATAATTGCCTCACCAAGATTTCAGATATACAGCAAATTTTGTTGGTGGAAGGCTGCCTAGTTCACTTGGGGTTTACTGGCTAGATTTCTTTGTCAAAGACCAAACCACCCAAATCTCTCTGGAGCTCATAGATTGGACAACAATAGGTCCCTGCCCAAGCACGACTCAATGGCTATTTTTGGGCCCTCCTGGCTCAGACTGAATGTAAATAGTAACTGTTTACTATTCAGACCAGTTTAAGGAACACAGGAGCTTATAGTGGGAAGGGATTTTTAGAGACTGCTTAGCCCAACCATTCTGCTCTTTGGCCAAGAAGGATGGGTTCAGTCCTTCTTCTTATACTTAATAATGGTTATTATGTCACCCCTAAGTCTTCTCTTTTGCAGGCTAAACATCTCCAGTTCCCTCAATAGATTTTTCTATACCCTTTCTCTTTCTTGAGAAAGTATGGTGCAATGAAAAGAACCCTGGGTTTGAAGTCAGAGGTCCTGGGTTTAAACCTTGGATGTGCTACTTATTACTTGTCAGACCACGGGCAAGTCACCTAACCTTTCTGGGCCTCAGTTTCTCCATTTGTAAAATGAGCAGGTTGAAAAAGATGACCTCTAAAGTCTTTCCCTATTCACCAGCTTTTGTCATAAAGCTTCAATGGAGTCTGAGTAAATGATGACTATGAATCTCTGTGATTACCAGTTTACCAGCCTTTATTTTTCTTTTGAAGAGGACATGAAATTGATATGGCAACACCTGTTCTTAATAAAGCCATGCTGGCTCTTGTATCCCTTTTAATAATATGGTCTAGAAATTTGCCAGAAATCACAATCAGTTTCATTAGCCCATAATTCACAGGCTATATTCTCTTCAAGTTTTTTTTTTTTGCTTGTTTGGCAAATCAAGAATTTTTCTCATGTACATACATCCCTGTGGCACCTCCCTCTTGTGACGCCAGTCTTCCAAGAATTTCTGATATTAACTCTGCAATCACACCTGCCTATCTACCTAGCCCTTAGTCATTGAATAGGCATAGCCTCAGACCAAATGATTCCTGGGAAAGATCTTCATTTAGAAAGGCCAACTAGAAAAATCACCCACTGCATCCCAGGCCATCGCCAGTCATCTTGATTTTTGTCCTGCTGCTGGATTTCAATTACTCTGGAGGAGAGAGTGAGGCTGACAACTTTTCGTAACTTTACCTCACTTAAATCCAATTCATGTATAGGTCAAGACATCATCCTCATGATGTAATTGGCCCTCTTTGAAAACGAATGACAAATAGCTCATCTTCCTGACCTTTCAGTACTGTGGGATGTGGTTCCCTCAGACCTAGTGACCTGAACTCATCAAAGGAAGGATGATGCTTCTGACCATGACCTTAGTCATCTTTGTTTTCAACTCTATTAACTACCTTCATTCTACAATTCCCAGTGCAAGGATCATTCTCCTCGGCAGAGAAAAGAGAAAGCAAAATAAGCATTGAGTAGTTCAGCCATCTCTCTACCATTTTTTATTATGAGTCCATCTGTTCTGAGCAGTGTTCCTATATCTTCTTTGACTAACTTTTTCTCAATGCAACTTTTTTGAAAAAAGGTTTTTTCCTTAATATTTATTATAAACCTCAATTCATGAATTTTAGTACTCTTCTTTTACCTCCATCTTCCATTATCTTGCTTCCATCATATATCCGGATCTTTTAAAAATCTAAGTTGGTGGATAAATTCTTGGTGAATTCATATCAGTCTCTTTAGACAACTCTCCCTTTCCTTAATTGGAATCATTTCTGTTTCTATGTTCGGAAATTCATTCTTGAGAACTCCCCATTCCTTCTAGGCTTTCATCTCCCACAGAATTTTGAGCAAACAAAGCTTTCCTGAATATTTTCTAACCTGATTTCTGAAGATCTAGGATGTGTATCAGTCTGTGGCCAGGTTTCCTTGCTTTCCTTTTCATTAACTTTTTGATGGATTTAATCTCAAGGCTCCTATTATTTCTTTTTTTTTAAATAAATTTTTGTCTTTTTTTTTTACACCACCAGGTTCCTCTCACTTCTACTTTAAAGCAATCTTATTAGAAAAACACTTCAAAGTAACAAGTCCCCTTGTCACTTCCTCCACCTGTTAATGAAACTGTTTTGAAGGAAAACCAGTCATTTAATAGCTGCTCTGCTTTTGGGAGATAGGGAGAGACAGAGAGACACAGAGACAAAATAAAGACAGAAAAACAGGGAGACAGACAGATAGGCAGACAGAGACAGAAACAGAGAAAGGCAGAGGCACAGAGACAGACAGACACAGAAGAGTAAGAGAGACTGACAGACACTATAACATAGTCAACAAGTGATCTACTCAGAGGACTATAGCTTAGACCCAGAACATTTTGCTTATAAGAAGCAAAGACATTTTTACCCATTTAGCTTTTGTGGTGGTGGCTATTTTCATACAAAATACCAAAAAAATTACATATCCTTTTTTATTAAGCATCAGATCTCTATTACATGTTTGTTCCAAGAAACTACTGTTCTAATAAAACAAATGTTCTGGTACAAATTCTAGATATGTATGTATATAACACATACACCTAATTTAATGCAAATAAATTAATAACATCTGAAACATAACACTTGAAATGATTAAGTCCATCAACGATCTTTTCTATTGTTATAACCCCATCTTAAGCTGATCAACTCAATTTTGATAAACTAAAGCTGTTTGTAGGTAAGACAATCTATGATATGATGTCAGCCAGGCCCAGTTGAAAGTTTGCTCTTTGAGAAAGAAATCTAGCCAGTAAACCCCAAGTGAACTAAGTAGCTTTCTGCCAACAAAATTTACCTGACTTTGGAGAGAAATAGAAGAGGAAGAGGGAGAGGATGAGCTGAGTTATCCAACTGGGTGGGTCCCCATTCAGGCAACTCAGACTGCTCACAGTTCTCAGAATACTCACAGGTTGTGTTTGTCCTTCCTTCTCCAAGAGGGCCATGACATCAGGGAGATGATGACATGACTTGCAATTGACTTTGATTTGAGTGAGAGAGAGCTGTGCAAGGCTACCAGTCTCACTTTCTCCTCCAGAGCCATGTGGTTCCAGTGGCCAAATATTCATTAGGACAACTGGAGATAGTCCAGTCATCTAATCCAATCCATATCTGAAGGACATCCCCTTCAACATAATCCAACAAATGGTCATCCAATCCTTGCTTGAAGACCTCCTCTAGAAAAGGGGAATCCTCTCCCTCGTAATGGAGCCCATCCTACTTTTAGATAGTTCTAATTGTCAGGAAACTTCTTTCTTTTGAGAAAAGTGATTATTAATAACCAATGATTTGGGGAGATCCAGAGTTCCCCCTTTTTCTATAGTCTTCACTTCGAAGTTCAGACTCTCATTATCATTACTGATAATGAGATTGAATTAACTCTCCTCAACCTGGTCAGACCCCACCCAGGAATTTAATCTAATCTAATTAGATTCTAACCTAATTAGAATTTAATCTAATTTAAGAAATTTAATCTAAAGTGGCAAAGCCCATTGTGCTCTTTACTGGTTTGGGCGGGCATAAATTCTTTGGATAGATTGCCCAAGGCTGGGGGTAATTTAGAAGTAAATGACATAATCAAAGGATCATTGGGATAGGCCCAGCCCCTCATTGTAATATTCATTCTCATTAACTGTTAACCAATCAGAATTGATTGCCACCCTCTGGAGCACCACCTATCCAAGGGCATATAAGCCATGAGCCTGCCTCAATGATCATCTTTGGCATTTGAGAATGCCACTGACCTCTTTTATTATAATGCTAACATTATTAATAAAATGATTAATTATCCAGAAATTATGTCTCTCAAACTTTTTAAACATCACACTTCAAACTTCTGTTTCTTCGATCTATTATAACTTTCCCCTACTAATGGGTGTTCTGCCTGGGGGGGGGCATGCAGAATGAGTCTTAATTCTCCTCTCAGGGATCTGCTTCACAGTCATACCAGGCCTAATATACTCCAGGTATAAACAACACGAATGTGAACCTTCATTTTTAGAGAGCGTAGATCTTCCTATTTGTTTGAAAGGAGAGAGGGACGAGGAATGAGAGGGAGTAGAACATGGAATGAATCCAACCAATCATACCCAGGGGACAAAAGTACCAATCAAGTTAAAAGGGATTTACAATTTTAAGTAGTATGAAGAAAGGCCTTTGCTATGGGCAGCTAGGCAGCTCAGTGGATAGAGTGCCTGGCCTGGAGTCTCAAATCTGGCCTCAGACACTTACTAGAGGCATGACCCTGGGCAAGTCACTCAACTCTCTTTGCCTCAATTTCCTCATCTGTAAAATGAGCTGGAGAAGGAAATGGCAAACCACTGCAGCATCTTTGCCAAGAAAACCCAAATGGGGTCACAAAGAGTTGGCCACAAGTGAAAACAAGTGAACAACAACTCAATGGAATACAACACAGATCTGTAACATGCAATGTGAGGCACTGTGCTAGTTCTGAGTATAAAAAGATGAAAAAAAAAGACTGCATAACTTTTTGGATGCTTAGCACTCTCAAGAGTTTTTACTCTCAAGGGTTTTCAAAATGAACACTGGGGAAGACAGTAGTTAAGAGGTGGCAATGGCCAGGGACAGTTCTGCTCTTGGTGGTTTGGCAAGGCCCTGGTTCCCTCCCTAATCTATCCCCATGAAGATATTAACACAGATCAGCTGGGTGCATGAGAGAACGTGATGGTGTAAAGGAGGCCTCCTGTATACATTTATTTTTTATATTTTATACACACTATATTTTTTTATTTTTATATGTATGTGCGTGTATGTATACACATATATACACATACATACATACATACATATATAGACATACATACATATATATATAATATAAGGAGGTACATGGTCAGAACTATTTGTGGAAGCGTATTAACACTTTGTAGTAGAGGCAGCCTGGGTGAACAGATATAAAGCCTTCTTCTTCCCATCTCTGACATTTAACCAACTGTGACCCAGCAGGTCATTTAAACCTCTCAGTGTCCCAGGTGATTCTTCGAGTCTATAAGTCACAGAGGAGGTGCTGATCTGCACTGATGGAGAGTAATTCCTCACTGGGAAGATGTAATCACATATCTATTTTTATGCATCAAACGGTTATTCCTATCAAAATTGCATTAAATTATTCTCTTCTTCTTAGCAGGAAAATATGTATTTAAAATACTTTTCTAATGTCCCCCATTTTTAACTGCCTCTAAGCGCTGAGAATTTCTCATTAGGACAACAATTGTTAGAGCAGCTGGGTGACAAGGTAGATAGAGTCCTAGACTTCTGGATTTCAAATCCTGCCACAGACACTTCCTAACTCTATGAGCCTGAGGAAGTCACAGCTTCTTTCCTTCAATTTTCTCCATCTGTAAAATCGTGGTAATAACGGGCACTTACTTTACATAGGGTTGTTGTGAGAAGCAAATGTTGTTGTTCGCAAGCACTAAAGCCTATATAAATGTTCCTCAAGCGTAATGGAAATCTCAAGGATACCTTTTAAAGTGATGACAGAGGAAAGTGATTGCCTGTGTGAGATTTTCATTCTTGTGCATTTCATTGTTGTTTGCAAACAAATCTGGCAACGGGAGAAAAAAACCTTTCTTGACCTGCTAATTATACTTATTAAGCAAATAGCTTCCAAAAATGTGGCTAAATTTCATCCCCCTGGCTAACATATTGACCCAGGTCCAAGTGCATAAGGCTAGTCCCTCCTCCCTCTCACTGACTGTGGCAATTTACTCTCAGAACTGCTTTACAAAGCAGCTGCATTAAGGAGGAAGCCTTCTGTGATTATAATCTGTTCACCATCCCTAGACAGTTTAACACCGTATAACAAAGGCATCCGTTAAGGTTATGTTCGCCCAAGGCAGCTATAACTTGGATGTGAAAGAAATTCACAAAGCAGATGGCCATCCTGCCAGCTAATGCATCTTCAGCCAGGTTGCCAACTCAGTGCATGCCTGAAGATGATAATTCCCTCTCTCCATCCTGAGGACATGAGGGTCCCATCCGCTGGACACCAGTAAGGATGCTGCGGACCCATGCCAAGTGTACACACACCCATGATGCTGTCATGGGCATGGAATAAATGGGTGATAGGGATGAGTGGATGATGCTTCAGTGAGAGCAGACGTTCTGAGATCACCCTACTGGTGGGCTGATACATTCCTTCCTGGTGGGCTGGCCAGGGCAAGAAAGTCTTGATTTTCATGGCATCCACGCCCCTAGCTCTAGCTAACACTTGGCACTCCACTTCTACGCTGTGGGGAAAATGAATGGGAATGGCTTGACATGTGTTTCTTTCACCTAGCTCTGTGATTTAACCCTTTGGGCCTGAAGAAGCTGGCCTATTTATAGGCTATCCAAAAATAAAGACTTCTATGGAAGATATTGAAATAGATAAGAACAAAATTTAGGAAAATGACTGAAATTGATTTTTAAATATGGCTTTGAAGGTAAGAGACAGCTGGCTCTAAGGTTCTACCATGAGTCATATATTTCAAATTGAAAGGGACCCTGGAGGTTCTTGAGTCCAAACCCCTTATTTAACAAATGATGAAAATCGGGCTCAGAGAAATTAAATGATTTGTGCCTAATTATATGGGTGCTGACTCACTGAAGCACATTACTAAAGCAGAACCACACAGGCACATCATAAAAGGTATTAGCAAGAGAAGGTATTACTGGAAAAGGGAGAGTGAAGAATCACTTAGAGTTTGTATACTCTGCTGGCACCTAATGATAAGAGGGAGGTCCCTAAACACTTCCGGTGGACCTGATATGGAGAATATACAGAAGCACATGGATAGGAGACACACAATCAAGCAAGCAACCAATTAATAAACATTTATTAAGTGCTGAATATGAGCCAGGCACTATGCTAAGCATTTTACCATCATTGTCTCATTTGATTCTCACAACTCTGGGAGGTAGGTGCAATTGTTATCCCCATTTTACAGATGAGGAAATTGAGGCAATCAGAAATTAAATGACTTAAGGGTTGCACAGTTAGCAAGTTTCTGAGGCTGAATTTGAATTCAGATCTTCCTGACTCAAGGTCCAGCTCTCTGTGCACTGGGGCACCACCTAGCTGCCCCAGCACTTAGTAATTAGCCAAATACTATGTGTTAGGCATTGAGCTAAGTACTGAGGCTAGAAAGAAAAAGCAAAAAAAAAAAACCACTCCCTGCCTTCAATGAGTTTACGTTCTAATAGGAAAAGAAAGTACATAATGAGGTACATTCAAAATTCATAGAGTAGATGGAAGGTAACCTTAGAGGAGAAAGCACTAGTAGCTGGGGATATGAGACAAGCTTCTTACAGAAGAGGATAACTGGGCTGAGTCTTGAAGGAAGAGATAGAGTCTATGAAGCAGAGGTGAGAAAGGAATGCATTCCAGGCACAGGGGTCAGCTGGTACAAAGACATGGAGGTGGGAAATGGGAAATGGAACTTTATGGGTAAGGGTCATGGAATGTCATGCAGTAGAGCTGGACTACAGAGTGCCTGAGGGGAGTGATGTGTAAGAAGAACTCTGGCAAGAATGGTGTAGCAGCAAACACCCTAGCATACCCAGCATGGCCTGCTAACACAGGTTCTTTAATCTGCTTTTAAAGGAAAACAACTTTAAGGGGTCAACAACCTTCTTTAATTACACCCACTAGTTCAGGGGAAAAGTCAGCCCCCTGAACGTCAGAGGAAATACAAGTAGAGAAAAATACAGAGAAAATACAAGCAGAGAAATTAGCATAAAGACCAATAGACAGGGCTCTAACTGCCTGATCAAGAAATACTGTTATACACTTCACATATACCACTGGATTGAGAGAGCCTTTACATCTGAGCAGTTGGGGAGCTCTGAACATATGGTTACTCAGAGTCTTGACCGGGGAATTCCAAGGTCCTTCTCATAAGTGAATTCCCAAAGCAAAATACTAACACAGAGTATTATATACACTTCTCATAGCCAGAAGGCATCACAACCCTCCTAACTCAGTGCCTAATTAGAAATTAGTAAAAGGTGTGAAAGCCTTCCTATAAGCAAGCTTCCCCTGAGCAAGCTCCCCTTAATGGGCTCCTTGTGAGGCCTATTAATGGGCTGGGAAGATCTTACATCCCATTAACATTACAAATGGATAGAGCCAAATTAGGAAGAGTTCTAAATTACAAACAGATAACATTTATATTTGAACCTGGAGAAAGCAGGTGGAGTCACTAAAGTCCTAGTAGAAGGACGATGTGGTCAGATTTATGTTTCAGGAACATCATTCTGATAGCAGATTTATTAATTGGCCTTCCTGACTTATATGAACATGCAGTGTGACAAAAATCTTAGTGTAGTTTTAAGCCATCAGAGTTTAAAGGCAGCTGGTGGGGCAGTGGATATGGCACTGGGGCTGGTATCAGGAAGACTTTGAATTCAAATCTGGTCTCATACTTATTAGCTGTGTGATCTTGGGCAAGTCACTTAACCTACGTTTGCCTCAGTCTACTCAACTAAAATGTGGATAACAATAGCAAGTACCTCTAAAGGTTGTTGTAAAGATCAAATGAGATAAAGTGCTTGGCACAATGCCTGGTACAAAGTAGGCATTCTACAAACACTAATTCCCTCCCTCCTTCCATACAATAAACAAGGTCTTAGAGAAACTGGGTGTTTGGTATTAAAGAAAATGATAAGCATTTCTTGTTTGATTCAGAGACAATCTCTCTTCCTGCAGGAAGAAGTTCAAGCACCACCAACTACATGAGATCTCCCTGATCCCTTGGATGGGTACCACCCTCCCTTTTAAACTACCTTGTTAACTACCTACTTTGTAATTATTTGTATTTATTCTCTTGATAGCTATTCTGTACATATAAGTAAATCCCCCTTTGCTCTCCCCATTAGAATATAACCTCCCTATGATTGGGATTTTTTCATTCACTGCATTCATATCTCCAACATCTCACACAGTGCCTGCTTATAGTAGGCACTTAATAAATATTTTTAATTAATTGATTGATTAGATGATGGTAATCTTAAAACCTTGTAAGAATGAAAAAAAGTGTTGGCCATGTAAAAAATTCAACCTGCCAATGAGGAAAAAGAAGCAATAGATTTTTTTTTTCAGGAGAAAACACCTTTTTATTGAAAATAAAGTATACTTTATTTTTTTCTTTCTATCTATCAAGAACCTCTATCAGTTCTGAATTTAATAATCCCTAAGTACGGTGCTCATAATTCAAGAACTTGGCAGCAGATATATCCTTTGTGACCCATTTAACGGGATTTGAGAAGAAGTCAGGTTAAGTGGCTTACTGGGTTGTGTGTTTAATGAAAGCATATCATTTTGTGAGGAGAGAGATCAATTCAAGCATGAAAAAGTGGTTATGAAATCCTGGCCTTCAAGGAATAACTTCCCACTCCAATATTAAAGATGCATAAATTATTCAGCCTTCTCCCAAGGTTTTTTTTCCTTGTTTTTTTTTCAGTAGAGGAGGAAACAAACTCCACATATTAATAACCATTAAAGTCTCTTTTATTAGAATACTTTCATTTGGAAGCCAACCAAAGAGGGAAAGGAACTAAGAAATTAATAAATCACACTAAGCCTTGGAAGAAAAGAAAAAAAAAGAACTTCCTCTTTAACATATTTCACTAGCTTCTGGTTTGGGTTAGAGCTTGTTCACCTCACACACCCACACACTCCTGCTGCCTACAAACACAGCCACTGTTACTAGTTTTTAAGGAGTTTATTTATAACCCATCCAGAAAAATTCTCCGCAGTGTAAGAAATTTCTATACACATTTCAGAATGGATTGGCCCAGTTGTTTTGATACACCAAGAGAAGGAATCAAGAAAATCTGGAAACCTCTATCACCCATCAGTTTAAAAAATACAATCTTAGGCTTTATTTTTATAGTTAAGATAAAGGTATGCATCAGTTGCATGTTAGATTCGTGAATACTAAGAGAGAGAAACCACTAAAATCTCAAGTTTTTTTAAACTTTCAAATATAAACCTGATTCATTAAGAAATTTTATCTATGTATTTCAGTAATAATGATAATAATGATAGCAAGCATTTATAGAATGCTTTAAGGTTGCAAAGTATTTTATAAATGTCTCATTTTTTTCAGTGTCTAGAAGACACATAAAACTGGGACATTTGTTCCATTTAGGGATACGTGGGCCTGAGTTGGAAGTCTTTTTCCCTCTCCCTTTTTCCTTAATTACTTAAATTTGATCTGTCTCATAACTATTCTTGGGACCCCATCAATTTAAAATTACTTCAGAGGGCTCTGTACCTAATTTCTTAGCTACCACTGGCTTTCAGGTTCACCAGATATCATAGAGTCATTATGACAAAGTTAGAAGGGTCCATAGAGACCCTTGAGACCAGTTTATAACTGAAAAAGAAATTCTCCCCACAATATCCTCATAAAATGCTAGGATGATATGGCAGAGTTACAGAGGACTTAGCCCCAAAATCTTATCTCAGACAGTTATTCTGATACAGCCTCCCTCCTTCCAGGAAAGTGGACCCTCTGCAATGCTATGATCCAGTTCTCTGCTGTGGAATATTTTCAGTGACCCTGCCTCTAATTACCTCTTTCATTACATTATAGGTTAATGTCTAATTGACCTCATGATTTAAAAAGTCTCCCTTTGAACTTAATTTTCATTATTTCTTTGTGGTTCTGCCCCATTAGTTTGTGTCTTTCCATGTCAAACTGCATTACACAATTCCTTATGATTACTGAGGATTTCAGTGGGGTGCAATCAGAGTTCTTATCTCTCTTTTCCTCTATCAGGAGCAAAATTGAATTGGGGGAGTGGATTATGGAAATCACAAATTTGGGAGGGTCGGTTAGGGTATGGACCAAGTTACTATAATAATAATTATATACTGTATACACACAGAGAAGGAAGTGGCAAACCATTACAGTATCTTTGCCAAGAAAACCCAAATAGAGTCATGAAGAATCAGAAATAATTGAAAAACAACTGAATAATACCATGCACATGTATATGTCACACACACACATCCCTATAAAGGTTACTGTATAATTTTCTTACAGTAATCCTATTAGGTAAGTGACTTGCCCAAGGTCACACACACTGTGTGGGCTAAAGATAGCTACTGAACCTAGGTTTTTCTGCCTTATGATTAAGTCCTTTTTTTTAAAAAAAAATTTGTTTTACTCTGAACTTAAGAAATAAAACAAACTTTTCCATAACATAATAGAACAGAAAAAAGATGACTGAACATGAAACTGCAAATCTATTATACAGAACTTGCTATTTAAATATACACTATTTGTATATAATATAAAATATATAACAAATATTTTAAGTATATAATAAAGTTATCATGTAACTTTCTTTTTTCCCCTTTTTTCTTCTCTCCCCTGCCTCCACCGATGGCTACCATTAGACACAAATATGTGTGTATATATGATGTGTGAGTGTGTGTGTGTGTGTGTGTGTGTGCATGTGTGAAACCATTCTCTCCATGATGCAGGCTCTTTATCCCCAGCTCCACTGATAACTCTTATAGGGCCCCCAGGTAAGATTGCAGCTTGCAGTGTAGGTAAAAATATGCACTGGTAGAGGGAACAGCCTTAGGAGATCTCTCTGCCATTAGACTCACGGGACCACAGGAAATTCTGTGAGGCAGCTATGACAGCCTGTGGTAGAGTGGAAAGATTGCTGGCCTTGGAGATAAGAGAGACTTTTGTTTGAATCTTGTTTCTGACCCTTTAGTAGCTGGTTGTACAACTTTGGGCAAGTCGCTTAACTTTTTCAAGAAGAAGTAGACGGTTTGATGAACTCTATGCAGGAGACCAAAGCCTTGCTGATTAGGGAACATAGCCAGCATACCGGGATCTGGAGTCCTGGCTGGTGACACACTGGGTAGGCTATGAAGTAACAAAAGGTCCACCTTGACCACCCTACATTCACTGCAAGGCTTCTGATAGGGGTAGAGAGAGAAGTCTGGCCCAGGTGGAGTGGAGTGTTGCAAAGGGAAGTCAATTCCTCTGCTTACACAAGAGATCCTTCCAAGCGCTCTCTGGTAACTCACCTTTATTAAACCCTTTAAAGCTTACAAAGTGTTTTCCCTACAACAATCCTGTATGTTGGTTTATAGACAAGGAAACTCAACATATTCATGGAATCAGAGGACTAGGGTTCAAAATGCCATCTCCAACACTTACTACCAGGACCATTTTAGCCTAATCACTTCGATTCCCTGGGCCTCAGTTTCCTCAACTGTAAAATGAGAGGGCTGGACTAGATGACCTCATTTATCCAGTACTAGACCTATAAACCTATAAGCATGCTTGGATGCATCTGCATACACATATGCATGCTAGAATGGTGGAACCTCCCAAGTGGCTCTTTCTTAGTTAACAAATCTCTGAGAACTGGAAAACTCATGTTCTTTGACAATGAGGTGTCTTAAGCACTTCCTTCTCCAACCCTGTGGCATTGTGTAAATTATAGCATTGCTGCTTTGACAATCACAGCAGTGAGATGCACCTGCTCTGACAGGGAACCACTTGGGATTGATCTTTACCACCCTTTTGGTAGCTTAGCTTTAAGACAACAGGATTTTAAGTGCTCCACAGGCCACCAAAGAAACCTATAAGAAGGCAAGAGAACTCTGCTGGAAGCTTCCAAAGGAACACAAAGCAAGCTTTTTAGACCCTGCTATGACAAAGCTCTCTCTTTCTACGTGCAGAATTCTGTTGATTACAAGGAGACAAAGCAAAGATCTCTTCCTACTTGTGCCCTACTGTTGAGTTCAAAGACAGATAATGGTGGTTTCATTCTTTCCAGCAATTCAGCTGAGTGCTAGCCTACAATCAGACTTCTCAAAGTCACTGAAAGTCGATACAAAACAGTAGTAACAGATGCATCCTTTGTTACCAATCACAAGTTATTCTGATCTATCACATAAATTATTCAGGGAGTGAGCATTGTCAAATGGCCATCACAAATGGCTGCTGGTATTGTCTGTTCTGTCATTGCCTGTGAAATAAATCAAATAGAAATTATTGTAATTAGGAAGGAGGGACAGCAAATCTATTCCTCCTGGGGGGCAAATAGAATCAAACCCTCCTTTTTTCCTGGAGAATTTTATTCATATTTATGAAAAATAGGGATATAATCTTAGAATGTATCTTTGCCATTCAAAGAGCATTGTGGTGCCTGTATTTGTAATGACCATATACTAGGGGGTTTCATATCTGTTTTATATATGAGATTGTCTTCAATGGAAATGAAAAAAAATGTGCCCATCATAAAAAGAGAATTTAAAAGTGAGAGGGTTTCACAAGGGATTGATGTTCACAGTTTGTCTTCCCACAACACAGTTCTCCTAAGAAGTCAATATTTTATTCAGTCTCAAAATATCCCTTTGATTTAAGGGCATTATGTAGACAGGGAATATGAGGTATTAAGGCATTAAATGACTTGTTAACCAGCAAATCAAGTAAGGGGTGACCTTGATGTAAGAACTACAAATTATTAACAGGATTATTTAGTGGAATCTGGAGAATCTGAATTCTATCGAACACTGATGGAGGAAAAATGACAATTTGCCTTATTGTGACAGAGAGAAAACACAATTTCTTTCATTTCAGATGTCTAGCTAATAAGAATAAATGGGAACAATCGTGTCATTTGGCATGGCCCATATTTATATAAGAGAAAAACATTTTGATTCGCTGTTGTGTTAGCAAATTGACTCTTTAGGGCTAAGTTAAGTGACAAGGAAGTCTCTAAATGAGGAAAAAAACCAGATTATTAGACAAATTCTATACAACTTCAGAACACAAAACAACATGCAGATAGAGGAAAATACTATTCGCATCACTGGTTTTAGAATCCACATACAACAAGGTTTTCTCAGCTTAAAATATTTTCAAGTTCCATAATTCAATATGGGTAAGCATGACGTCCACTAATGAACAAAGTATGAGGGCTGAGTCAAGTCTCCAATGCTAATAGTTCACTGATATGTTAAACATAGATGCTTAAAGGGCGTGAAGGATTTCTCAAGGATAACTCGGTAAATAGAAATGTGCAAACTACCGTGGGCCATTTCTTCTTTGTTGTCAGGAAATTGGTTTCTCGATAATCTCAGAGGTAAACGGAAGACATTAAGAGTGCACCCAAACATGCAATAGGCCACATTATGCAAAATAAATGGTGTAGGCATATCATTATATTCCCAGGTAAGGAGCAAACATCTGGGATCCATGAAGCACGTTTCCCAATAAAATAAAGAAAAAGCTGATTTAAGGGTGGGGGGAGGGAGAATGGCAGGAAACAATAACATGCAAGTATGGTTGTCTTCAAATTCATGAAAAATCTAGCTGATTTCCTGGGTACCACAGCAGGGTTTCCTGTTCATTCTTCAGAGTATAAGAAGAATCAATCCATGAGCAATACCTCAGCATCTCATCTAGGTGCACGTGCAGCTGGAGTGAAAACATTTCAACAAAAATCTGAGGTTGAGTTTGAGCTGTCACGAGATGCCCATAAGCAAAACCACCCAAGATCTCTTTTTAAATTTCTGGAAACACACCAAGGGGAGCTTTTTGCAGTTTTCCTTGAGCTAGTGAACACTAATGACACATCAGTCTCATCACTTAAAACCTCGTAACCAACGCGGTGATAAGTGCCTGGAAGGGTTCAAACCACTGCTCATGATATATCTTGACCTTGACCAGTGGATGATCAATAGACCCTATTTCCATGTTAGCCATCGCTTAAAATTATAAATTTTCCAAAGGCAAAGGAAGGAAGGAATACACCCTGATGGCTTTCCCGATGATCAATCTACCTCATCGGCACACCAAAATCCCCAGACAGCCCAGGCCCAAGCTGGATAGGAAAGGGGCTAATTGGAGAAGGGAATACTTAATTTGATAAACATTTATTAAGTAACAAACGTGGGCAACACTGTTCTAACGCTGAGGATTCCACAATGAAAAAGACAGTTGTTACCTTCAAGAATCCTAATTAAGCCTCTTAGAGGGATATGTATGCATGGATGGATGGATGGATATGTATATAATATACACATCCATATATACATGTGTATGCACGTATGTATATACACATGCATATATAAATATACATTTTGGTATATATGTATATATTATGTGGGCACATATAAAATATATATATACATATATGTATATATACACATATACATATACATGCATATACACATATGCAATATATATGTGTACGTGTATGTATGTGTGTGTGTATATATGTATGTGTGTGTAGTGTGTGTGTGTGTGTGTGTGTGTGTGTGTGTGTACACACACATATTTCAAGGAAGGATATGATGGCTAAAAGAGAAATCCGGACAAAAATCTCTAGGCAAATTTGAAGAGGGAAAGAACCATTTTAGTTGGAAAGCATCAGAGAAGTTTTAAAGGAAGGGATTAGTCCTGAGCTAAGCCTTGAATCGATTTAAAATTTATCACGCTACAACCTGGTTTGCTGTTGTTTGGGGTTCTTTTTTTTTGCAGGTTATAGATTTAGAAAACAGATATTGGGACTGTGTTTACCAATATATAATGAACTTCGGAATTTGGACAATTATCTGAATAATTCAAGGCTAAAAATATATTTTTCTGCCTCAGTTGTTTAAATATATTGGGTAAATGGGATTTTTAGGCTTGGAATGACCAGAAAATTGCATTTGTTCTCCATTTAACTTTGAAAACATAAAGTCTTATAGCAGAGGTGGGGTTAGGGAACCTGTATTTGAGTCTTGGTTTTGCTGCTTGCTGCCTGCAACTTTGAATCTACATGTGACCTTTTGGCTGAGTCTGAGTTTTACAGAACAAATCCTTTTAATTAAGGGGATCTGTTCTGTGAAGTTTGGATTCAGTCAAAGGGCCGCACTTGAGGACCTAGAAGGCCACATGTGGCCTCAAGACTGTAGGTTCCCCACCTCTGTCTTAGAGTAACAGTGAATTTTGAAGTATCCACTGTGCAATTTCAAGAAGTTTCAAGAAAATTAATAACAACCAGTAGAAAGGCCCTAAGATGCCTCTGGGATGCTTAGGTCAATATATATATATTTTTACAGTTGCTACAGGATATGCCAGTTATTTCAACATTCTATATGTGGGCACAGTAAGCATAGTAAATTCCCAGAGACAACAGAGGGGCGGGCAGTGTGGCAAAGTGGATAGTGAGCCAACCTTTGAGTGAAGAACATCCGAGTTTCAATACCATCTCTGGCACAAACTAGTTGGATGATGTTGACCAAGTCAGGCAACACTCTGAGACTAGAATTTGTAATGAGGATGTTGATCTGTATTGCTGGAAGAACTTTCCGCATTGGTAGTTCCCTATATCAATGAAATCACAAATTCAGTTTTATTTTTTAAAAAAAGGCAATTTCTACAAAACGGACCATCAGGCATATGTATATCTATTCTGTAGGTATCTTGTATGTACCAATTTAAGTATATGTTATCTTCCCCCTCTCAGGATGTAATCTCCTTGAGGTGAGGGACATCTAAAGAAATTGTCATTTTACCCTAGCACATAGCATAGTGCCTGGCACATAGTGCCTAATAAATGCTTGTTGACTGATTGAAGGACTTTTGGAAAATTAGATTATAAGCTCCTTGAGGGCAGGCAATGCCTTTTGCCCCTCTTTGTGGCTTCAGTGCTTAGTGCAGTGCCTGGCACATAGTAGCTCTTAATAGATGTTTACTGATTGATTAGGAAAGGTTCAGAAAGACTCCCAGCAACTAGCAGGCTGGAATTTTGTCCTCTGGTTTATTTGGTCAGATTTGGGAACCTGATATAGTAGCTCTAAGGTTCTTAGGAGAATAAATTTAGAGCTGTAGCTCTAGGGATCAACCTGTCAAAATCCTCTCCCCTATCCCCACTCCAGCCATTTCACAGATGAGTAAACTGAGGCCCAGAGGGATTATGGGATTTGTCCATACAGGCAGCAAGTAGCAAAACCAAGACTCAAACACAGGTTCCCTAACCCCAAATCTAGTGCTCTTTGTAATCCTGTTTCTTTGATGCATCTTAGAAAGTCTCAGACGCTACACTGGCCTGTGCCCCTGCTGTTCTAAAAAGATTTGGTGAAGGGAGGCCATAAACAGAAGATGGGTTCAAAAGCTAACAGAAAACAGGGAGCTAAAACTGTGGTTTTGCTTAAGGAACCCGGGAGGCTTCCAGGTGGGTTATTCCTTATCATCAGAGGACTCCTGTCTGTCTCCTTCCTCTTGATCTCTGAACATGTATCCAACCTGTACATAAACAAGATTCCCCCCAGCAACAACTCAATACATGGTCATGAAGCCTGCCTGCCCATGAGGCGGGGCCTGCCCTCTCCCAGGTCAGCCTATCACAGTTAAATGGATAGATCTGTCTATCAGAAATGAGCCCTGCCATCAAGCCTACATCTGTATCACTGTAGCTTCCACCCCTTTCCGTATCCTGCTCTCTGTTACTGAGCAGAACAAATCTATTCCCCTGTTCACATAACAAACTTGGAGATAGCTCTCATGACATCCCCCTAAGATTTTGCTGCTCCAGGCCAAACATCTCTAGTCTTTCCAACTACTCCTCATAGGGCATGCACTCAAAGCCCTCCTCCCACCTAGTTGCTCTCCAATTTATCAACATCCTTTCCAAGGTCTGATGTCCCTGATTGAACACAATCGTCCAGATGTGATGTGACTAATCTTGGACTCTATTTCTTTCAATGCAGTCTAAGATAACATGTAATATCTCACCTACCACAACATGTTGTTCACTATATAGAAACTTGCAGTCCACCAAGGACTGAAGATCTTTTTCAGACAAACTACTGTATAATAATGCCTCCTACCTCTTGTATTTGTAAAATTGATTTTTTAAAAAAGATTTCAGCATTTCCATTGCAAACCACCTTGTATTGAACACAGAGAGAGGACTGCTGAATCACATGTAAGAAGTGAAGTTGATTCACTACAACTCCAAAATGGAAGGAGGATGCCAAACAGGGAATGAAGAAAAATGGACCCAGAAGGGCAAGCAGACATTAGCATGGAATTAGATAGGTGATTTAAAGGGAGATAAAAAATAAGATTAGGGTAGCTTTCAAATACAGTAAAAGAACCCCAGTGTTTGAATGGATTCTTAGGGATAACAGAGAGCCTTAAATTCCAAATATTACAGAGGATTAATGTTTAAATAAAACATCCATTTCATCCAAAGGTCTACTAATACAACAGAGATTTTCATTGTAGATCCTTTCATTCAGCAAGTATTTATGGAACCTCAACTATGTAAGAGGTACTATGGAGGTATGAACTCATAGAAGAACCAGTCTCTGGCCTTGAGGAGCTTATTACAGTGTAGTAAGGAGGCACACACACAAATAATTACAATAGATTACATTTCCATAGCACATTAGAGTTAACAAAGAACTTTGCTCAGAACAACCCTGCCAGGTGGGTAATGAATGAATTAGTAATTGCATGTTACAGGCGAGGAAATTCTGGCTCAGAGAGAAAGGATAGCTGATGGTTTATACTGTACCTGGCATAGATTAACTTGTAAGATCCTGAAAAACAACTTTGTGAGGAGAGTACTTCTGTTAGTCTTATCTTTATATATATTTTGGAGGCAACTGGGCTTAGGTGAATTCTAGTAAGCATCACAGGCCACATTTGAATTGAGGTCCTCCTGACTCCAGGGCCAGTGTTCTATTCACTGCACTATCTAGCTGCCCTGGTCTTATCTCTATTTTAAAACTGCTTTATTTTGTTCTGCTCATATAATTTAGACGGTGAAAGAAACTTTCAGTGAGAAACTTCTACCAATGCAGATGGACAACTGTTCTGCACCCACTACCTCAGAGAGCCACCTCTGGGTACTAGTGGATAAAATGCCTTGCCAGGCATTAGTCTTACTGTCAGCATACATTAGAGAGGCTGAACCCAAGCATTCCTCCTTCTAAAACTGTCCCTCTATGAACCATGCTAGGATACCTCTAATCTGCAGCAAAGCCACCATCATCCGGCGTCACAGGACTTTGCTCTATCAATTACTACCTCCATGTGACCAGGGACAAATCAATTTTACTTCTCCAGCCCTCAGCTTCCCCATCTATAAAATGAGGTACTCTCTGGACTCTCCCAACCCCTCTAGGTCTAAATCCCTAATTCCAAGACTGATTTTACAGATGAGGAAACCGAGGGCCAGAGACCTTAAATAATCAATTTATAATCATACAGTGAGTGTCAGAGTCAGGACTTGCACCCCAATCTCCTGATTCCAGGGCTACAGTGAGTCTTTAAGACAATGTATGAAAATGTTATACTACAGGCTCAGGGATACGCTCCACTAGCTGCACCATCTCAAGTACTACTCAGACTTTTATTCTTTTGTGTTTTTAATAAGCAAGGCCTACTTTGTTTTTAGTTTGTTTGCTTTTAACAATTAACAATTTTTGTTTTTTTAATGTTTTTTTAAATTTTTTAAAATTTTTAATTAAATTAAATAACAATTTAATTGTTTTTAAATTGTTTGCTTTTAACAATTTAACAAAAATTTTAACAATTTTAACAATAAACATTTATTAAATGCTACAAAAAAAGAAGTTAAAAAAATTTTTAAAAGAGGTCTGGAGGTTGAGAGGTAGATGGTGAGCTCAGGGAAAGTTTCCTAACAAGGGCGACATTGAGCCATACTTTGAACAAAGTGTAGGATTCCAACAGGTGGAAAGCTTGGGGTCACCGGGCAGGCAGGAAGAACCAAAAATAAAAATATAAAATAAATCCATCACCGAGATATTTGGTGAGGACTGGGAGAGGAGAATCCTGGGGCTGAGCACAAGTAAAGGAGAAAGGCAAGTTGAACATGGCCCTGGGCTTTCCTGAACCAGAAAGGAGCCCCACAAAACTGTCATATAATGGGAATCAAAGACAGACAAAGCTATTGGAGAAAGGGCAGAAAAACACAGAAAAAAGAAACTCTTTTTTTTTCTGAACAAACCAGCCCAGGATGCGAAGAATAGCTATTTAATAGCATGAGGACAGAGACTGGGGCAGGAGGCAGAAGCTACAAGAAATGTCAGAAATTTAAGGGGCTGTTCAGCCATGGGCAGAAAGAGAGCATAAGAGGAAAAGTAAAACAGGACAGAATTGTATTCCTTTTAATGGTCAAGGAAACAAGCAGTGGCCACCCACTTAAAAGAGCAGTTCTGAGGATTAAATGAGAATGAGGGTTTGCAAAGTGCTCTTTTTAAACCTTGAAATAATAATACACAACTAGGAGGCTGCCACCATTAATGAGTTTTCAAAAGTCTCAGGCCACCAGTCCATATCCTAGGAGAACCAAGGCAGCAAAATGCTCACAGTATAATATATAAGCTTCATGCTTGGATGCCAGCCAACACTGGGGACACAGATAATGGTCACTCAGCACCAGCATAAATACAAACATCACAGGCTCAGGGCAAGTCGTGACACAATTTCTCCTACTCACCAAGAGACAACTGAGACTGTCAGCTTTGTTTACTGAAAATGCTTATGGGTAGCGCCACCTTACCTCTAAGGTCTGGGTCAAAAATTTTTTTATGGCCAATTGTCATTTAAAAAAACTTGAAAACCCTACTCACATTTCTTTGGTCTATATCAATACTAATTCCGCTGCCACAAACACACCCACCTCCCCTTCACAGTTGTACTAATCTTTCTTTTCAATTTGTCCCATCCAGCATTCCACTCTGTGTCAATGTGCTTAGACCTCTAATTGTTTTCCTTACCTTTTCTTATGTACCTTGCCTTGGCCCATCAACTACTTTCTCCTTCTTGAGTAAACCTCTTTAGGTTCTACTCTCTAATCCTTCCTAATAAGGAAAATATAAAAACATACACTTTAATTGCCTTTGATTCCAGGTAGCCAGGTGGCACAGTAGATGAGTGCCAAGCCTGAAGTCAGGAAGACCCAAGTTCAAAACCTACTTCAGGCACTCCTAGTTGTATAACCTTGGGCAAGGCACTGAAACCTCTCTTTGCCTCAGTTTCCTCACCTGTCAAATAGGAATCATAATAGCGCCTACCTCCCTGGGTTGTCATGAGGATCAAATGAGACAGCAATTGTTAAAATGCTTAGCACAGCACCCGGAACATAGTAAGTGCTATTTAGATGTTTTCTATTAGCTATTTATCAATACCTCAGAAGAAGAATCTGGGCTCAATGTTCTTAAAATTTTTGTCATCTTTCCCTCCATTTTGCCACATTTCTCCACCCAAACATCAACCTCTGTCCTACTTCACTAGTCTAAACCCCTTGTAATGGCAAGCAAAGTGGGACTTGTTGCTGTTTTTTTTCTTTTGGAGTGCTTCTCAGCACTAAGGCACTCAAGTGCCTTTGAGTCCTGCCTTTGTTTGAATCGAGAGTCTTTGATGACCTGATTAAGTCACAAGAATTCCTAAGTCGCATAAGTTTGAGTCACATGTTTGTAACGCCCTCTGTGGGCTGACCCTGAAGAAGTGTATATATACTCCGAGGTTAGCATTTTGCTTTGGGGCTTACTGATTGGAAGAGTATTTGTGTGATTTGGCCAGATGAGAATCTGGATAGCCATTAAGGAGTCCTCCAGCTTTGAAAACCCAGATGTTGGTGCTTCTCTCTCTGGTAACTACGTATGTCTTCCTATGGACAGACAGACACCCTGTCTGCTGATTTGTGTTATTTGCCCTATTTATATAACTTCTGCTCGTAATTTCTGTTTGCGTTTTCTTTGAAGTTCAGGGTGCTGCCTTTTTCCTCTGAACTAGGTGAATTATTTATGTATGTTTAATTAAAGTGAGATTTCAAACTGCTTTCCTTCAGAAAAGCAGCTCAAAGAACCTGTGCTAGCAGCCCTCTTGTGTGATGAGGTTGTTGGTCTTACACTCACAGCAGCTGCTAGTAACATTGTTCTTACACCCCTCCAATGAGCCATATGATTTTATTCTCTTTATTCAGCTGAAATCTCTCTCCTTGTACTCCTCCTCCCACAACTTTCTCCAACAGGGAAAGGAAGTAGAGTTAAGTGACTTGTCAAAGGTTACAGAGCTAGTGAGTGATGTAACTTTCACTGGAACCCAAGGCTGATTTGGCATTTAGGGCTTATTTTATTATAACACTCAGACTCTTTGCAGTGTACTTTTCCTCTAAGGTATGGGACTTTCCCAAGAACAGAAAAACCTTTAAAATCTAAATAACCAGAGAGTCCAAATACTTGGACTTCCCACCTATACTCCATTTTAGAGCAGAGCAGCAAGTGGTAACAAAAGCAAGATAGTAAACATCTGTTTGGTCACACGAGTCACTTTCAGAGTCAGGATAAATTCAGCCCAATCATCTGCAGCTCCTATGTTGACAATCCAATAATGGTTATTCATGCTCAGAATGGTTATCCAGAGACACTACAATGTCTTGAATCATCAAATAAGTCTATATTTCTATTTACTGTGCTACAAAATATACATGATATAGGTGAGGGACTCTTTTGATTTGGGTCAGGAGGAGAAACTCCCAGAGGCAGCACTCCCTTCATCTGTTTCAATCAGTGAAAATTTGCCACGGTTCAACACTTAATTAATGATGCCTTAGGAGCTGATTAAGGCCTTAAGAGAGGATATGATTTGTTCAGGGTCATGCAATTAGGTTCTGCTGAGGTGGGATTTGAACTCATCATTCTGAATCCAAGCATAGGACTCTATCTTCTTACAGAAGATATTCTGGGCCTGGAGTCAGGAAGACTCACCTTCCTGAGTTCAAATCCAGCTTCAGACACTTACTAGCTGTATGGCTCTGGGTGAGTCACTTAACCATGTTTGACTCAATTTCCTCATCTGTAAAATGATCTGGAGAAGGAAATGGCAAACCTCTCCAGTATCTTTGCCAAGAAAACTCCAAAAACTCCACAAAGAGTCGGACACATCTGAAAAATGACTCAACAACAACAATATTAAAAAGGTTTTCAAAGAGGGTAAAATTTTTAAAAGAGAGAGATGGTTTTTAAAATTAGCCCAGTTAACCAGAAAAATTCAATTCACCAATACAATGTCTCAATTCCCTAAGCATTACAGGTATTCAAGATATATTTGCTCTATTACTGAATTAACTTGGCAACATTCTTATAATGGAGGTTAAGAGGTATAAAATGTTTATTTCCAGACTCATGATTTGACTAGTATAGCAACCTCCTGGTATATATAGGAAAGCTCCTCTACCAATGTAGATCATTTGATGTTACTGTTGAGTTGTTTCAGACATGTCCAACTTTTTGTGACCCTCTTTGGGGTTTTCTTGGCAAAGATACTGGAGTGGTTTGCCATTTCCTTCTCTAGCTCATTTTACAGATGAGGAAACTGGGGCAAACAGGGTGAGGTGACTTCCCCAGGGTCACATGGCTAGTAAGTGTCTGAGGCTGCATTTGAACTCATAAAGAAGAGTCTTCCTGATTCCCAGCCCAGTACTCTATCCACTGTGCCACCTAACTGCCCCATGTATATCATGGACAATAATAATAATAACTAGAATTTATCTAGCTCTTTAAGGTTTTCAAAGCACTTTACAAATATCATCTCCTCACAGCCTTGGGAGATAGATGTTATTATTATCCCCATAAATATACCATTTGTCCTTACAACCCTGAGAGGTAGGTGCTATTACTATTTCCATTCAACAAAAGAAAACTGAGGCAGGCAGAAGTTAAGTTATTGGCTCAGGGAGAATATCTGAGCCTAGATTTGAACTCACAACTTCCTGACTCTGGGCCCAGCTCTCTAGCCACTGTGCCAATAGCTGCCCAAAATCAGGATCTGTTCTATAACTTATAGTCTTACAGCATCCTAGGGGTACTGAGAGATTAGGTGTCTTTGTTCAGCCTCTCACAGCCAGTAGGAGTCAGAGGCAGCACTTGAACTCAGGTTTTCTTGACTCAGAGCCCTACTTTACACAGACAGACAAACCACTCACTGATCAGAGAGATAGTGCAGCTTTCTTCAGTTGGCCACTGGCAAAGCAAAAACTGGAACACCTACTCTCCTGATTCACAGCCTGGTGGGATATTAAATGGTGCTCCCTGGAGGATATACCATATAAATGGTGCACCATGCATCTGCACTTGGCAAATGGAAGGTGTAGCATCAGATGGCTTCCACCTTCTAGGATGATGCATATGTTCCTTCCTTCTGTCCCAAGAACCTTTTTAGCCAAACAAGGAAGCATTTTCAAATTATAAATGATGACATACATCATTCCATCCCCTCCTCAAAGTCAGTGGGACCATTGAACCTACCACCATGCCACTTCCATGAATACATGGGGAGGAAGGGATGTACAGCAAGTAACCTGGTACCTCCCTCTGACTGTGGGTTCAGATTTAGAAGGGATCAGGCCAGAAGATCCAGGTCCAGACTAGAGTGGGCTAGAGAGACCTTGTGTCTCTCTCAGTCTGTAGGACTTGGTGGGCCCAATTAAAAATTGTCCTAAGTTGGCTCAGTGGAAGAGAGAAAGCTTGGACAAAGATTAAATCTCAATCCTACTTTATTACGGTGTATCCAATTTAGATTCGGGTCTTTAGTTCTCATGGGGGGCAGATTTAATGCTTCCCTGGAGAGGCCATTCCATTTTGGTAGACCTCATTAAGAAAAGCCTTCTTTGTACTTATCCTAAATTTTCATTCTATCCCAGTTTATTAGCCTCTGCCCTCTGCTAAATCAGTCATATCATTCAAAGCTAATACCCTCCCAAGGCTTCGGAACAGCTTTCTGACCCTCCTGGGTTTCTTTTCTATGTAATCCTTCACTTTTCTCTCTGTGACTTTTAATCACTGCCACCACATGGCTTCCTGCATCTTTTCTAATTTATAAACATTCACTGGGTAATGAGGTGCTCAGGGATCACTTGACAGAGAGGCACTTACAAGTGCACAAGTTTGGGGGACTCACAAGAAGATTGCAAAATAAAAGGCAGACGCAAGGGGCTTGTGTGAGGTATCTATGCAATTGTCCTCAGGGCTGCTGCTACTAAGGTCACTTCTTAAGAGAATGTACAACATAACTATCAATCAACTAATTCTCATTTATTAGTGCCTGCTACGTGCCAGGCAAAGTGCTACATTCTTGGGAAACAGTAACAAAAATGAAATAATTCTTGTCCTCGGGAAGCTTACATTCTATCAGCACAATGCGACAGAGAGGAAATTCTATTTGTTACATGAGATGATGGGAGAACCTGGGTGGAACTAAATACTCATCCATTGGCCAGATTTCTAAGTGAAGAAGCAATTGCAAATGATTCAGCAAAAAATAGATAATATGGGAATGGTCAGATACTGACTAATGCAATTACGGTCCCAGGTTGTCAAGATGTACGATAACTTTGACTTTGGGTGGCCCTCTGGGATCACAGGGACTTTAGAAGATCTCCCCATGATCCCAGAAATTTTGAAGACCGTATATAAAGTATAACATATCTTTGGGCTGGACTGCTTGTAGGCATTCAGAAAAGCTGGTTGTTGGCTTTGAGAGAGACTTCGACCTGAGTTTAGTAGAACTACATATTGAGGCAAAAAGTTAAGGGCTGGATATAAGTAAATGACCTTCTGGAACAGGGAGGATGAGGAGTGAAGACAGGGAAGTGGAAGGTGCAGTCTGAAACTGAGATCAGGATGAATTGGACAGTTTTAGCACTTGGTGAAATTAAGATTCAGTCAACAATTCTTCTTTCCCCTTGGAGTATGAACCCGTGTTGTTTAAATGTCTTTTTATGTTTCTTGATACTGCTAATAAATTATATAGCCATCAATAGTGATGTCTATCACTACTGTATATGCCTACAGGGGATAGCTGTCTATGCCTATAGGTCAGCTAGGTGGCGCTGCAGTGGATAGAGTGCCAGGCCTGGAGTCAGAAAGATTCATCTTCATGAGTTCAAATCTTGCCTCAGACACTTATTAGCTGTGTGACCCTGGGCAAATCACTTCACCCTCAGTTTCCCCATCTGCCAAGAAAACCTAACATGGAATTATGAAGAGTCAGACACTACTGAAACAACTCAACAACAACTATGCCTTTTAGTAAAAGGTTAAAAAGTTAGAGAGGGGAAGCCAGGCCTTCAGAGAAAATATTTGCCTGGTTTATTTCAGGTTGGGACTGAGACAATTAGAGAATTCTATAATTTTGGTATTTTCTTAGAGAAAGAGAATGAATAAGGAGATGAGTCAGTAGCAAACAGAAAGGTGGAGGCTGGTATGATTATACCCAAGTGCACTTGAGAGGCATTGTTCAGCCTCTGTGTCATACCTCCACAATCTACACTATTTGCGGATGTCTTGTTGGACATTCTATTAATGGGACACATAGCAACTATAAGAGTGTTCTGCAAAGAATAGGTGCCCAATATTTCCTCATTAATAAATATACATGCCTTGTTACCTGACAATTAGTTCACCCCTACTGGTGCCATCTCTCATACTAGAGTATACACATTTTGTGAAGGTCATGTAACTATCAGACCCACGTAGTCCCAACTACCCATGTAATTCAAGCAAAAGACAAGCCAGCAAAAAATACAGTTCAAAGCTGTTAAGCCCATTATTTTATTTTATTTGTCTGACTAACAGCTCGAGAAGGGGGTCAAATTCATTGTCAGTTTTTTTTTTTGTGTTTGGGAATCACAGAAGTGGAAGGACTATATTGGTCATATGATACAACCTTTCTCATTTTTACATATGAGAAAAGTGACATTCAGAGGGTATAAAGTGACCTTCTCTTTGATCCTTCTAAAGATCTTTAAGTAAAATCCATACATATATATATGAATGGTATAAGTAAAAAATAGTATAAGTAAAAAAAGGCTGATTAGGAATTAACAATGTCCCTGGTTGAGCTTGTTTCAAAAACAAAATCTTTCCTGAAATCTAACCTATACTGTTTTCCTCCTTAAAATACATTTAAAAGTCCACCTATTCATTCAGGCATTCAACCAATAACTATGCACTAAGCACCTACCAAGTGCAAAGTAATTTCAACTATTTTCTAGCCCCCAAGTACAACCGTTGTTCTAATACATTTCCTTTCCCACTCCTGAAAAAGATTGCTTTTTCTCTGAACCTAACTATGCTGACCATTAAGTGTGTTTCTTTTTTCCCATTAGACTGTAAACTGTTGTCTTATTTCTCCTGGGGAATGATTAAGACTATTCTTCCCCCTCAAAACCCAGCGTAGTGAACTCTACCTTCTCAAGGTGCTGCTGACACATCCAAATGAGGTTGCGGATTTGTCAGTGTTGTGAAAAGTATGAAATGTAACACGCACATAAAGTGCTCTTGGCTTTCGATTTAGTTTTGTTCATCATTCCTGCTGTTTCATGAGATTTAAGCAAGTCCTGACTTTAGCAGAGCTTAGTTTATCCCCCTGACATGCCTGCTGAACTCAAACTGGGAATGAACAAGCTTTCTTTTATCAAGGGTTTCAGAAAGACCATGGAGAGTCAGTCAGTAAGGTTTTATCAAGCACCTGCAACATGCCAGGTGGGTAGAGTGCAGGGTCTGGAGTCAGGAAGACATCTTCATGAGTTCAAGTCTAGCCGCTGACACTTACTAGCTGGGTGACCCCAGACAAGTCATTTAACCATGTTTACCTCAGTTTCCTCATCTGTAAAATGAGCTGGAGAAGGAAATGACGAACCACTACAGTATCTTTGCTAAGAAAACTGCACACAGGGTCATGAAGAGTCAGAACAATTGAAATATGCCAGGATACAAAGAAAGGTAAAAGACAACACCTGCTCTTGCAGAGCTAATAATCCAATGAGAGAGACCAATGTGCAAAAAATATGTACAAAACAAGCTGTAACGGGTGTGGCAGTGGGCAGGGGGAGAAGGGAATAATCAACAGAAGAAAGACACTAGAATTAAGAAAAATTATAAGGAAAAGCTTCTTGTAGAAGGTGGGTGTTAGTTGGGACTTGAAGGAAGCCGGGGAAGCCTGAATTGGAGCGAGGAGGGACAGCATTTCAGGTATGGTGCACAGGGGGAGGGTGTAAGATGTAAAAAGACAGGGTCAGAGTGGAAGTTACCAAGGCCTTGAAAAGCCATTTTAATTTTATATTTTGATTTTTAATTTTATATATTATATATATTTATATTATGTATATATGTATATAATATTTTTAATTTTATATTTTGATCCTGGAGTTGATAAGGAGCCACTGGAGTTTACTGAGTAGAGATAATGTGGTAGAATCACAGATTTAGAGCAGAAAGGAAAATCATTTATTCTAACTCTCTCACTTTGTATAAGAGAAAAGAAAGGGCCCTAGCAAAAAGAATTGCTCCAGTTCACACTCAGAGTAAGCAGCCAAGCTGAGATTGGAATGCAAATCCTGTGCCCTTCCCACTAGGGGGCAGCATCAACAACTGCATTGGGTATTCTGAACACTAGCTATGGCTACAAACAAAATGGCAGCTTTTATAGGTGCACAACTGGGAAGGGACATTAGTCATGCTCCATTCTTCACTTACAATCACATACACGCAAATGATAATTATCAGTGGCTTTATTGTCTCATGCTAATAATGATAGTATGTGCACACACCAGTGCTTGTGAGAAATAATGAGAGAGTGAGAGTGAACCACTGTGTGTCTGAGATGTAACATATTAGAATTCTCTCCCTCTGGCAAAGTTCAAATTGCAGCAGCCTGGAAGGATTCCCTCTCAAGAAGTCTAGATTCTGCTTTGAACACTAATAAGGTAACCCTGGAGGACAGGGGGGTAAAGATGGAAGGGAAGAATGAAGCAAAGGCGCAACCCTCAAATGGCTGGAATATATATTTTGGCTGTCAGCAAGACAGTTTTCAGATGTCAGTCTCACCTTCTCCATTGAAATCTTGGAGGCTTTTTTGCTTCAGTGCTGTAATAGAAAGATAGCAGAGAGAGTGGAACCAAGTGAGCTAAGCCATGTGCTGATTTTGAATTGTGAATTTTCACCCCTGCTCTAGCCCTGAATGTGAAACAGCAATTTGTTTAATCTGTTTCCTCAATTATAAGATGAAGCTAACGGTAATCACCTACCTCACTGGGGTGCTGGAAAAAGAATTCATAAAAGATGATTGAAAAACATGTCACAAAATATAAACTGCTTTTATAAGCACTTAACCATCATCCAGAATTATTTGTTGAGTGACAGCTGTACAAGGTGCTTTTCGAGGCATTCTGATGTCTGTGGATGGCATCACGAAAGTTTGAACCAGGGCCAACATCAACACTAAGCACTTAATTTTGACAGCACTCATGGTCACTGGCTAATGTTTAACATGTATTTATGAAGTCAGCATTTCTGAATTTAACCACATAATGTCAACAACAGTCAATGGCTAACGTTCTCATGTACAGAATCAGATGTTTTTACCATGTTAGTTTAATTTTCAGCAGGTTCTTTTAGTTGTTATGATGAGCTGATTAATAATGTCAGCACTGGCCCCAAGATTGGTATGCAATATATTCGGGACAAAAGTACCATAAACAGTGATTTTCAAGTTCTGTAGCCCAATTTTCTCTCCACATGCCCTATTTTCTATGCAAAGACTATGTAGGAGCTTGGAAAATATCAATTTAATCTAAGGACTTCAAGATGAAATCCCTATAGTGTCAGTTCATCATTGTAGCCCAACAGGTGTGGTTCTAAGGCCCATGACTTGTAATCAATCACCCTGGTCAACTGCACAATCAGGGGTAACTTGCATCAATCTGACCCTAAAACCCAACACAGAACTGACTTCACTGACTGAGGCCATGTTCAAAGCTCCTTCTGTCATTCCTCTGGCTCCCCAGTACTGCCTGGTAAGCTCTAAAAACCCACTAATCTACATTCTCTTTTCTCTTCTGCATTTGCATGTGGGGGGTGTGTTAGGGTGGGGCTCTTGCTCTCTCCAAGGTACTTCTCCCTGCCTCCACCTTTTATTCATTAACACATGCAGAAGTCTAAACTGGCACACAATATGCCAAACCATACTGGCTATTAAATACAATCAGCAGTGGTCAAAAAAGTTCTTGATGCCTTTTTACAGCCCAGGGAAATAATTAGTGTTTTCAGGTAATCGAATATTCATACTGCATCTTCTGAGCTGTCTGCAACACCCAGGGATATTTGACCTTTGTGCTAAATATCAGAAACGTAGTACTAAAAACTGCCATCATATCCCACAAAACTATGTTAATACAGCCTTATCACAAGGGTCTTCTTGTATGCATTTACAATTCTTTTATTAAAAATGAGAGCCAAAACAATGATCCAACTAGCCTCATAGGTTCTCTCAAAAATCCACTGCCTTCCTTCTTCTGGAAATAGAGAGATAGCTTTGATATGTCATAGTCATGACATTTAAATCTGAAGGTCCTCATTCAGTTTTGGTGGTTAAAGGCCAATTGATTACAGTTGTTTTTTAATTAGTAAATTTCAAAATCCACATCACTACAGTCATTTCATTATTGAGAAGTACTGAACTATAGTTCAGCTTTCCTAAGACATTAAGGTAAGATAATTAAGTTAAATTCATTTCTAGAAAACATGTTTTTCATGCTTGGTTTTCAGTTTTCAAAGGAACTATGGTGAGGATTCCTAGGAATGAAATCTCAAGATTCCAGGAGAATTCACTGCTGTCGTTCAATGCCAAAATATTTGGTTCGGCAGATGCTTTTCTTCCTTTTTTTTTTGTCTTTCCATGAACTCATAAATTGTAGCAATTACATTGAAGTACTTACCGAAAGTAGGCAAGTCTCCTATTTGAGTTTACATTGATTTATTAGAATGAACTACATAGTAATTTAGCAAAGTAAAGGAAATTCATGCAAGTTTCAAGACCCTATATGCACTATAGCTATTAATTATAGCTTATTATACATACTTATATATACACATATAAGCATATATATTATATATACTTATTTAATCTACTAAAGTTTAAAATTAAACTATTTAAGATTTTTGGGATATCCTATACATATATGTGTGTTTGGTTTTACACACACACATACACACACACACGTTTACATATATGCACAAAATAAGCTTAACTCTATATTGCTTGTGTAAACAGTGCTAGAAATCTGAATAAGTGTATAAATATCTAAAATGATAGAAAGATGACAAACTTAAAAATGAATAGAAAGGCATTTCTTTAAATATACATATATACATATATATGTACACACACATATATATTTCTGTTAGGACTCAAGGGTTTATAATACAATTATACAAATGAGCTTTGAAAAAGAAATTCAGAGTAAGTAAAAATCTTTTCTGGTTAAGTTATGATAATAAAAACTACTATCTCTATAGAATTTGAAGGTTTGCAGGTGCTTCACATGAATCATCTCATTTAATTCCCCCAACGGTCCTATGAGAGAGATATACTATAGGCATTACTACCTCTCATTTTATAGAGGAGGAAGTTGAGCATAGAGAGGGTTAAGTGACTTGCCAACAGTTGCAAAATGAGAGGTAGGATTTGAACACAGGTCATTTCTGTCCCCACATTCCAGCCTCATTCCACTACACTATAGTGCCTCTCAGTAAAGAATTCAATGGCACAGGTTAGGGGTGGGGGAGGTGCAGTGGACTGAACAGTAGACAAAAACCAATTAATAAAACATTTTTATGAGCTAGTTAATTTTTTCAGATGTAACTGCCAAGCTGACACAAATTGTGAAGATTTAATACAGAGGTACTAAAATAGTATGCATATTTATAGGAAAAAGATGGTAAATTATGTATTTTGTTTTCTTGTGCTCTTGCAGCAGAGGATTGGGGGATGAAGATGCCTGTACAATGATGCACAGTTCTTGGCGAACCCATCTGAATAATACAGTGACAGGCATCAAGAGTTGTAGAGTAAGTAGTAAAGCTCGTGGGCTGCTGGGTACACAGCACACAGGCAGGCAGCTGTTGTTATGGAAGCTCAAGTTATATTTAGGAGGAAAGTGACATTTTCAAGTCGTTTCTTTGAAGAGTTTTATTCACTGGAAGATTCATGTCTCGTGCTCTCCTCCAGGGTTTGTGTCAGGGTTGCCTGCTTCTCTCTCTCTTTTTTTCCATGGATCATTAAAACTTGGACATGAAGCTGCCTCTCTGCAGGCAGGTTTCACATCCAACACCATTAAAAGTGAAATATAAAGTCTGAGCTATAGAGAGGTATGCACAGGTGAGGATTGTGCAAAAATCCATTTCTCCCTTTCCTCTGAGTTTATCTCCATTTTATCCTATGCAAAAATTGTATTTTGCATGTATTTGTTTTCATGATGTCACTCCCATTAGACTGTGAGCCCCCTTGAGGGCAGGCACTATTACCCTGTCAGTCACCAAGGCTTCTAATCTAAATGTCCTCTTAGACTCCTCTCTCATCATGTCCAATCAGTTACAAAGTCCTTTCAATTCCACCTTTGTGACATCTCTTATAAACATGCCCTTCACTTTTCTGACACTGCCACCATTCTGGTGCTGGGCCTTAGAACCTCATGTCTGTACTGCTGCTATAGGTTTCTGAGTGGTATGCTGCCTCAAGTCTCTCTCCCCTCCAGTCCATCCTCCATTCAGCTATCAAAGCGATCTTCCTAAAGTGCATGTCACCTCCCTATTCTCTAATCCCCAGTGGCTCCCTGTTATCTCTAGGATCAGATATTAAATCCTTTTTTTTTGGCCTTTATAACCTGGTTCCTTCTTACCTTTCCAGTATTCTTATACCTTACTCCTCTCCACATACTCTGCAATCCAGCAACACTGATGTCTTTACTGTTCCTTGCAAAAGAGATGCCATCTTTCAACTCCATATCTTTTCACTGGCTTCTCTCATGCTTTGAATTCTCTCCCTTTTGGCCTCCTGGCCTCCATGGTTTCCATCAAATTTCAGCTTAAATCCTACCCTCTGCACAAAGCCTCTCCTGGTCTCCCTTAATGTTAATGCCTTCCTTTTGAGATTACCTCATATACATCTCTGTGTATGAAAAATGTACACATGCATACATATATACATATAATGCATATTATATGTATATACATATATATGTACATTTGTGTATATCTGTATATCTCTATATCTTCTTTGTACAACATTGTTTTCATATCATCTCTCCCATTAAATTGTGAGCCCCCTGAGAGCAAAAATTGTTTGTCTCTCTTTGTATATCCCCACTGCTTAGCACAGCTCCTCGCACAGAGTAGGTTCTTAATAAATGCTTAATAAATGATTTTGTGGCTCAAATGAGGTAATCTATGTAAAGCTCTTTTCAAACCTTAAAACACTATAAGAATGCTAAGCTATCTATCTAGGCATTATTATTATCCATTTTTTTTATAGATGTGGAGACTAAACATTAGAGAGGTTAAGTGTTTTGCTTGTGGCACTGAGTAATAAGCATTTGAGTTGGGAATCATTTGAAGTCTAATGTTCTTTCCACTGGGCCATGCTGATTGCTGTTTAAAAGGGCAAGGCTTGCACGTACACTATTCTTTTATTCTTTTCAATATCCTAGCTCTCAGAGGGTAGCATGATAAGATAGAGTTCTGTATCCCTGACTCCTTTCTGGACATTTCCAATTGGATATCCCATAGGTGCCTCAAACTCAACATGACCAAAACAGAGTTCATTATCTTTCCACTAACCCACCAAAGTTCTTCCAAACTTCTCTTTTTTTATCAAGGACACCATCATCAGTCTAGTTATCCTGATTTACAACCTCATCCTCGTTCTACCTTACCCCAATATAAACAACTAGTTGCCAAATATTGCTGACCCTACCCCTAGAAAATCTCTTTCATGTTTCCCTTCCTTTCTACTCTACTCCACCACACGAGCTCAAGCCTCCATCACTTCTTTCTTGGTCTTTTGGAATAGCCTCCTATTTTGTCTGCCTACCTCAAGTTTCTTTTCTCTCTGTTCCATCCTCTATACACTGGCCAAACAGATTTTTTTAATGCTTAGATCCTATCACCTCAAAACCTTACTCAGTAAACTCCAGTTGATACCTGCCATTGTACCAGCAGCTAAACAAACTTTGCAAACAACTCTTCTGAGGCAAATAAAAATTTATTCTGTTCAAGCTGTTTATTATTATAATAAAAAACTAATTTTTATTTAGGACTTTAAAGTTTGTGAAGCACTTCACATAAGTTATCTCATTTAAGCCTTCCAACAGCCTTATTAGGTTTGATCTCTCTAAGATCAAATAAAAACTCCTCTGTCTGTGATTAAACATTTTTATTGTCAGGTTCCAAATGAGCTTTGAAACCTTCTTGTACATTACTTCCCTTCATGCTCTCTAAGGACCAGCCAAATCAGCCTTCTTCCTATTGTTCACACAGTCCTCCAAGGCTCATCTTTGTACTTACTGTTCCTCACTTCTGGAACCTTCATCTTCTCTTACTTCTCCTTCTCAGAATCCCTAATTTCCTTCAAATTCAGCTCAAAGGCTACCTTCTACTTGAAGCTTTTCCTGATTCCCTCAGCTAGCAATGCTTTCCCCGCTCCTTGCCCTACCCCCAACAAAAATAAATTAACTTTTATTTATTCCTGGAGAAATTTGTCTACGTTCATGTTGTATCCCCTTATAGAATGCAAGCTCTTTGAGGGGAGAGACAGTTTCCTTCTTTTCTTCATATCTCTAGAACCTAGGATGCTATCTAGCACACAGTAGGAAGTTAGATGTAGTTCTGTGGATAGAGTGCTAAGCCTGGAGTCAGAAAGACCTGAGTTCAAATCCAGCCTCAGATACTTACTAGCTATGTGACCTTGGGTAAATCCCTTAATCTCTATCTGCCTCAGTTTCCTCAAGTGCAAAATTGGGATATAACAGCACCTACACTGTGGGGTTGTAGTAAGGATCAAATGAAATAATAGTAGACACATAGTAGGCACTAAATAAATGCTTATCCCCTTCCTTCCCTTCCTTGTTTGTTGATAGATTGACTAGAAATTGTGTAGGATCAGCAGTCAGGAATAACTTGGGTTTGAAACCCTCCCCTGATACTCTGTGACCATTAGCAAGTCATTAAATCTCTCTATGCCTCAGTTTCTTAATCAATAAAATAGAGCTAAGAGGGATGAGAATAATATCTTTAGCATTTATTTAATGGGGCTGTTGTGAGACTTAAATGAGATAATGTATATAAACGGCTTTGCCAATTTTAAAGTGTTATTTAAATCTCAGTTATTATTATTAAAACTCCTGGGAAAGCAATATTCATGAATTTTAAGTTGAAATTCCATTCACATGTTTCAAACTGTCATCCTTTCACAAAGGTATACATATTTAAACAAAACTTTTAAGAGCATGAAATTTTAATGCTTTACTAGGATTCCAGGTACTAATTAATTGTTATATTGATTTTTTTCATTTCCTACTATGTGGTAGATAGTATCTAATGGAAAAAAATCCATAGAAATATTAAAGATCAGTTAACTTAGCCTTCATGAGGAGTTTCCTCTGACTAATGACTGAAACTAAATTGATATCATTTTTCAAGTTAAGCTCTCTGCTTCCTAAAACGAGTGTTCAGAAATCACAAAAATTTAAATTCTGAGTTCCTTATACCGAGGGGATTTGGACAGCAAGTGGTTAATTGTAGGAATTGAGTCAACCCCATCTTGTCACTCAATTCTGGAGATAGTTCCTTTTCTATTCTATTATGGGTCTAGTCTAACTTCTGTCTGGTGGGAAAGCTATTCAATTGTGGGAATTGGCAAGAGCACCTTATTGCACTGTTTGAACCTAGCCCTGTGCAGCTGGGAAGCTGGACCACCTCTACCCGTTGCTCAGAGACCCTTAGCCAAGGACCTAGGTTATGCTAACCAGAAACTCAGTCAGATCCATAGATTAATGCAAGGAGTTTTCTCACAATTGTACATCTCAAGCATCTCATTTATCTTAGCTGAAAACTTGTCCCATACTGAACAGTCAGTTATTTCCATATCCCTTTGATTGTTTATAGATGCTTGGGGGGAGAAGGATACCACTTTTTCTGAATTCAGGGAACTGTGCATTGGTTTACTCTCCTCCTCCCGACTGGGAAGGTCCCCAATATTTCCTCCAACTAGAAATCAGATTATCTAATATTGTATTGTTTCATTTTCATTAACTGGCCTAATTTGATTTTTTTAATGTATAAAAGTCTGTCTCTCCCAGTATTTGGGGTTTGGGCCTGCGCTGAGGAGGTCTGGTCCCAGGTTGCTGGACAACTGTATGCATTGCTTTATAAATCAATATGTTTGAAAGATTAAGCCTTTGTTTCCTCAGTCATTTCATTTTTTTTTA
>CM053622.1:661577148-661607337 GCA_028646595.1 Phalanger gymnotis
CCACTTTGTGGGTTCTGCAGCTCTAAAACTGGTTCAGAGCCATTGTTTTATAGGTTTTTAGAGGAACTTGGTGGGGAGCTCACGCCAGTCACTGCTTCCCAGCCGCCATCTTGGCTCCGCCCCCCAGTCATTTCATTTTTCACCCACTACAATACTAAAAATATCTGGAGAAGGGCCCTCGATTAAGTGCAAAATAAATGTCTCTTCCTTGTCCTTTCATGCATCCTGAACCAACAGTGGGTCCCTGGAGGTGGGATTTACACCTGTGATATAATTGTAGCACCTCAAAACTATAGCTGTTACATCAGGGCATCAGAAATGGCCTATATATAGGGTTCTCAAATTTGCTGGCCTTGGTGCCTCTTTATGCTCTTAAAATTACAGAGGAACCCCCAAAGAACTTCTGTTTATGTGAGTTATATCTATTGATGTTTATCATATTGGAAGTTAACACATTTTGGTATTATTATGAAAAGTTTCAGGACCTCCTAAGAAGATGTAAGGGGCCTTTGGGAGTCCCCAGACCACACTTAAAGAGCCACTGGCTTGGACCACCAAACAGTAACCTGGTCTTAAATACATTCTGCCTTGGTTGTGGTAATATTCTAATAATCACTAAAATTATTGAGATTTACATATATATGTCTTCTCTATTTAATGCACTTTAATACTATTAATGGCCAAGAAAAAATCCATAGAAATATTCAAGATCAGTGAGTCAGTAAGATGCTTCCATAGAAATATTCTTAGCACCAGAAATGTCTTGGGAGCTCATTGGAGTGTGCCAGACCTAAGCCACTAGAAAAAAAAATTCCCTTCTGGGCTAGAAGAACCAAGGCATCATTTCAGTAATGACTGATTTTATGTAGCAATTTTAATGTGCAAAGTACTTTACATACGCTACCTCATTTGGGCTTCACGACAACTCTGTATAAGCATTGCAGGTACTATCATCTCCATTTTACAGATGAAGCTCACTGAGGTTAAACGGTTTGCTATGCTTGCACTGCTTGTAAATGGCACAGGCAGACCTCGTCTTTCTGAGTCCAATTCCACCACTCTAGCACGTTTTCTTTCTTTACCTAACTGTATCCAGCCAACCAAGCTTCGTCCCATTTACCTAAATTAAAGAGCAATCTTATAGCTATAGCAGTTAAGCAGGCTTCATGAGAAGCTATAGCAGAAGGAGGCCATCTGGGTTCCCATCAACTAGCAGGGCTTTGATGATCAAACAATTAAATGAAAAACATCAAATGCTTCATCTGTACATAGTGCTTTGGTGACAAGAAAACAGTTAGATCTGGAGCTCCATGATGCCCTCCTACAAAGAACTTAAAATAAATAGCATCTACTTTCCAAAGTCTAAGAGATTCATATGATTTGGGAAAGGTATGGTGGGAGTGAGAAGGATACGGACCATTACAAAGAAGAAATTACAAAGAAGATCTTGAGTAAAGATTTAAAGAAATTAAAGCAATTAATGAGCAAAAGAGAAAATGGTCTGGTCATGAGATGAGAGAGAGGGAGAACTGATGGAAAGCCCATGTACTTTATTGGTATCTTTGTGCTATCAAGAGAAAGCAAGGATTCCCCACTGCCAGCAAACTTGTAAGAGGACGTGGACCAAGGTCTCAGGATTGGCAGGCATGGATGGGTTGTAACTTGTATTGCTGGAGGGAATATCAATATGGATGAGATCATATCCCTATGAGCATCTGAGTAGGATGGGATGGACTACTTCTTCCTATGACTTCTAACTTTTCTGTACCAGTAAGTACCAAAATTTGGCCTCTAAGTACTTTCTCTCCCCTTTGTTTTTCCCACAGGATTATAGATATCGGCCCTTCTTCTGGTTTGGGTTACTAATCCAACCCTAACTTCAGATGACACAGGCCTGTTCCCACTTCTTGCCCTGCTATTTGAACAGTACAAAATTCCTCTAAGGTTGTTGCTTGTGGTTGCTGTTTTAAGGATTTACTACTAAAATATAGGAGATTAAAGGCCAAGTTGTGAAGTTTACAAAGACCTTAATAATTAATCATTCTCATGAATCTAAATATTCAGTGAAAGAGGCCTTATTCTTTCTTAGTTCTAAATTTCTTCTTAGAAGGGTTTTTAGGTTTTTTTGTGTGTTATGGACCCCATGGATCTAATTAAGCCTATAGACTTCTCAGAACATTGTTTTTAAATGCATAAGAGAAAATACATAAGACTACAAAGGAAACTAATATTGAAATACAGTCATCAAAGTGTTTTAAAAATCAAACTCATGCACCTTACAGAAACACTGAGGATATTTAATCCCAAACAATTCTATTTTAGCTAGGCTAGGCACTCAAACTTCAGATTTCTGATGGAAGTGGGTTTGGTTTGACAAGACTATTACAGCCCTTCCAGAATCTACTTCTCCAGCTTCAACACCAGGTATGGTATATCCGGGCTTGTAGCAGGCACTTTCTAGTCTGGTCCTTCCACTGTAAATGTTTCTCTGTGCTCCAGACCTGCAAGAACCTCCCTGCCCTTGGTCTCACTGGCTCCAGACCCCAGAAACTTCTGTTCTTGTACCTCTGTCTTCCCTTTACTCTCTGCTCCCTTCCCAGCAGACTTTATACTAACTTTCTTATCATGTAGGTGTTCTCTTCCCTTTTTTTCCTTTCCTTTCCTGGACTCTTCTGACCTTCTCTTTTACCTCAAGGAAATGAACTGGTCAGATGTAATGGCTCATTCAGCCCATGAGGCCCTAGGGTCTAAGTGATCTTCCTTCAATTCAATAAACATTTATTAATTGCCTACTGTGTACCAATCACTATGCTAAGCTCTGGGGATATAAATTTTTAAAAAAAAAAGAAAGAGAAAGAAAGAAAGGAAGAAAGGAAGGAAGGAAGAAAGGAAGGAAGGAAGGAAGAAAGGAAGGAAGGAAGGAAGGAAGGAAGGAAGAAAGAAAGAAAGAAAGAAAGAAAGAAAGAAAGAAAGAAAGAAAGAAAGAAAGAGAAAGAAGGAAAAAGAAAGGAAGAAAGACAATCCTTGCCCTGAAAGAGCTTATAACCTAACAGGTGAAGACAATACATAAAAGGATTCTGAATGGGGCAAGGGGAGACACCAGAGTACCAAGCATGGGAGCTTCTTATTCAGTGGAGTTTAATCCAGGCAGCTGTAAATGTCTTTGCTGGAATCTGCAGGCAGCTGGCATCCTACATCCAGCAGTTATCTGGAAGTCCAGTTTCTACCCTTATAAAGGAAGGTTTGGGAGGAGGAGTTTGGTGCTCTACTGTCCAGCCTTCCAAACAGAGACAAGAGGAGGCTGACGGTGTCAGCAGCAAGGTTATGAGACTAGAAGTGATGAGCTTTTCCTGGGAAAGGCATCTTGTTTGATGAAATTGGGGTTCTAATGATACTTTCTAAAAGGGTCCTTCCACCCCAGACTTCTCTTCTGGATGACCTTCAACCCCAGCCCAGCCAACCAACAAATTGTGGTCCAATGGACACAGCTGGCTATGGAACCAAAGAACCTGGGTTCTGAACTCCACATTGTCTCTTTGTCTGCATAACCTGGGGCAAGTCACTTAATCTCTGGGCTTCAATTTCCCGATCTCTAAAATGAGGGGGTTGGCTTGGATGATCTCTAAGGTCTCTTCCAGCTGTTTCCCAGTTATCTTTGACCCTCGACTCAAACACAGAGCTGAAATAATGGACACCCTGGTACTGGTAAACAAGTGATGCCTTTCCTTGGAATGAAAATGACTTGCTGCCACGTGTTATCTCTGAAGCGGCGGGCAGAACATTCTGTTGGAGCAAACGCAAGTCACTGCAGCCAGAATATGCCTAACGTCATTGTGCCTTTGGCTTCTCTGATGCCTGTGGTACCATGTCAGACATCATGTCACAGGATTAAAGAAGAACCAAAATTAGTTCTAAAAACTACAACTATTTTTGGCAGGACTATATTAATAGGAGACTAGGCTTATAACGATTAATGGCATTCAGATCAAAATATTCCATATTGTGAGCTATCAAATCAGAATCATTATCTCAAGGTGGGAAAACCTAGGTCAGGCGTAGGGAACCTGAAGCCTGGAGCTCGAGGCCACAGGTTCCCCACCCCTGACCTTGAGTGTGCCCATTATACTGGCATTAGTAGTACCAATGACACACAATATGGCAGCAGAGAGAAGTTCAAAGCCAATCCTGCTGCAGTGAAATACATTTAATCACCCAGTCACCTGCCTGTCAGACTTTTAAGGGAGTCCATTGTTGTGACAGACTTTCAGAAAGCTCTTCCCTATGAGGAAGAAGTCACAGGCATACCTCACTCATTTGCAAACTCTTTTCCTCTGCCTGCCCATCCTTGTGATTCCAAAAAGCAGCTTAGGTCAATCCCAGACTTCAAGGTGATTCTGATACATTGTTGTTGGAGGCTAGTTAGATCAGATCCTTTTGCCCATTGAAGGAAAAGTGACATATACACCCAAACAGTTACACAGATGGATGACCATCCTGCCCCACATCCAGAGAAATTCTACAAACCCTTAGGTATAACCTTATCTGAATCATGCATGATTGGTACACTTGAAGTAGGTTGCTGCTCCCCTGGTACTCTTTTGAATAAGATCTTGCAATTCTTAAATTTTGCAAGCACCCAGGGCCCTGACTGTGAGTTAGAGAGTATCACTCTTCCGAGAGAAGTTATAAACAGCTTTAGTTCTCTGATCCAGACACCACCTTGTGGTTAAAAGAACAGTTACAAAAAAGGAAGTCATGATCTCTAAAAGCCAAGATGTCATCAATGGCAGGATGGACATCCCTAGCTGCATGCATTCATTCATCTGTCTATCTGTTTATCTTTTGATAATGTAAGTAGATGGGCAGATTGAAAAATGCTATTGACATAGTAAACTGAATTGTCATCAAAGCTTTTCATAAAGCCCCTTTGTGCTATGGACTAAATGAAGAGATGTGTGCTGGCATACAACTAGGCATTTGGGGAACTAGGTGAATGACTTGACCCAAAGAGTATTCAATAATAGCAGCTAACTGACAGCGTAATGGTTGTAGGGGTCAGGAAGACCTGAGTTCAAATTCGAGCTCAGTCACTTACTAGCTATGTGACCCTGAGCAAGTCACTTAACCCTATTTGCCTCACTTTCTATATCTGTAAAATGAGCTGAAGAAGGAAATGGCAAACAATTCTAGTATCTCTACCAAGAAAACCCTAAATGGGGTCATGAGGAGTTGGACACAACTGAAATGGCTGAAGAACAAAAATCAAATTGGAGGGAGATCTCTGTTAGAGTGACCCAGAGATTGTTATTATTATTATTATTATCATTATTATTTGCTGTTCGATGTTATTCAACATTTTTTATTAATGATTTTCATGAAGGCATATTTGTTTTTAAATTTGCAGATGACACAGCATTTGAGAGATAGCTAATATGCTGGATGACAGTCACAATAAAAAAATTGATACCCTAGGATGATACACTGAAAAATAAAAGTTAAAAGAGATAAGTAAAATGTCTGGGGAGGCAATCAGTCACCCATTAAACATGTTTTAAATGCCTACCATATGCTGGGCTCTGAGGATAAAAACACAAAAATGATGGGAAAATGAAATGGTTCCTGCACAGAATAAGCTTAAATTCTATAGGGAATGGCACTTACATATACAAATATATGAAACAAATACAAGGTAATTGGGGGACACTTATCTGGGTGGATCAGAACAGGTCTCACATTGCAAGGACCATTTAAATTGAGCTTGAAGGAATAGAGGGATTCTAAGCAGCAAGGCCCAGGAAGGAGTGCATTCCAGACATGAGGGATGACCTGTGCAAGGTGGACTGCGGCCAGGTTGTGACGAACTTTAAATGCCTAACAAGAGTTCAGACTGGATACTAGACACAACTGGGAGCCGTTAGAGTTTATTGAGCTCGATTATTACATGGTCTGACTTATGCTTTCAGAATATCAGTTTGGGAGTTGTATGGAGGAATGGATTAGAGAGGAGAAAGACTTGAGACAGACAGAAAGACCAATTAGAGGACTATGGCAATAACCCAGGGAAGAGATGAAGGGACTAGGGGCGTCGACATGTGAGCAAAGAGGAGGGGACAGCTTTGAGAAATATTGAGGCAGAATCAACAAGACTCAGCAACATGAGGCAATATGAGGGTGAGGAATTGCTGCAGAGGCCTCCTATTAGGTTTCTTTGCCTCAAGTCTCTCCCTGCTCCAGTCCATCCTACACACCGCTGCCACAGTGATGTTCCTTAAGCAAAGACCAGATTATTTCACTCCTTTACTCAGCCAGTTCCAGCAGCTCCCTGTTGTCTTTAAAGTCAAATATTGAGATCAACCATGAAGGATTTAGCTATTTTCGGCAATACAGTGATTCAGGATAACTGATGGAAAATGCTATCTATCCATCCCCAGAGAAAGAACTGATGGAGTCTGAATACAGATTGAAGTATACTTCTTTTTTAACTCTATTTCTTGTTTTTTTTCTTTGCTCTATGTTTACTTTCACAGCATGACTAATATGGAAATACGTTTTGCATGACTACACGTGTATAAACTGTATCAAATTGCTTGTCTTCTCAATGAGGGTGGAGGGCAGGGTGGTAGAGAATTTGGAACTCAAAATGTAAAAAAAAATGTTAAAAATTGTTTTTATATGCAATTGGACAAAAATAAAATATTGAATAAAAAATTTTTAAATCAAACATCAACTCATCTATTTAGCTTTTACATATCTTTATACCCTGGAACCCAGCTTTTCCTTCCAGTCTTATTGAATATCATTTCCCTCCTGTACTTGGTGATCTAGTCAAACTGACCTTGCCTGAGTTCCTCACACATCTTCTAAGTCTCTATGTTTTACACTTGTAACTTCACAAATACAGCCTAGGGGAGGTGTGGTTCCAGAGTAATTCCTTTAAAAAGATCTAGAATTTAGTGGACATTATGCTCAACATGATTCAACCATGTGACATGGCAGCCACGAAAAGCCAAGTATAGAGTCATAGACTTTCAATGGAAAGGGACTTCAGAGGCCATCAATTATTAGGATTTATTTTGTGCATCAAGCCTAAAGGTGCCTCTCTACAACTTTCATACACTGTTTCTAGTTCTGGATTCTGGGACCAAGAAGAACACATTATAGGTCCACCTTAAAGTTCTTTGAATGTCTCTAATGTCTTTAAATAGTTCCACATTATAATTCTTTAAATATCAAGGAAAGATCTCATGTTGCCACCCCAACCTCTACCAATTTTCTCTCCTCTAGGCTAAATGTCCCCAATTCCTATTTCCCTTATGCTGTCCTAGGCTGAGAAACGTGCTTAGAATCTAGGAAACAGTGGTCCCACTGTAGTCCGCCTCAGTCAGTCCATAGTTGGAGTACCATGTTCAGTTCTGGGTACCATATTCTAGAAAAAGGTGTGTGTACAAAAAATGGTGATTAGAATGGTGAGAAGATTAGAGAACATGGTTGAAGAAACTAGAGATGTTTAGCCTGGAAAAGAGAAGAACTAGAGGAAATATGATAGCTCTCTTCAATATATGAAGGTCTGTCTTATGAAAGACAGATGATACTTGTTTTCCATGTCTCCAGGGAACAGAACTAGGAGAAATGGGTAGAATTTACAAAGACAGAAATTAAGGCTTGGTATAACAAAAACTTCTTCACAATGGAAGCTTCCCCAAAGTGGAAGGCACTGCTTATGGAGGCAATGGTTATCCCTTCTTTGGAGGTTTCCAAGTAGAGAATGGATCTCCAATAGTTAGGGATGTTACAGATGGGATTCCTGGTCAGATGCAGGCATCAGATGGTTCTGAGGCCCTGAAGGGGCCTCTTAGATTTTGTGATTCTCTTAGGCCACTGGGAACAACTATACCATTTCAAGTTCAATATAATAAGCTACATAGAATCAACTAGAATATATTAAGAGGCAGTGTAGAGCTGGTCTGGAAGCCATAAAGATCTGGGCTGAAGTTCCACCTGTGAGATTTCTTCATTGTGTGATCTTGGGCAAGTCACTTCATTTATTGTTCTAGCCAACTCTCTTAAGACTAACTTGCAGAGAAGGCAGTGCTGTGCTCACCTGACAGCTCAATATACCAAAGAAAGCACAGGTCCAATCTTGATCCCTCACTCATCCAGATATGAAGTTATAAACCTGGATGGTTTTGGTGGCTCACCATGTTTTATGCCTAGCTGCCCTAACTTGTGAGCTCAGGTTGGGGGTCAGGAGGCCAGAGGGGGAGCTACGCTAATAAAAATTACTGATTTGAATGTATAATTCATGAACTTAATCAATGAAACCCCAAATTATTGATAGTGGGCTCAACTTAACTGAAAAGTTAACACCACATTATTAGAGTTTAAAACAAATCTACACAAAGGCTGACTTCATGTAACCTTGAGGGAAAAAGAAAACCACCTCAGTAATAGCACATTATCACTGAATCCCAGAATTTTAGAGTTGGAAAGAACCTAGATGACCATCTTTTCCAGCCTATATACAAAAGACATCGCCACTACAATTTACTGGCCATTTGGTCATCTAGCCATTGATTGAAGACTTCCAATGGGGCAGGGGGAGGGAAATCCATAACTTCCCAAAATAGCTCATTCTACATTTGGACAGCTCTAAATGTTAGGAAGTATTTTTCCCTCTTGCATCAAGTCTAAATTTGCATCTTTGAAACTGCCACTCATTGTTCCTGGTTTTGCCCATTGGGAACATATCAAACAAGTGTAATCTCTCTTCCACATATCAACCATTACATTGTTTGAAGACAGTTAACATGTACTCTTTTCCTCCCCAGTCTTCTATAATTAAAGCTAAGTATCCCCCAGTTCCTTCAACTGAGCCTTTTATGGCATGAAATCAATTTCTTGTTGTTGTTCAGTCTTTTCATTATGTCTGACTCTCCATGACCCCATTTGGGGTTTTCTTGGAAAAGATACTGGAGTGGTTTGCCATTTCCTTCTCCAGTTCATTTTACAGATGAGGAAACTGAGGCAAACAGGATTAAGTGACTTCCCCAGGGTCACACGGCTAGTAAGTGTCTGAGGCTAGATTTGAACTCAGAAAGATAAGTCTTCCTGACTCTGTGCCCAGCACTCTATCCACTGTGCCACCCAGCTGCCCTACAGACTCAAAGTCCTTCATTATCCTAGGTCCCCATCTCCAAATGCTATCCAGCTTACCTGGTTATGTCTCACAGTTTGCTACAATTTTTGAGAAACATAAAACTTATAGAAAAATGTTACTAATATGTTTACATAATGCACACTTATTTCTCTTGAGGGTTTACAAGCCATTTTTTCAGAACACTACTTTAGATATTGTTATCCCTACTGAACTGGGAATCAAACCTAGGTGTTCTGACTCCAGGACCAAAGTTCTTTTCACTACACCATTTAAGTGGGACAAGTCGAAGGTTAGCAGCGTTTTTCAGGACCACGGATAACTCCTTCTCTCTCTTGCTTGAAGATCAACATACCCAATGTCTGGTAATCCCTCTGGTTGTTACCTTTCTTGCTTGCTCTTTTTCCTTATGCTGACACCTCAGTTTAGACTTTGGGCCTTCCCTATTCTGAGTAAGAATGCATAATAATATAAACAGTCCCTTATTTTATGGAATTTTAGCCTCTTATTCTTTTGTGACACCTTCTCCAAGATCCTAATCTGCTATATTGGACTGTGGCAACATCCTTCAGCAAACGTCTTCTCCTGTGATGGGATACTAAGAACACTTCTTCACCTTCTTTTGTGTCATGGACCTCTGTGGCAGTCTGGTGAAGCCTAAGAACTCCTCAGAATCATGTTTTTAAAAGTATAAAATGAAAGGCGTAGGGTTACAAATAAAATCAATTATATTGAAATTATCAAAATACTATGGAAAAATTCACAAACTTAAGGATAAGAACACCTATCTTGGAGAATCATGGATTTAGAGGGAACCTAAGAGATCATTTAGTTCATCCCTCTCATTTGGAAACTGAGCCACCAAACACTAAAGTGATTTGCCAGTGTCACAAAGCAGATACGAGACTTACTGACTGTAAGGAAGACAATGATCTCCATGTCAGAACTGTAATTTCCCCAGGTTCAAAACTATTTCCACTGATCTATCATTTTTGCTCTACTTTTGCTCCCCTCATTGATTACTAAGCATTTGTGTAGATGCTTTCCAGCTTAATTGGGTATCTTTTTGCTGTTGTAGCTTCGACACTTGACTTTATAAGTTCTTCATCTGTTTTTTATCCCATTCAATTACAAACTCTTTGACATAAGGGAATAGGTTAGTCAGTGAATAATCTTTTCTAAGAACTGGCTACATACAATACCCCTGACCCCAGTACTACACAAGAAAGCAATAGAAACCAAAAGGCCCATGAAGTATTGACAATTTATTGAGGTGGACAGGACCAATCCACTGTTTTGCTTGTTTTTTCTATAGCCCCTTAGTTGCACTCTCTACACAATGTAGTCAAGGTTCACTGACCAGATGATTAGCTTGTCTCGTGACCTTCCTCAAATCTCTACTTTCTTATCTGGAGAATGGGGATTATAAGTTGCCCTACCTTTGGGGGTACTACAAAGATAAACAAGCTAATAATTCTAAAGAGCTTTGAACATCCAAAAGGCTAAGCATGGTGATTACTGCTAATGATGGAATGTGATATCAAGTTCTCTCGTGGTTTCGAAATTGGTTCAGAGGAATAAAATGAGTACAAACAAACGTCCAATATAAGAAGTTAATGGGGTGTCTCAGGAATTGGTGATTCGTATTTTTAATAAGTAGCTAGCTTGTTGAACTAGCTGACGACATGAAATTATGTAGGCTAGCAAAAACTACAGAGACTTGCAAGAAATTCCAGAAGGATCTAATCAAACAGGACTAGAAAATAGGACAGCAGATAAATTTTAATGAAGGTAAGTGTCACGCTTAGTATAGGAAATCATCTAAATTTACCATGTATGTTGTCTAAACAGAGGACATTAGGAAAAAGAAACTGTGGCAGTTGATGCATGCACAAGCACATTGCATCTACCATGAATGTGGGTGTTTAAATAAGGATGTAGAAGCTACTTTCCATTTCCTGGCTGTTGCATATTTTTTGGTTGGTAGTTATTAGTAAATAACTGTCAGGGGAGACTCCTGTACACTACCCTGATTGGCATAGCCAAACAGAAAACATATACTAGGACAACTTGAGTGATCTTCTCCAGTCAACTTTCAGTCAAGAAGTGTCCCACAGCTTGAGCCTACCTCTTCCTCACAGTTTCCAGGCTGGTAGAATTTTCAGTAGCCCAAGGGACTGAATGGGGAAGACAGAACTAGGAATCGGTGCCTTCTCCCTGCCACAGTTGGCAAACATTAAGAGGGTCCAGAACTACATGAAAGTAACAGAGTTGAGGGCCAGGAGAACTGAGGAAGGGCCTTTTCAGGGGAGAGAAGGGGGAAGCAAAGCTATGACAACAACAACAACGAGAAAGACAACGACAAAACCCAATTCATGTATTTTGTGCCTAAAGATTTTTAAAAAGCACTTTGCTCTCCTCAATCCTGTGAGGTACAAAGTACAAGTGTTATTATTCTCACCTTACACACTGGGGAATTCAGGTTCAGAAAGCACATTCACATAGATAATAACTGTAAGAGCCGAAATTCATAACCCAGACCCCCTGAATCTATGTGTGACAATCTTTCAAGATCTACTGCATTTTTCCCATGTGGATTTGGGCCACCCAAGAATGTATCATCCACTAATAATACTATTTTGATGGAACTAATTGTCTTCTATATCACTGTTCCACCTAAAGGGGAAGTCAGCTCAAGGAGGATGGGGAACTTTCAAGAATAAAGTTCTAAAGACAAAGAAAAATTCTGATGAAGAAGCAAAAGAAGGATTGTGTGAAGAAACTGATGTCAATGGACAGGAAACTCATCAACTAATTTAGATTGTTTTTAAAGAAAAAGGTATGTGCAGAAGATGAAAGCAAAGGCATGTAACAGAACAAATACAAATGAGTGGTATGGTATGTGAAGAATAAAGCATTAGGAATGCTAAAACTCAGGCTGGTAGGAGTAATGAGGACTGCAGAAAAGATAGGATCACTGCTTGGGGTAGATGGGACAGTGATAACTGAGAGAAGGAAGAGGGAAGGAAAGAGAGAGAAGGAAGAATTGCTCCATCCCTATTTCCCCTCTACTTTTGCTTGTATTGTTTCACTTCGTGTCAAGAAGTCTTTGTAGGGGAAAGGACAGAACAAGATAGTGGCTAACAGGCAGATCATATCCCAGATAAGTAAGGAGAAAGCAAGAGAGCTCTGGGCTGCCTAGGATGACTTTACTTACCTGGCTTAGAGGAACTTGGCAGAGCTGTAAATGACATTTGGAAGATCACAAAAATAGGAGAGAACTCACAGAACTTGAAAATAGCAAATGTTTTCCTACTTTCCCTCTCCCAAACAAAAGGGGGAATGACAAAATGTGCTACAGAATTGCTACCACTGCACGTGTGAAAAAAAATCTAGCCAAGGTAACAATCAAAACCATTATTTTAGAATCTCCCACCATATACCATTTCTGAAATCCAGACAGAGACAGAAGTGGTTAGAATGCTGAGCATGAAGTCAAGATGACCGAGTTTGAATCCTGCCTCTGACACTTAGTAGCTATGTGACCCTGGCAAGTCATTTAACCTCTCTCTGTGTGTCCATTTTCTCCTCTATAAAATAAGGAGATTGGATTCAATGGTCCAAAAATATGGTCCTATGACTTTCTGTAGTGGACAAGACCCTGGACATCAACCTGTTTGGCAAGTGGAACACTGAGGACACATAAATCAATGCTGTGTCCCCACAGTCTTCTTATATGTTTCCCCCCTCCACCTACTCTTTGATCCAGTAACAGTGGCCTTCTGGTTCTCTCCTTGTAACTCCATCTCCAGACTCCAAGTCCCTTCCTTCACTGGCTATCCCATAAGCCCAGACCAGACCAGTCTCCCTACTATCTGTGGCTTCCCCGATGGCTTTCAAGTCTCTTCCACCTTCTGCAAGAAGCTTTTTCCAGTTTTCCTGAATCTTAGTACCTTCCCTATGAGACTAGTCTCAATTTATTCTGGATCTATCCTGTTGTATTCAGTTGTTTTCATGTGAGCTCCTTGAGAGGAGAGAATGATTCTTTTTTAATCTTGGTCTGTTTGGTTTTTGTTTTTGGGGTGGAGTTTGACTTTTGTTTTGCATTCTTAGAGCTTAGCACAATGCCTGGCACATAGTAGGTGCTTAATAAGTGTTAAGTGACTTTCTCCACATTACCTTGCCACCTTTGTTAAACATGCATAGGGAAGTTATTTGCTTGGCAATTGGGGTAAATAAATTACTCCAACAAGAAAGATTAGTTCTCGTGTAAGGTCCAGAGAAGTTAGAGATTTGCCCAAGGTCATGAGGTTGTTGCTGCTTAGTCATCCAGTTCTGTGTGACTCTTCATGACCCTATGGGCCATATCATGCCAATACTTTCCATGGGGTTTTCTTGGTAAAGATGCTGGAGTGGTTTGTCATTTCCTTCTCCAATTAGGAGTGTCCAAATCAGGATTTGAATTCACATACTGTGACTCCAAGTTCAATACTCATTCCCATGCTTATCCATCAGTGAACATCTTTACATCCTTGAGTTTTATTTGTTTTGAGGTGAAAGGAGATAGAAGGAATGGTATGCGCTCTTGGAATGACTGCTTAGAATCAATGGCCAGGATGTCATAAAATATTCATTTTATTTTTAATATATGAAATGAAACAAGCATTTCTATAATGTAGTTGAACAAAAAACTTGTTATATATGAAAGTATTAAGTATACCCTGCTATTCCATTTAAATGCATAATAAAGTTATTATATAAATTTCTTTTTTTTCTTCCCTTTCCCCATCCTAGAAATGGCATTAGGACACAAATACACATATTTATGTAAAATCATTCTATACGTACTTCTGTTTATCAGTTCTTTCTCTGAATACATAGTGTCTTCCTTCACTTGTCCTTTATAGTTAATTTGAGTATTTATAATATTCAAAATGACTTAGTTGCTTAAAGTCATTCTTAAAACAATATTACTGTTGCTATACACAATGTTCTCTTGGTTCAGCTCCTTTCACTCTTCATTATTTCGTGCAAGTCTATCCACGTTTTTCTAAAATCAGTGAGCTCAAGACCAATTTTTACAAGTGGTCAATACCTAGAGAAATTTACTCTCCATCGATTCTCAGGAAATTGTTAGCTGTTCAGCATGACCACCGATTTCAATTAATGGCCAGGCCTTCTCAATAATCATTTGACCTTTCTGCCTTGTCCACAGTTTCCCTGACAAACAAACCATTTGTCTTCATCATTATTGATTTACTGATCTATTAATCACTTACTGAGTGCATTGAAGAGAACAAAAAGATAGCAGGCCCCACAGCTCAACCTATAGGGAATGACTTCTTTGTTGAGGCTATTGAAACTTATTACTAAACAAAATTTCACACTCGGGTTTCCTATCCTCAAAACCAGGTCATGATAAAATTTCTGTGCTCCATTAACTCTAAGATTGGTATGTGCTATGCCACAATGTTTAAAGGGAATATTTGCTAATTTACAGAAACATTTTATGTACTTTTTTCTCATACCATAAGAATTTACAGTCTAAATAAGATTTTATAAATATTAAAAGTTGTCTAAGGCTAGATTAATTAAGCCTTGGGGAGGTGGGAATAAACCCTTCAATCACTACCTCAATCTACTAATGTTTAAAGTTTCTACAACAAAATATGCTAGTAACCAATTTCAGTGTTACTATAACTTTTACTGTAGATGGGGCAGCCTGTGATTGTTGCATCTCTACCAGCAGAATGCAAATTCAAAAGCACATGTGCTGGGAAATTACTAGATGCTTCCTGCATGAAAATCAATATATGAAGGGAACCTATGGGTGAGCCATATGCTGCATCCCTTAGCTACACAATGCATTTAATTATTTAACACTCGAAATGATTTAAGATGTCTGGGTTGAATTGGATTTGATATGCTTACTATGACATATGATGAAAAATTAAGTTCTATTACCCATGATCAAAAATTAAGTTGTCTTTGTGGTTCTGCCTACTGATTTACAGCTCCTCTGCTTGTACTTAATATACATCTTAAGTAGGCAACTCTACATGGAAGCTGAAATCCTTCAGACTACACGGCAAAGCAAGAGGAGAAAGGGCAGGAGGAGAGTTTTATGACGAGGATTCAAGTCATATGAAAATATGTTTTTCAAAAGAGGAAGGGGGAAGAAGGTAGGCTCAGCTCATGATGGCTCACTGGACTCATGAAGGAGTATGATGAATACACACTAGGAGTGGTGAGGCAAGAAGGCATCTGAATTTATCTTTGAACATCTAAATTTCACTCTCCTAAATAACAAAGATGAATTTCCACATTAGGAATGTTGATTCAGATAACTAATAGGAGAAAGTAAAATATAACATCTCTCTACCCAGTGTTGACACCACTTCTGATTAAGACTAAGCACGCTTTAGTGTTCTTCCAGAGAGACCCTGGGATTTCTCTAGTGCCCCAAGTAATGGGGGTGGGGGGGTAGGAAACAAAACTGTGCACCTAAATTTTAGTGAATTGAGATTTTCTCAGTGGATGACAACTATATTAAAAGAGATTGACAGCATTTGGCTTTTTAACCTCACAGCATAATCTATAGGGGCACTTAGCAAAATAGAAGCACAAAATAATAGACATATTTTCAATTCTATCATTGGAGACACGAGCAAAGCAATTGCCATTCCTTGTCTGATAATCTATCACACTTCACTGCACCTCAGCACATAAACTGGGCCTTCTTGGGAATAGCAGAAAACTGAGTGAATGGTATAGGACTATTGAGTTATAAAGCTAATGTGAGGCCTGCCCATGGCTTCAGATGACAGGTGAAAGTCAGGATCACAAGATGAGACTTACTTTAAGCCTCATTCTCAAGGTATCGTGGTTATACAACCATGAATTATAAGCAATTATGGGTCTGATTTCTTGTTCTGAAAGGCTCAACAGAATGAACTCAGAAAGGATTCAGAGATCTTTAAGTGTACAAGGCAGTCTTAAAGTAGTTTTAACTTTAATAGCTTAGTAGCTTAAAACTGCACTAAGACTTCTGGGATACCCTGTAGATTCAGCTGTAACAGCCTTCGGCTAGTTATGTGACCTTGACCTTTCTTGAGCACCTGTCTCCCCCGATGGGTCTCTGGGGTTGGCCTGAAGGTCCTTCCATGAGGGTCATGGAAAGGGACGCTCAGGAGTCCCGTGAAGCTGTCAAAATCTCCTTCCACATCCAATTCCCCCTGATGAGCTCATTACTCTGAATTGAGTCTCCCTAAGGACTTGGTACTCAGACCTGACCAGGGACTGCAGATTTCTGTCCCTGCACATGGAGGCCACTAGGTGGCACCATGGTGCACAGACGACTGGGCCCAGAGTCAGGAAAACCCTGGTTAAAATCCAGCCTGAGACACTCACTAGCTGTGTGACCCTGGGAAGGTCACTTTACCCTCTGTCGGCCTCAGTTTTCTCATCTGTAAAGTGAGTATAGTATCCACCTTCTAGGGTTGTGTGAGGATCAAATAAGTTATCTGAAAAGTGCTTAGCCCAGTGCCTGTAGGCATAGTGCATAGTAGGCACTTAATAAATACTTCTTTCTTTCCTTCCATCCTGGATATGACCCTTGTTCTAACTGATGATAGATTTCCCACTCCTTAGAACTCCTAGTTACTAGGCTCTTCATGTTCATCCGGGCTTCACTTTGGTATCTGGTCTGGCCACGTCATTCCTTAATTCAAGGATCTTCAGTGGCTCCCTATCACCTCTAGAATAAAATCCAACCTCCTCTACCATTTCAGGTGGATTATTCATTAATCTCACAATACACTCTACGTTCCAACCAGACTGGTCTAGAATGGAAGGGTCCTAGATCTAGGGCCAGGGGGCACCTTCGTGGGCATTTAGCCCAATCTCCTTCTTTTACCGATGAGCAAAAAATGATTAATGAAATGCTGTCGTTGAGAGGTAAAAGGTCACATAGGTCGCAGAACCAGGATTTGAACTCAGGACTTCTGAATCTAATTCTAGTCCTCTTCTCACTTTGCACTGCACTGGGCTTCAATTATAAATGGAATGCTGTCCCTCCTCATCCCTCAGAATTCCTTACTCCCTTTAGGGTTCAGCTCAAGCACCACTTTCTTTGGGAATTCTTTTCAATTCTCAAATTATCATAGTAGGCAGTGCCCCTTTCCAAAATCATTTTATTTTTGTATATATCTTTTATTTGCTCATCTGTTAGTACATTGCATTCCCCCGCAGAATGTAAGCTCTTTGAGGGAAAGAACTGTGTCTCTTTTGCATTTGCGTCCCCAGCACCTGGCACAAGAAAACTAACTCAACTGACTGGTAGTTAATGTTAGCTTTAGTTTGGGACTGAGTTTCACCCTCAAGGGAAAGACCATGGCAGAGTTTTTCCTCAGCCCGCCCCTTAAAAAATTTGCATGATGTCACTAGTTTCCTAGAAGATGTCATCAAATGGAATGGAGGTGACCCTGAGCTGCCAAGGGTTATGTCAAAAGAGAACAGCTCCAATGAGTACTACCAAGCTGGAAAAACTTGAACAGGCTTGACAAGTGACTGTGTCTGTGATGTCACCTAAGGGCCCGCCTAGCTAAGTTTGGGTAAGTCCAATAACAGAAGCTCTGACACAAGGCGATAGAAATTTTAGCCACTGCAAAATATTAAAAGCATTGTTGACTCGTGCCAGTGGAGGGAGTACCTAACTGCCCTGAAAAAATGATGGATAATTCTAACTAAAACGTCCATTGCTAATTTCTTGGTCTTACTACTCCCTTGGCTCTCGATTGCCCTTGGTTTAATGATATCCAGCACATGGAGAGTCAAAGGACCACATTCTTGGTTGCTCCACCCATGGCAAAAATTAATTGTTATAAAACTATAAGCAGGCGGGATAACCTCAGGAGAAGTGTCTTACTTTGGCATTTTAGTATAAGAAAATAGACTCCAGGAAAGAAACTCTGCTGGATAAGGTAATCAGTAGCTGAGAGCGGGCTTGCAAGTCTCCTATAATACTAATCAGCCCTGTAAAGAGCTATGGAAGCCTGTCACCACCCCTTTTAATTCTAGTGCTTTGCCTATATTGATTATTTCCAATTTATCCTGCATATATATTGTAGGTATATAATTATTTATGTGTTATTCCCTTCTCTTCTCTCCCAATTAGAAAGTAAGGTTCTTTAGGGAAAGGGCTGTCTTTTACTGTTTTTGGTATCCCTAGTGCCAAGCACAGTGCCGAGTAAGTACTTAATAAATGTTTACTGACTGACATCTTAAGGTAGCAAGAGAGACAGATATAGATGAGGGAAAACAGATGTGGATTCTGCAGTGATCTATGAAGATCTTCACCTAGTGACCTGATCATTGATAGAACGGCTCTGTCAGATGGGAGCCCAGGCCACAGCAAACAGAACAGGGGATGGGGCTGGTCCTCCTCCTTCTGCTCAATGTTGAGAAGCATTTTTGTTGTTGTTATTCGGCCATTTCGGTGGCGTCCAACTCTTCATGACCCCATTTGGAGTTTTCTTGGCAAAGATACTGGAGTGGTTTGCCCTTTCCTCCTCCAGCTCATTTTACAGATGAGGAAACCGAGGCAAACAGGGTTAAGTGACTTGCCTGGGGTCATACAGCTAATAAGTGTTTAAGGCTGGATTTGAACTCACAGAGTTGCCCTGACTCTAGGCTCAGTGCTCTATCTACTGTGCCACCTAGCTGCCCTTGAGAAGTATATAGTATGCCTTTATATGCAGCCATCCGCCTCCAAGACTGACAAATATTCCTTGTGCATTTCCTGTTACAAAATAGTTAACAGAACCAAGTGTTTTTCCATTTAATAAAATTTTCTTTTATTATCTTGCACTCAATGTGCCTACAAGTGAGGGGAGTTGGTGTCAATCTTATGGACTATCCAGCAGAAAAATTTTCTGCCCAGTGGGACTTAACAGAATTTTGATAGTTGGTAAGTTAACTGAGCCCCTGCTGTTTTTAGCACGAGTCTCATATAAAACGTTGCCCAGCACTATTTCTTTAATGCCAACGAGCTGATGATTGAATTCCTGAGACACAAAAATTTCTTTTCATTTTCTTCATGTTTTGAGCCCCACTGGGTGCATATCAATTCAGTTTAACCAATGGGAGGGAGGGCCCAGAGGAGTCTGGTCAATTTTAATTCCACTCTTTAGTCAGGTTAACCTGCTCTGCCCTTAAGACGCCTCCCTGATGAAGCACAAGCTCCCTCTGCCCTTGGTACTCATTGGCCCAGTGACGTCAGCTCAAGTTGCATGAGTGATTGATTCATGGTCAGCTTTTTACACCATGGACTCAGTCTTTTAAAAGAGACACATAAGGGAAGAGAGGGTGATGGTTAATTTGGCTCAGTTCCCTGAGAGGGAAGCCCACACATTATTTGTGAAGTCTGTCTGAGGAACCACATAGCCCCAGGAGGCTTGGTCCACAAACTTGGCTGCTCCATCTTGGGATTCCAATCTTGCTCTGTTGCTGCCTGTGGCCAAGCAATGGCTCTTCCCTTGGGGTGATGTGGTTCCCTTGAGGGGCCCTGGAGAGGAGGAGTTCCTCTCTGAAGAAGTGAGTCTGTCAATAATGCCTATCCTCTAAGAGTCTCATAGCTAGCATCTCCCTGCCTCTTTCTTTTAAAGGCAAATGCTGAAGTTATATAGTCCAAAGGGGAACACATTGGTTTTGATTCAATCATCTTTAAAATAGTCAATGAACCAGGATCCCAGGACAGCAGAGTTTATAGACTGTTAAGGAAAACCTTTGATGCAAAACAAAGTCTTCATTCTTTAGCCTTGATAGCTCAGTCAACAATGGATTAACAAGGAAACTTTACTCTGGTTCCTTGTGAGCACATTTGCTACACAAATGAAAGTCATCTACAAATACATTTATCTTGAGCAACGGAGCTCAGTGAAAATTGTGGACTCTACTTTTAGAGAAGAAGAATGTGGATGTCGGTAAGAGAGAAGGCAAAAGACAGAAGTCAGGATGTGTTAGGGTCTATAAATCATGAACTAAAAACAGGAGAAAGAAGGTGAAATGATTATTGTGATAGCTATTTACATATGTTAATTCAGCTGTTCCTTTTAGGTACTTTAGCCACCTATGGACTGTCTCCTGTTTCTACCAAACTTCCTTACCTGGATATTTCAGTGCCTTTTCCAATGCAGTTCCATTTCACAATGGACAATTCTAGGAAATGTTTCGGAGCGATGGTGGTAGAAGCACACAATTAAATTCAACAAACGTTTATTCAGTGGTTACCATGGGCCCTGAATGGTGTTTGGCACTGAGGTTACAAATTCAAAGATTGAAATAATCGCTACTCTAAAGGAACTTACATTCAAACCATCTCCAGAGCTTTTAAGGACATCCTTAAGAAAGCCAGAAAAAAGCTTTGAATAAGTTTTTGTTAAGCAAATACTATATATACTCAATAGAGTGGTGGAACAGAAAGACAGCTGTTCTTTAGGCCAGGAACACCTGAGTCCAAGTCCTCTCTGATACATATGAGCTATGGGACCCTGGGCAAGTCACTAGCCTCTGAGTCCTGTAGGCAGCTAAGACTATAAGATGCAGAAGAAGTGCCAGCCTCCATTGATAGAAGGGGTTTCCTCATCCTAGAATTCCCCATACTAGTGGAATCCAGATCTAGACTCTATCTCCCATCCTTCTACACATGGTACCATGCTAGAATCTAGAGATTTTTGGTATAGACTTATTATTTCAATGATACAGGAACTTCTGGAAAAAAAATTCCTCCAGATGGCAACTGTTCAAGAGTTTGTGGTCTTAGAGCTTTGCCTGAAGACAATGAATAGTTAGGTGACTTGCCTAGAGCCACAGAGTCAATATGTATGAGCACCTGGACTTGTCAGAGCACTTTCTGACCTCAAAGCCCTCTTTCTCCTACACAATGCTGACTCTCTCAGTTTCTAGAAATGCAAAATTAAAATGAAATTAATCTAACAGTACTATTTTCAAAGAGATTACATTCTAGCTAGGAGTTAGGGTGAGGAGAAAAATGCAACTCCACACAGATAAGAATCTCTGTGACCCGCATAGATGATCCTGAGACTAAAACCACTGAATAGCACCTATGACCAGCTAGTCCTGGGATATCACCTGGTTAGATGAACAAGAAAGCCACTGACCATAAAGGTGGTCTTCACCACAGAACACATGAATAAGCATTTATTAAATACTTATTATGTGCTGGATATTGTACTAAGTACACTGAACCTTGTTCAGTCATGTCTGACTCTTTGTGACCCTATTAGGGTTTGTTTTTTTGGCAGAGATACAGTTGTGGCTTGCCATTTTTTTCTCCATCTCATTTTACAGATGAGAAAACTAAGGCAAACAGGGTTAAGTGACTTGCCCAGGGTCACACATCTAGTAAGTGTCTGAGGCCAGGTTTGAACTCTGGAAGATGAGCCTGACTACAGGCCCAGCACTCTATGCACTGCGCCCCCTAGCTGCCTTACATAAAACATGCAAATAGAAGTAGACCCTTCCTTCAGGAAGCTTACATTCTAATAGGGGAAGACACACATAGAGGGGAGATAGAAGAAAGATATTGGAAAGTATGAGTGGTGGCGTGATTTCCAGCAAAGTAAGAAGGTTCATCAATCCTGACAGATTTCACTAGTGTCTTAGGGGCATAGTATGACATGTAATGGGAGGGAAATGAGGAGGATGAGCAGAGTATTGCCAGCATGGTTTAGACAGATGTAGTGAAAGAATTGTATTTAGTCTTTAAGGAATTTAAACTCAGTCATGACTTTCTGCTTATGCCATATCCATTAGAAACCACTATTTCCCTAAGGCAATTTCCCTCTGCTAGAGGTCCACCGTAAGGACTCATGATGTGGAGATGGCTTTGGATTCTTGAAGGCAATGCAGAAGAAATACAAGCACTGTAGGTTTGATGAGCATTTTGAGGAACTGATTCTCTACCTTCTTGTCTCTTCTCAAGCCTTCCAGTGAACTCTTGCCCAAACCCTTTCAGCTGAGGACCTCATCACTGATACTTTACTGAGAAAATTTCTCCCTTCCTGGTCTCACAATATCTCAACATCACCTTATACTATTTCTTCCTTTACCACAGTCTCTGATGAAGAGATGGCTCTTCTCCTCACCAAGGCCAACTTCCTTAGATCTTTAACCCCAACCCATCCCATCATCTTCATGAAGATTATCCCTCCCTTTTCATTATCCCTACCCTCTCTAATTTTTGACTGCTTCATATCTACTATTTTTTCTGTGTTGCCCCAAACACACCAAAACCTCTTCCCTTTTTAAAAAAAAAGTGCTCAATAGTTCCTACTCGCTATCATTACATATCTCTCTCTCCCTTTCTTAGCTAAACTCCTCGAAAAGGCCATTAATATTCAGTGCCTCTACTTCCTTTCCTTTTACTCCTCCATCCTTTGCAATATGGCTTCCAACCTCATCAATCAACCAAAGCTGCTCCCTCCAAAGTGACAGATGATCTTTTAAATGAACAACTTTAAAGTTCTCTTTTCAATCCACTTTCTTCAGAATTGATCAGTAGCATTTGACATGTTTGATCATCTGTACCTGGGTACTCTCTTCTTCCTGAATTTTTCTGACATTTCTCTTTCATTATTCTTCTCTTATCACTCCATCTTAGTCTCCTTTCCTGGATCATCAATCCTAACAAGCCTATAATTGTAGGTATTCCCCCTAGGCTCTGACACAGGTTCTTTTCACTATACTCTCTCACTTGGTAGATATCATTAGATATAATTATACTTGTATTTTCAGTCCTAGTCTCTTTCTTGAGCATTAATCTCACACCACAAAGGGCCCATTAGACATTTACAACTGGCTGACCAAAAGGAATCTCAAACTCAACATATCCAAGATGGAGTTCATTATCTTGACTTCCCAAACACTACCTCTTTCAAACACCCCTATTACTTAATATTAAGGGTACTACTATCCTTCCAATTACCTAAGTTTACCACCTTGCTTGTCACGCTCAGCTCCTCACTCTCAACCCCATGTATCCGATCACTTGCCAAATCTTATATTTTCTTCTGATACTTCCAAAATGTCATTCATATATACAAATATATATATAATATATATACATGTGTATATAAATGTTTAAAAATGTATTATATACATGAATGACTTTATATACATATAAATTTTATATATGTATATATATGCATATATACACATATCTCTCTCTCCCTCCCTCTTTCCCTCTCTCTCTCTCTCTCTGTCTCTCTCTCTCTCTTTCCCTTTCTTTCCACTCATAAAGCCTCGTTCAAGAATTTATCACCTGTCATCTGGCCTACCAAAATAACTTTCTAATTTCTAACTAACTCCCAGCCTCAAGTTCCTTTTTCACTACAATATGTCCTTTCACAGCCACCAAAGTTATTTTTCTTAAGTATAGGTCTGACTACATATATCATACCCCACTCCGCAATACACACATACACACAACTACTCAGGATCACACATAAACTCCTTTGTTTGGTATTCAAAGTTTTACACAGACCTGCAGCCATTCAAACTCTCCAGTCTTTCTAAAATTCTCCAGTATTTTAAAAACATACAAAAATTAATTTTTATTAATATTTTCTGTTTCTTACATCAGCACAGTATCTCATGTATCCTTCCCCCTCTTCCTCTTACAGAACCATCTCAAATGATAAATACTATATTTTAGAGAGGAAAAAGAAGAAAATAAACATTGGTACAATGGGTCAATATATTGACAAATGTCTGAAAATGTGCAATATGTAACACTTGTGGCCTTCATACCTCAGCGAAGGGGTAAAATGGGAGTGTGTTCTCATACCTCTTATAATTTTATTATATTTACTTTTGATTTTTTTTTGATGTATAGCTCTTCTTTCCATTCACATTACTGAGGTCACCTGTTTATGTTGTTTTCTTGGCTCTGCTTACTTTGCTCTTCATCAGTTCATATAGATCTTTTCATGCTTCTCTGTATCCATTATATACATCATTTTTTTTGCAATCCATTCCATTCCATCTATCTACAATAATTCGTTTAGCCATTCCTCAATTGATGGGACTCTACTTTGTTTCTAATCCTCAGCTATCATAAAAAGTGCTGCTATAAATATTTTGGAGTATGTGAGGATATTTTTTTATAAGTGGCCTCCTTGGGGTATAAGCTCAGTAATGGAGTCTACAATTCAAAAGGTACAGACATTTTAATCACTTTATTTGCATAATTCCAGATTGTTTTCCAAAATGGTTGGACAATTTCACAGCTCTTCCAACAATGTACTAGGATGTCTATCTTTCCACAATCTCTCTAACACTAATCAATACCATTTTTTGCCGTTTTTGTCATTTTGTAGGGCATGGGGTGAAACTCCAGAGTTGTTTTGATTGATAATTCTCTTACAGTTAGTGATTTGGATTTCATTTAAAATAACTGTAGACAATATAAAATACTTGGGAGTCTACCTGCCAAGACAAACCCTGAAACAGTATTAACACAACTATAAAATATTCGTCACACAAATAAAGTTGGATCTAAACCATTGGAAAAATATTAATTGCTCATTAGTAGGCTGAGCCAATATAATAAAAATGACAATTATACCTAATCTATAAAAAGTTATTTTATAAAGCTAGAAAAAATAGTAACAAAATTCATCTGGAAGAAGAAAAGCTCAAGGATATCAAGGAAATAGGTGAACAAAAATATGCAAAAGAAGGTGGTCTAGCCATACCAGATATAAAACTGTATTATGAAGCAGTAATTATCAAAACAATCTGGTACTGGCTAAGAAATAGAGTGGTGGATCAATGGAATAGATTAGGCATACGTTACATTACAGTATATGATCATAGTAGTCTAGTATGTGACAAACCCAAAGATTCAAGCGTTTGGAACAAAAATTCATTATTTGGTAAAAACTGCTGAAAAAAACTGGAAAACAATATGACAGAAACAAGCTATGGTCCAAGATCTCACACTATATATCAAGGTCAAGTCAAAATGAGCACATGATTTCCACATAAAGGATGACACCAAAAGCAAATTAAGAGAGCATGGAATAGTTTTTCTGTCAGATTTATGGATAAGGGAAGAATTTAGGACCAAAGAAGATATAGAGAGCATTACAAAATGTAAAATATATAATTATGATTATATAAAATTTTAAAAATTTTGCATGAAAAACTAGAGGGAATTCTTTTGTAACAAGTATCTCTGTTAAAGATTCATTTCTCAAATATACAGAGAACTGAGTCAAATTTATAAAAAGTACAAGCCATTCTCCAACTGATAAATGGTCAAAGGATACAAACAGTCAATTTTCAGACAAAGAAATCAAAGTAATCTATAGTCATATTAAAAGATATTCTAAATCACTACTGATCAGAGAAATACAAATTAAAACAACTTTGAAGTATCATCTCACACCTATCAGAGTGCCTAATATGACAAAAAAGGAAAACGTTGGATTTTGGAGGGGATATGGGAAAACTGGGACACTAATGCATTGTTGGTGGAGTTGTGAACTGATCCAACCATTCTGGAGAGCAATTTGGAACTATGCCCAAAGGCTATAAAACTGAATATGTCCTTTGATCCAGAAATAACACTGCTAGGTCTATAAACCAAAGACATCCAAAAAAGGGAAAAGGGCCTATTTGTACAAAAATATCTACAGCATCTCTTTTTGTGATGGCTAAGAATTAGAAATCAAAGGGATGCCCATCAATTGGGGAATGGCTAAACAAGCTGTGGTATATGACTGTAATGTGCTATAAGAAATGACAAACAGGATGATTTCAGAAAAACCTGGAAAGATTTACATGAACTGATGCATAGTGAAATGAACGGAATCAGGAAAACGTTGTACACATTAACAACAATATTTTTTGATGAAAAATTGTGAATGACTTAGTCATTCTCAGCAATATAATGATCCAAGGCAAACCCAAAGACTAACGATGAGGCATACTAATTGCCTTGAGCGAAAGAACTGATATTGATTGGATACAGGTTGAAGCATGTTATTTTTCACTTTCTTTCTTTCATTTTTTTCTTTTATTCAAGTCTTCTTGTACAAAATGACTAATATGGAAATGTTTTACATAATTGCATATGTATAACCTAGATCTGACTGCTTACCATCTCAGGAAAGGGGGAGGAAAGGGAGGAATAGAATTTGGAACTGAAAACTTTAAATAAAAATGTTTAAAAGTTGGAAAAAATTAAAATAAAAATTTTCAAATTTTTCTTTATTATTGAACTCCCTTCTTTTGTCTTCTATGGTTAAATTCAGAATTTGCAGAATAGGTCACCCTGGGCTGCAACTTTACCTCCACTACTCTTTGGAGCACATTTCATTCCTTCCTCTTTTTTCTAGTGGGTATAGAATAATCCTGGGTTATTCAAATGTCCTCTCCTTTGAATTTGAAGGTATTTCTCCTGATGGCTTGTAGCATTTGTTTCTGAATTGAACTATTCATTTTAACCACTGTGTGTGTGTGTGTGTGTGTGTGTGTGTGTGTGTGCGGTCTAGCCATACCAGATATAAAACTGTATTATGAAGCAGTAATTATCAAAACAATCTGGTACTGGCCAAGAAATAAGAGTGGTGGATCAATGGAATTGATTAGGCATACATTACATTATAGTATATGACCATAGTAATTTAGGATGTGATAAACCCTCTTATGGTGGTTTCCTTGGGTGCTGGAACTCAAAACTGCTCAGAGTCCTCCCACACTAGGCAATTCATAGTTCACCAGCCTAAGTCTCTGGTCCAACTAACTTCTGAATGGTCAGAACTGGCCCCATCTGGATGCTGTGTTCTTTCTCTTAGGCTTTGGTAGAATGCAGCATAGCCCTCCAAGTGCACAGAATTCTTTTCTGAAGACCTGCCCCATTCTCTCTGTTCTTTGGCCCTGCACCAACAGTTCAGAGCCTGCACAGGCAGTTGAGAGCTTTGGAATGATGATGCTTTTGGGATGCATCTCCCTACCCTCCTAGACTTTTGCTCCTAAAGGGCTGTGGCCAAACTGGCTGTTGAGCCCTAAGCAAAATTCCATGGGTTGGAACCTTGGTCTCTAAGGCATTGAAAAGAAGGAAGAAGGAATTGGGGATAACGGTGGGTTCTGATATGTCTGTGTAATGTTGCTTCATTCAGCTGGTGCAGCCTTGTGGGAAGTATGGGAGGCTAAAGAAGGGTGTTGAGTGAGCTCAGGGTCAGTGACCATCAGTTCTGGGGTTTGAAGGGATTTTTTTACCTACTTTTGGATTCTGGGTGTCCTAGACTATGGAAAGAGCTGAATTTGCCTTATGTTTGGCACATCTTTTCTGTTTTGGAGAGGTTGCAACGATTGTGGGAGTCAGAGAAAATGCCTAGTCAGCCATTTTATTATTCATATGAATAAGTCACTCTCTAGTCTGTGTTACTCCTCCAATTAAACTAGCCTACTCACCATTCCTCATATACAACATTCCATTTCTAGTCTACATTGGCTAACCTCCATGATGAGAAAGCTCTTCTTCCTCACCTCTGTCTCAGGGAATCCACGGTATTCCCTCAAAATTCACCTCAAGCACCACCTATGTGAAACCTTTCCTGAGTCCCCCAGTTCCCTCATAGGCTAGCTTGTATTCATTTTGAATATACCTTATGAGTTCCTTGGGATCCAGAGCTGTTCTATTTTTGCCTCATGTTTCCACAGTACCTTAGCGTATTAACCTGGCATGTGTACAGCAGATCACCTGGCAAACAACAGGCACTTAATACATCCTTGTTGATTGGCAAAAGTGCAAGTCAGGTGATAGTATAGATGGCAGCTGCAGCCTCCTAAGGCCACAGAAGTTTAGCATTCAAAGGCTGGCTACCAGAGAATGAACTTTTCAGGCCACAGTAGCTGGTGAAGCTGCTTAAGAAGGCAGATAAAGATCAGATGGTAGTGTGAATGAACAGAAAGAGAATTCTCATCGATGAAATGGAAGTCATGGTTCTTCTGAAATCCTCAAGTGCAAAACAGATGGAAAAACTGAAACATTGAGCCACAGATGCTGGAGAATTTCATATGTACATTTTTTCTTTCAAAACAGAGCTATTGTCCCCTTTCTTTCAAGTAGAGAGGGAACCATAAATCTGTCTACCTCCAAACACAGATAGCTAGAGAGGAGGCCAAATGATTCTATGGACTGGATATCAGGCTCAGAAAGAAGCAATGTAAGCTCTGACTCCAGTCACAGCTGATGGTGCAGTGATAATGGGGAATTAATTTTCTTTCCCTTGTCTTAATCACTCCAGTTGTAAAACAGCTGGGGAAGAGGGGGAGGGGAGGCTAGGAAGGAATAAACCTAATCTATTCCACCCAGATGTTTGTAAGAATACAAGTTCAATTCCTGTGTTAGCGAATGATTTGGCCACAGACATGGTACTGGGCAGATCTCTGGCTTTTTGTGCTTATGTGAAGATGTAGCTAGCTTGTATTGTTCTCTCTTTAATATGTCAGATCCCATCTTTTTTTGATAGACTATTTAATGCTTCGCTAAGCTATAGCCAGAAGACACCATTTGTCAGTTTGGTATAAGCCCCACCCCACCCCCAGCCTGCCCCCGAGACAAGGTTTACATAGGAAAAAATCATCTCAGACACCCTGCACCATCCTAAAAAAGCCACAATATAATTTAGTCTTCTGTATCTCTCTCACTTCTGGCCCAAACAAAAAAAAATTATCTGTATAAGTCCATTTTATTTTTGTTTGAACAACAAATACAAGGCAAGGACATGGTAGACTTAATTGAAAAATATTTTTTAAATGGAAATATCACCCTGCAGACTGCTGCGTAGGGGTGTTTGCCTCTTAGAAATAGCATGTTTCTCAGGGTTGCCATAGTGATTTCTTCCCCCTCTGTTTAAATTCCAATAGTAAAATGAATACTAGGATTTCATTCCACAAATCAGAAGATTGAGAAAATGGTACCAAAAGGGTGGAAACGTAGGTTTCCTGAAGAACAAAACTAGTGACACAGGGCCCCAAAAGGCAGATACTTTTACTACAGAATCTTAATGTATTCCAGGATGAATAAAACAGAGTGCCAAAGAGAAGTTACCACCTTGGCAACTCCAGGCTTTACTAGGAATTATGGCCATAAATCTTTATAAGGCAGGAGAAATGTTCATGGTGCCAATCAGTCCATAAAACTGTGCTCCACATAATGTTTTCAGACTGAGGAGTCAGTCCATGATCTAACTGGAACACCTAAAACAATTAGAAGTAAATGGCTATTAATTGGTAGATTACTTGAAGAAACCGTGGTATACTTACCTCATAAGGTTATTGTGAGGAGTGAATGAAAGTGCTTTGCAAACTTTCAAGTGCTGTACAAATGTTAATTATCATCATCATCATCATCATCATCATCATAATTGGTGGCACAGTGGATAGAGTTCAGGGCCTAGAGTCAGGAAGATTCATTGTCCCGAGTTCAAATCTGACCTCAGACACTTATTAGATGTGTGATCCTGGGCAAGTCATTGGCAAGGATCTGGCAGCTTCAATTTCTTAATCTGTAAAATGGGGATAATGATAGCACCTACATCCCAGGGTTGTTGTAAGGATAAAATGAGATATTTGCAAAATACTTTGCAAACCAAACCTTAAAGCACCATAATAACGCTAGCTATTATTGTTACTATTAATCATCTAATCTGACAATACTCTTTTGATAAAGGCAAGGTTAAAAGAAAAGTTTAGAAATTAATGGCTCCCCTCTTTCTCCCCTTGTTATTTATCATCTGGCTTATTTTCATGGACAAGCTTCCACTTTTGCTTAAGAATTAAGGACAGAAGGCTCAAGAAAATCAGAGACCATGGCTTAAGCAAAGGCAGCCTCCAAGGGTTCCATTTGTTATTAAGGTCAATCTGTCTATTGAAAGCCAATGTGACCACATCACACCTATCACATTAGCTAACATGACAAAACAGGAAAATTATAAATGCTG
>CM053622.1:661607437-661620917 GCA_028646595.1 Phalanger gymnotis
TAAGAAATGATGAGCAGGTGCACTTCAGAAAAACTTGGAAAAACTTAGATGAACTCATACTGAATAAAGTATGTACATAGTAACAGCCACATTGTGCAATGACTAAATTTGACAGACTTAGCTCTTCTCACCAATGCAGGGATCTAAGACAACTCCATAAGGCTCACTGTGGAAAATCTATTCACATCCAGAGGAAAAAACTATGCAGTCTGAATGTAGATTGAAGCATACTATTGGCTCTCTCTTTCTTTGTGTTTTTTTCTTCTTTCTCATGGTTCCTCTCTGGTTCTAATTCTTCTTTACAACATGACTAATGTGAAAATATGGTTAATATGAATGTATATGTAGAGCCTATATCAGATGACATGCCATCTTGGGGAGGGGAGGGAAGGGAGAGAGAGAAAATTTAAAACTCAAAAGTTTATGGAAGTAAATGTTGAAAACCAAAAATAAATAAATTCATTTTAGAAAAGAGAAAAAAAAAGAAAAAAGAGAAGAAAAGAAAGCCAATGTGATCCAACACAGAGTAGGACGGAGGGGCAATCAAGACATTTAGGCTAACTTCCAGGCTCTCCCACTGGCTTTTTCTGTGATATGTTACTAACGAATTCTTCCCAATTCTACAGCTATAAACTCAGAATAGCTATCGTAGCCCCTCATGTACTTCTGAGCATAGGAGAGGAGAGAATGAAAGAAAGAAAGAAATTAAGAAAGAATGAAGGAAGGAAGGAAAGACAAACAGAAAGATGGAAAAATAGAGAGAAAGACTGAAAGATAGAGATAGAAAGATAAATAGTTGTTAGATACTGATATAGATATATTTATGTGCATGGTGTGTGCTTGATATACCATCCCTATACATGCTAACAGCTTTGAGACCCCGTCTTCCTTTCTAAAGCACGTGTGCTTTAATCTTGTCCTATCTATTTTATTTCAGAATCTTCATCTTCTCCACATTTTGGATGGGAAAGCAGTGGCAGAAGTTAGGACCCAATCAGAGCCTCTAGGTCAGGGTGGGGAAGCTGGATAGGTGATATGGTAAAGGCAGCAAGGTGCTGCAGTGGATCGAGTGCTGGGCCTGAAATCACTAAGACTCATCTTCCTGATTCAAATCCAACCTCAGACACCTATAGGCTGTGTGACCCTGGGCAAGTCATTTAGCCCTGTTTGCCTCAGTTTTCACATCTGTAAAATGAGGAGAAAGAAATGGCAAGCCATTCTATTATCTTTGCCAAGAAAACCCAAAGAGTCGGACATGGCTGAAAAATGACTCAACAACAACCATAATTCCCATGAGCCACTGGGAAAGATGAAATAGCACTTTTGTAACCTATTGTGAGGAAGTTTCTAAAGTGAGAAACACTCTAATACATTTCTTTCCAAGCTATTTTTAGTCCCCTGGATATCTCTGTATCCAAATAATCCAAGAAACTGCCTGCACTCTTAGCGTCCACGTGTTCCTACTTTGACAAAACACATTATCTCATACGGGAAGACAGCCAAAGAATCTTAATTGTCTCATGGGCACAAAACACCAATTCTGAAATAGGATATTTCTCTGCGTTGTTAGCTTCTAAAGGTAGATACCAACGGTTGTAGCTAAACGCTACATGACATGTAAGGAAGAAAAGCCTGAGGCCAGACCTTTGGAGCTGAACTAGATAGATGAATATCTAATGCATGGTGGAGATAATTCATTCTCAGTTCAAGATGCCTCTGAATTAAAAATCTGAGCAGGGTAGTGAATAAAAGGTTAAGCCAGAACTTCACAGTTAATGATAATATATCACAATTTGCCCCGGCATCTTTATGAGGCCATTTCTGGCCTTACCCTGCTTTTCATAACAAATCTCTTGCCAGTACTTAAAAAGCAACCTGTTGTGGAAAGAGAAAATCCTAGAGGGGGAGGAAGGGAAAATCACATAGCTTATCCCAAACAGATATTTACAAACTGTTATCCAAATATATTCTACCATGGGGGCTGTGGGGGAGTGAGAAGGAAGACAAAACCAATGATCCAAAGACCAGTTACGCAGAAATGTATAGTGAATAAATATAACTGAATAAAAACGGAATAGCACTAAGTCCAATAGGAAAACTGGCTGGTTAAAGACTACAGGCTCAGGCTCTTTATGGCCAAGACACTCAGGGACTCTAAATGTTTTGGTGTCGTGGACCTCATTTGTCAGATAAAAAAAAAATTGTCTTCTATTTTCCCTTTGGTTCTCAGTTTCTAAACATTGAATGAGCCTGAAGTCCTGGCTGGCCTGGCTTATGATGATGAAAAAATAAACACTAATAAAATGTGGCTCAGACCCCCACTTTTCTCTCTACGCTCTCTGACTTGGTGACTTCATCAGTTCCCATGGACTTAATTATCTCTCTATGCCAATGACTTCCATATTTATATATCCAGTTCTCATCTGTCTCCTGAGCTTCAATATAACATCACCAGTTGTCTCCTAGACACTTCAAACTAGATGTCCCAATAACATTTCAAAATTAACGTTTCCCAAGCTGGGCTCATTTTGCTGTCCCTCCCCTGCTCCAAACCTTTGCCTTTTTCAAACATCCTCATTTCTCTTGAATAAAATGTGGGGAACTTGGAGTCAGAAAGACTTGAATTCAAAACCTGCATCATTGACTAGTTGTGTGACCCTGGGCAAATCACTTAACTTCTCTGTGCCTCAGTTTCCTCATCTATAAATGTGCAATGATAATAGCATCTACTTCCCAGGGTTGTTGTGAGGATCAAATAAGATAATATAGATAGAAGCGTTTTGCAAACACAATAATACTATGAGGTGTCCTGGAGAGGATGAAAGATTATTCCTTCCTACCCACTGTAACTTTCAGGACTTCTCTATGATAAGGTCAGGGCAGCTATGTGGTGCCATAGTGCATACAGCGCCAGGCCTGGAGTCAGGAAAATTTGTCTTTGTGAGTTCAAATCCTACCTCATATACTTACTAGCTGTGTTCCCCTGGACAAGTCGCTTAACCCTGTTTGCCTTAGTTTCCTCATTTGTAAAAAGATCTAGAGAAGGAAATGGCAAACCACTCCAATATCTTTGCCCAGAAAACCCTAAATGGGGTCATGAAGAGAGATGTGACTGAAAGGACTGAACGACAACATAATGACATCACCGGAAAAGCTCTCTTTTGAAATTCACAGTATCAAAAACTTTCAACTAAATTTGGATTGGGATGTGTTTTTAGTGATCCTAAGCTGCTGCTTTTAAATGTCAAATGATCTTTTTAAAACTAGCGATGCTATTATATGTGTTTGCAAATTATGGATCTCCATAATCTCCAAGGGAATAGTAATCCAAAGGACAGACATATGATAGGTCTAAGGTGGTTTGGGTATGTTTATGAAGGTGACCTACATGCAAACAGTTGTGTAAGGGATATTATCCAGACAATTACGATTGGAAATAGAGGTTAAGATATTATCTCATCTTTCTCAAGAAGTTCAAAACCTTGCTCATTATCTTCCTCTCCTCTCAAAATCTTTATCTTAGAATAGGGATTTCAATATCTATGTTGCTTCTTCCTCCTTAGTACTCCTTAACCTCTCAGTTCCTCCTTAAATCCCATGACTATCTCCTCTCTACCTCAGCCACACACTGGAATGGTGGAGCAATGCTTTTCACCGCTACCCTCCCATATGGAGCTGATCAAATCTTCAATCATCCAGTCTCTCTCTAAATTTTCAATATTTTCCTATCTGTTGGCTCTTTCCCTCCTTCCTTCAAACATACATGAAACCTCACAATCCTTAAAAAAATAACAATTCACTAGCCCCTTACCATCTCCTGGAGGTATTATCCTACATTTCTTTCTTTCTTAGTCAAACAGCTAGAAAAATCTCGTTACACTTGATGCTGGGATGCTTCCTCTCCTCTCACTCATTTTTCAACTCTTTGTAATCTAGCTTCTGACCTCATGATTTAACCGAAATGCCTGTCTCCAAAACTACTGATAATCTCTCAAATGCCAAATCCGATAGGCTTGTTCAGCCGGATTCCTCCTTGACCTAACTACTTCAGTATTTCACACTCTTATATACCCCTCTCCTCCAGGATACTCTCTTCTCCGGGGTCTACTACTCTCTTGGTTCTCTCCCTACCAAACTGCTTATTCTCACTTGCCTTTGCTTGACCATCATGTATATGATGCCCCTTAAATAAACACTCTCCTTAACCCAAGGTTCTGTAGCAGGACCCCTACTTTTATCTCTACACTCTCTGACTTGGTGACTTCATCAGTTCTCATGGACTTAATTATCTCTCTATGCCAATGACTTCCATATTTATATATCCAGTTCTCGTCTGTCTCCTGAGCTTCAATATAACATCACCAGTTGTCTACTAGACATTTCAAACTAGATGTCCCAGTAATATTTCAAAATCAATGTGTTCCAAGCTGGGCTCATTTTTTTGTCCTTCCTCTGCCCCAACCCTTGCCTTTTTCAAACTTCCTCATTTCTCTTGAAGGTGGCACTATTTCTTCAGTGTCCCAGATTCATAACCTTGGCATTATCCTTAAATCCTCAGTCTTCCTCACGCTACACACCCAAATATTGCTGTTTCGACCTCCACAACATTGCTTGCTTCTAACCCCTTCTCTCTACTCACAAAACTGCCACCTTAGTTCACACCCTCATCACCTTTCACCTAGATTATCACAATGGCCTTTAAATTGGTCTCCTTGCCTCATCAGACCACATCTGTATACTCCATTCGGTTTTGGGCATCATATTTCAGAAAGAATTGTGATCAACCAGAGAGCAAACACAGAAAGACAACTAAACTGGTGAAGGATCAAGATTAAGGAACTGGGGAACATTCCTAAACATGGGATGGCCTGCCTTGAGAGGCAGTAAGTTAACCTTCATTGGAGGTATTTAAATAGAAACTGGATACTATTTTTCAGAGATGTGATAAAGAATATTCTAGAGGGATATTACTAAATGGTCTCTGAATTGTTGTTGTAGAGTCATTTCAGTGGTGGCTGACTCTTTGTGACCGCATGTGGGATTTTCTTGGCAAAGATACTGGAGTGGTTTGCCATTTCCTTCTCCAGCTCTTTTAATAGATGAGGAAACTGGGACAAACAGGGTTAAATGACTTGCTTAGGGTTACACAGCTAGTAAATGTCTGAGGACAGATTTGAACACACAAGGATGATGAGTCTTCCTGACTCCAGGTCCGGTACTTTATCCATTTTGCCCCCTAATTGCTTTATTAACAATTGTGAGATTCTATGACTAAGGTAAAATTGGTTCACTGGGAATGATTCACATCTAGGTTACATATATTTCATGATAACAGTATAGCATTCTGGCTCATCTGTTATTTCTTGCTCTCACGTCATGACCAGCCAACCTCTATTTCCAATCATAATTGTCTGGATAATATCCCTTACACAACTTTGTATACAAGTCACCTTCATAGACATACCCAAACCACCTTAGACCCATCATATGTCTCTCCTTTGGATTACTATTCCCTTGGAGATTGTGGAGATCCATAATTTGCAAACACATAGCATCCCTAGTATTAAAAAGAGTATTTGACATTTAAAAGAAGCAGCTTAGGATCACTAAAAACACTGCCTAATTTTCCAAATTAAATCCAGCACAATTCTTAAAGGCTCCCGTCTAAAAAAAATCTTTGAATGAATGAATGGAAAAGTATTTATTAAGTACTTATTAAGTGCAAAGCAGCACATTAAGTATGCATATGTTAAGATCATATAAAACTACTTAACAACTGTAATCATAAGGCAACCAATCGATTATTAACATCAAGCTAGGCACAAAAAAGGAGACATATGCTTGTCATAGGTGTTCAGCATCATCATGGTTGATGTGTAGGGTCTAAGTCAACCTTCCCTCTAGAAAGTGAGGCCCTTTAGATGCTCCTGGGTCATCTCATGACACGCCACCTCCGCACTGTAAAATATCAACACACAAGTCCCACAACCATCAACAGTTTCAGAAGGTCATAGCTCTCAGGTCCTTCTCTGTATTTCAGAATACCTTCAGAACTTAGAGGATTTCACAAGGTGAAGGCTTGAAGGATAATTGGCTCTCCCTTTTCCTGTAGCATGAAATTTAGTGCACCAACCAACCACCAAGTATCTATTCAAGTCCCATGACGCCAGTATCTAAAATATGCTCCCAGAAATTCCTAACCTTCTCAGTTTGAGAAGCGGTCACCTATCATCACTTCAAGAACTATCACAGTTTCTAAATGTCTACTTATGTGCATTTGACAGCGCTGTAAATTTCATCTTTGCCTCAACAGTAGAAACACTTTTCACACAGGTTTGTGATCTTTGAGACCAGAATAAGGTCAGTCTTGCTATAGAGGTTTAACATGCTCATATTCACATGTGGGGATGTTCAACAAATTAAAACATCATCGTTACACAGTGAACCTTTTTGGAAACATTGTCACTCGAATGATTAAATTAAGGGGAAAAAAAGAAACATGTCTTGTGAGAAGAAATTATTACAGGTAAAGTATATGAAACATCCCCATTAAAACATAAAAAGATGCACATCATCTGCTGAATATTATAACTAGGAGAATATTCCTTAACAAACTTGTTAGTGCAATTTACATAAAGAAATATTTTCTATATTTAATTCCATATATTTAGATGGTTTTCCTTAGTCTAGAGGAAATCACCTGAGAAGCTTCACTTACTCCGCTTTCCATCAGAAGGAAAGAACCAACCCTAGCCTTGGTAGGTTTTTGCTTTCCACAAATACCTTGCTCTCAATTTCCACTTCTAAACTCTCTCTTTACTACTATCTCTTAGAAACTTCTCATTTAAGGCTCATTCTATCCAAATACATCATCCAATGCAGATCCCAGTGGCCATTATGTACCAACCCTCAGAACATTCTCCTTCCTTCCTCAATGAGTTTAGTGTCTGGCTCCAATTAATACTATATAATATGTCCTTTGTGCATAAGTCGTTTCCCCACCCCCCTTAGACTATGAGCTCCTTGAGAGCAGGGACTGTCTTTTTATTTTTCTTTGTATTCCATAGTGCCTGGTACTGTGCCTTAAACTGGTGATTAAAAATGCTTATCCACTGCCTGGTTCATAGATTCCCTTTGTATCTAGCAATTAGCATAATTCAGGAAACATAAGGGGTGCTTAAAAATGCAAGTTCACTTACTTTACCACCACTCCTCCAGCCCTTATACCTGGGAGCTTCAACATACAGACTGATACTTCCTCACATGCCCAAACTTCCCAGTTCCTCAACCCATTCAAGCTCCATGACATACTCCTCTATTCTACCTCTGCTGTTCTAAGAGATGGTCACATCTTTAAATTTGACACCCTCCATTTTCGTGCTCATGAACTCCAAAATTCCTTTATCTGACCATAATATTTTGTAATTGCATCTTTCCATATGTGTTACAACCCCTAAACCTATTGCTTGTCTTCGTCTTGACCATTAGTTCTTTTGCCCCTCAACATTGCACTGACTGATCTCCTCTTAGCTTTTGGTGAACCACTCAAATCTACAATGGTGTATATTTTTGAATCACTTGTCCCTTTGCCAGTTGCCAGTCACACCTTGCCATTCCCCAACCCTGGATTATTCCTACAATCTGCCTCTTTTGCTCCCAGTCATATAGTGCTAAAAGGAATAGAAGAGGTCATGGGGCTGTTTTGACAAAGTCTAGTACAATTTTGCTATCTAATCTTAACTGGGCTCTCATCAAAACAAAGCAATCTTTATGCTTGTCATTAATTGTACTTAAAATTAATTGTACTAATCGTTCTTCTCCCCACTCTGCCACTGATGCCCTTCTTGATTTTAATTCCATTGAACAAGACGCCTCTTCCAGAATAACCTCATCTCTTCTAAACTCCCCACACATGCTGCTAACTAAAGCCTTGATTGATACCACCTCCCTCAACCTCCCTCCTCCTTGGATTGGAGGGCAGGGTACCAAACTTCTCCCAATGCCTTCCTTCATAGAGGGAAGAAACTGGACTCTTCGAATTTCTCTCCTTTTTATTTGCTGCTCTGCCTGGTTTCAGCTTCACAGAACAAGACGCCCCTATGTCAAGTAATCCCTGGTGCCAGTCCCATCCGCTCCCCCCTCCCGCCCCATTTTCCTGCTTCCTTTCATGTGTTGTCTTTCCTTTTAGATTATAAGCTTCTTGAGGGCAGGAACTGTCTTTCTTTTTATTAATTGCATCCCAGACACTTAGCACAATGCCTGGTAAGTTGTAAGCACTCAACAAATGTTTATTGGATTGAAAATTAACTAACCTACTTCTCAAGCCTCCAAACTTTCTCTCAGTCAAAAACCTCAGGCCAGATGTCACTGAAAAAATTGAGACCATTCTTAGAGAATTCCCTCTTTCCCCTTTCTCCTCATCCTACATCCCTCTGATATCACACTCCACTATTTCTTCCAGTCTCTGATGAAGAGGTGGGCTTCTCCTTGTCAAAGCCAAACCCTCCCTCTACAGCACCCTTCATCCCATCCCTTCCCATCACTGCCCCTACTCTCTCTAATCTTTAATCTCTTTCTGTCTGCTGACTCCTTCCCTGCTTCCTACAAGTGTGCCTACAACTCCTCTCTATACTAAGAAACAGAAAAACCTCATGAGATCCTACTATGGGGAAGCTAGGTGGTGCAGTGGATAGAGCACTGAGCCTGGAGTGAGGAAGACCTGAGTGCAAATGTGGCTGTGTGACTCTGGGCAAGCAACAACCTCTGTTTGCTTCAGTTTTCTAATCGTTGAAAATGGAGATAATTATTAGTACCTGCCTCCCAGGGTTGTTGTGAGGATCAATGAAGGCAGTAATTGCAAAGCGCTTAGCACAGTATCTGGTACGTTGTAAGTGCTATAGAAATGTTAGCCATTGTTATTATTCTTACAACTACTACTACTACTACCACCGCCATCACCACCACTACTACTATTACCCCTTCTAGTTATTGTTTTTTATATCTCTGCCCATTTCCAGCTAAACTCTTTGAAAAAAAAACCTATGTGTCCCCACCTCCCCTTCTCTGACTCACTAAAGACTTCAGAAACAGTGAGAGGTGTGAGGAAAGAAGTAATGAAGAGAAGAAAGTTAGCGATGAGGAGAAAACAGAGCAGATCTCTATCTGGCAAGGAGGCATACATATAGCCATTAATACTACAATACCGTAGTCTCTTAAGTAGCAGACACAGAAAGACCACTCTGTGTAGAGAGGGTGGGGAGCCAAGGAAGTAGCAACCACAAGGTGAACATCTAAGGGAGTCATTGTGCCACAATGAAGGCATGTGTACCGATACGGTGCAGAAGTCTTTTTTGTACATTTACTTCTTTTTAGAAATAATAATGGAGAGAACATGGCCCAGTGATGTCTTCAATGCTCATTGAGAGGCAGAGGGATGAAGGGAGTTAGGGCAGGGGGGCATTCCCTGCTTACGGTAATGTGGTGAAAAGTTAAATGATCTATTTCTATGTCTGATACCACCTACATCTATTACAATTAAATACATCACAAAGATAGAGGAACGAGCGGCATATTTTAGAAAGATTTCCATCAAGTGAGAATTATATTTGCAAACACTGGTATTTAAACTCTTAGGTCCGCAGTGATTCCCTGATGATTCCAAATAACAGGTTTTGTTATCTAAACTCTGCTAGCAATCATTTATGTGCTTTATCTAAACTGTGCTTTAAAAACATCTTTATGTACTTAGTGAAGTATTTTCTCAATCTTATGCTACTTATTCACAAAGAATTACAGGTAAAAAGCAACATCGAATAAATACTACTCTTTAGAAAAATACACTATGTAGGCAATAAAGAAAATGATAGTGCAAATCGTTTGCTCAATGATACTTCTTTTAGCAGGCATATTTTGTCCAATTCTTACAAGAATCAGGTACCAACATTAAAACAGGGTAAATGAACAATTATATTTTCCATTAACATATGATAGGTGCAATCTATCACTTGGAGGGATCACAGATTAAGGCTGGGCAGAAGACAATTCTCTTGATTTAGAAAAGGGAGGAAAAGCTACTTTCATTTACTGTCATCCTTTGGGGGGAACCTAGTGAAACACCACAAATTTGAATATTTAAAATGGCACCATTACTGAGGTCTCCAGACCACAATTTCAAAAGCAAGTAGTTGCTTCAGATGGATAGTTTCTAAGATCCAATTGTCTGTTACACTGCTCTGTGCACTTAAGCATAAAAAACAATTAGCAGTCTGGCTACCATAACTACATTCTCTATAACCAACAAAAGCACACAGTTAAAAAAACCCCAGTAATCTTAAGAGGTCATTTTTCTATTTAATGACTTCAGATTATGTGGTGAATGTATGCCCTCTCAGGAAAAAACAGATTTCCAAAAGAGCATTGGCTTGGAATTTTCTATTCCATGTAAATATAGTAAAGGATATCTATCCACATACAGCCGGTTTGTATCCTAACAGACAGGACATCATTTTGTAAATAAAACCGAAATAAGAATTTCTCCATAAAGACATTGTTGTACATGTAAAAGAGCCACATTCCTGACAATCAAATTGTTTACGCCATTCAGAACAGTAAGTAGAAATGAAAATATTTAGATCTGATACTTCTATCATCTTAGAGACTATATAAGATATAAAAATTAATAATAGACCTGCTTCTGTTGACAGCAGTCATATGTTGCTTGGCAACCCTAAATGTTTCTTGGTCGAACTGCAAACTACTTAAGCATTTATTCACATTTTAACTGATCAAACTGCTAGAGAAACTAAATGTGCCTCTTACTGCACATCCAAGGCTCTGAATTTGCAGAGAAGGACTAGATATTTCTACTCTTGGGTATGAAAATGGATTCCCCTTTGCCTCTTCCAAGCTGACTTCTAGTCTTTCGAAGGATAAGATGGTTCACATTTCTTCTGTGTCAATCACTAGTTTGCACTTTATCTTTGGACATTTATACACACTGCCTGGCCCACCCCTCATCATTAGGGGAATGAAGCTGGCCAAAGGGCTTCCCTCACACTTTGGAGGTAGGTGGTACAAACACAAAAGTGTGAGTTTCTCTTCCCACTTTGGTTGTTGTAGCTATATAATGAGGTTTTAATGTATGAACAAGATACATACTGTGATCCCTTTGTGAGACAAATTATGACTAGCTGAGCAAACAATCCAGCCATGCTTAAGGGGGCTTTAAATACATGAGAGAATTTCACTAGTTCTGGTTCAAGAGTTGAGGAGTCCAGGTTTGGGAGTGTTTTGTGGAGGAGACACCGCCAAACTACCCTATTGGCTGCGTGAGCAGAACTACTGAACAGACAACATATCTAGCCAAGAACAGAAACACACACCTCAAGACAGACATGGATTTGGAGAGACCACATTAAAAAGGAATTTGAGTAGTTTGGCTTACTTGCCTACTCCATCTATACTATATTTTTAATGTTCAGTCATGTCTTCATGACCCCATTTGGAGTTTTCTTGGCAAAGATACTGGAGTGATTTGCTATTTCCCTGTCCACCTCATTTTAGAAATGAGAAAACTGAGGCGAACAAGGTTAAGTGACTTGCCCAGGGTCACACAGCTAGTAGGTGTCTGAGGCTAGATTAAATTCCAGTCCTCCTGACGCCAGGGTCACCACTCTTTCCATTGTACTACCTGGACTCACCGATTTCACTTCTCATTAATTCTCACCTGGGTCTCTGTCATTCGCAGTCAAGAAATCTTGATTTCTGATTAATATTTTTGTATTGTTTCATGTAGGTGTATTGCATTCACATTTTATTCTAAGAGCTTTGGAGAAGGACATTCTTTGTTTCTTTGGAGAGAGCCCATAGCAACCAATATAGCACTTTCCAAAAGGTGGTCAGTACTTCAGCAAGAGATGTTGCCTAGTTCACTGATGCCTGCTTCCAGCCTTTTTTTCATGGTTAATTAGTATTTAGTGCCTCCCTCCTTAAAGGGACAGGGAAAGTGGAATAGCAAGGAGAAACAAGGTCAGAGAGTTAACAAGTGTCAAAGTTAGCATCAGATTCCCTTACACCATTCTTCCTCTCAAAGGATGAAATAAAGAATCTGATGGGAGGCTTGGGTTCTTGTGCTCAGACCCCAATTCCAAGATCCCGTTTCTCCCTAGCCACAAAAACACTATCCCTGGCAGTTTCTCCCCAGCCCAAGAACACTATGCCTAGCAATTATTCATGAGTGCGCCCCAGCAAAACACTTATCTCTCTCCCTGGTAGAGTAACAAACCACACCTGTAGGAATTAGTTTGAACTGGCTTTGTACTGGCTCATAAAGATATTTGGTACCCACTGGATTATGTGTAACAACTCTCTATCTCATAAGCATCCTGGACTCCCCGTTGTGTATATCCTAGACTTTAGATGTATGTATACTCCCTATATCTATCTTGTCAAATAAGACATTGATTGGTGACAGACTGGGCAATTTTCAGTCGGCCCTGACTGCTAGTTAACTTAGTGATGTAGCACACCTAAAAACCACACCTCCCTGTGGGCCCACCTTCCCCCTCTTTCCTCCCCCTCCTCATGGCTTTTCGCCATGAATTCTGGGTAAAATGCCTGTCCAGTAGACACAAAAGTGCATATTCTTTTAAGAACTGATGTCTCCTTAACCACGCCCTAATCCTACCTGGTATCACCTAGTTAGCATACTTGGCACATGTTTTACTATAGTTTATCCTGTATAAACTTTAACTGTATCCCTCTAAGATCACAGGTTCCTTAAGATCTTTTGCCTGCTGAATAGTGCAAAAATAAACTTTTGCCAACTTAACTTAAAGATTGCTTGAGTCCACGAATTCATTCCAGACCACCCTGTCCTGCTCTCTGGTCTTTGAGGGGTCCCCGAACCCCTCAAACTGCATCAGATCCAGTACCTAGTGTTAAATATGTCTCTGATCCTTCTTAGAAAGTAAAACATTGGGGCAGAGCCAAGATGGGGGCTGGAAAGCAGTGACTGGCGTGAGCTCCCCACCAAGTCCTTCCAAAAACCTATAAAAAAATGGCTCTGAACCAATTCTAGAACTGCAGAAACCACAAAGTGGCAGAGGGAAGCAGGGCTCCAGCCCAGAACAGCCTGGATGGTCTCTGGGTAAGGTCTGTCCCACACGGAGCTCCCAGCTCCCAGCTGTGGGGAGCAGAGCTGAGCCCAGCAGAGCCCAGCATGCGCGGCGTGGGCCGACCAGACCACAGACCGATGAGACCAGGAGCCAAGTGGAGAGTGCCCTAGCATCCTGAATTACTGAACAGTGGCATTTACCAGACCTCACAACCCACAAACAGCAGACAACAGAGAAGGTTAGTGGGAAAAGCTGCAGGACTGAGTTTGCGGTTCGGCCACCACCCCTGGGGCAGCAGAGGTGGGGCAGCTTTAGAACTACGGCTCAGAGCAGGAGTGAAGAGCCTGCTGAAGATTTAAGCCCAG